>JAVLVB010001034.1:508286-567192 GCA_032876305.1 Orestias chungarensis | reverse complement strand
CTTATGGGTTATTTTTGATGTTTTATTCATATCTTCCATGTTGTCAAAATTCTATGTTCACCAATGTTATTTAGGTCCTTAAATTTTAGTTAATATATTCGTGTTTAGCTTCTTATGTCTTAGATTCGATTTGTGCATTTAGGATTTATTTTAGTTTTGTCCTTTTAATTCCTTAGCTCTTTTTCCTTCACGGTTTTATTGTCATTAATTTAATTATTCTGCTCCACACTATACAGCTCCCCAGCTCAGCACTGTCCTCTCACAGCTGTTCCACATTCACCAGATTTACTCTTCTGGGGCTTCATGTATAAAAGAGTGTGCAGGTTTTATACTGAAAGTTGGCTGATTGGAAAACTCCTTAAATTCTCAGTGCACAAAAAACCTTCAGATGCCTAAAAGCATGTGCATGCTTGTGGCTGTGCACTGGTCTTTTAAAAATCCCAAAAAGAGATACATAAAAGGTGTTTAGTGCGCTGCTCTGGCCCGACCCATAAATGTGCAAATGTGTATAAATACAATAAAGGTGTTCACCCTTTGTCCAAATAACCATGGCAAAAGGATCGAGCAAGACAAAGAAAACAATTTTATCAAATGCAAAAATAAAGGTTTTGGTGTCTGAAGTTGAGGGAAGAATATATTATAAAATTATATTTTGAAATCACTCCTCTGTTATCACTAAAATGAAAAATCAATAAGAGTGACAGTTGATGGCAAAAGCTGTTAAGGATAAACTGAAAACTATTGCCTTAAGGATAAATTGTGTTTTCTCATGTCACATTATAAACCAAAAGCCCTTGCTTGTAGTTTGTTCCCAACACATATTTCCTATTGTTTCCAACAGGAACCATAAGTTTAACCAGGCCACCAAGCCACTATATATGTGAGACACATTTACGCATCGCAAATTCAAACCCAGGTGTTCTTTTAGCAATATAGGTGTAGTCGATTGATCCTATTAAATATGACGGCTCCTTTCTGCAAATTGCAATTTGATGTTTGCCCCTTCAGCCAAATTGTAAGTACATTTCTAATAAGAGGGGAATACAAAAATGAGACCATCACAAACAGCTGGAGTGGTTTGGCTCAGGGATGATTGTGAAATACTTGACCTCTCTGCTAACTCTCACCGGAATGTTCTGGCTGCAACGAATCCCATGGTTGCCCTCTGTACCGCTGGGGCCAGCTCCCAGCACAGCTCCAACTGAGTCGCCATGGGTAATCTGAAACAGCTGATTAGCAACTCATCATCATGCGCCAACAGATCAGCGTCAGAATCCGTCCACTGGCAAGGTCATCCAGCTGAGCCAAAGCTCCCATTGTTCCAAAGTGTAGTTTACTTTTGCTTACCTTTATTGATGTAAGTGTTTAGACAATACAATATTTTAATAATGATTTTAGTTCCCATGCAATTTCTTATCCACTGAAACAGTTTACATGCTACCGTGCATTTTCACAGCATGTAAAAAGTATATTTATGCAAAATTGAATGCAATGCTCAGTTCCATACATGCTGAATTGTGCTATTTTTGTGTGTATGCAAAGTTTTCACAAGAAACCCGGTTTTCTTTTACACTGTGATCTGCTCCTTGTGCAGTATTCGTCAGTTTCTTATTACCTTTATCATTAAAAAACCTCTAATGACTTTGTCCCCAGATCCTTGCATTTTAGTCTACTTTAAACTCACTAAACATGAGAAGTCTTTGAGTTAAACATGTTTCATACATTTCCTTATTTTTTTAAACTGTGTGTTGTTGGGGACACTTTTGCTTCATTATTCCCTCATAATGTTCTTTTATCAAGATGTAAACAGTCAATGCTGAAGAAAAACTCCTGCTCAACATCCAATCTTCCCCCTTTTTAATCCTAATATAGCAATGGTCATTTAGGCTAAAGAAAGACTTTCCTACAATAATAAGGTGTTTTTCCATATGTAGTTTTGCAAATAGTAATCTGACTGTTGTGCCAGCTTCTTCCTTGCTGAGTGTCATTCCAGTCTGTGTTCCTGCAAGATACATTTCACTGTGGGCAGAACACCTTCTTATAAGGTTCTGCCAGGTTTTTTACAAGGTCTTTCACTTTTGTTCTGGGACTAATGTGCACATTTTAAAATGTTAAATATTCTTCTGTGGAATACAGACTCTTTGTCCCTCCTAAATGGTGAGATGGCTTAAAATTACAATATTGCATCTGTAATTTGCACCCAACGGTTACTCAGACTTCAAAATATATATATTTTTTACATATTGGCTAATATATTAAACATTTTTAGCTTTGATTGATTACCTTAAAGCACATGTATAGATCAACCACCATTTTCTATATTATTTTCTAATATATTGATTTATCAATAGCTTAAAGTGCAATTACCTGGCTATCTCAAATTATGTAAAGGTGTACTGCTAATAACGTATTTAAACTAAGGATCTCATAGCAGAAAAACTAGCTTGGTTTTAAATCTCACAATGTGAACTAAAGATTTACTCTCTTCAGGTAGTGTCAGAAGTCTTTACTTAAAAAAAAAAAAATATATATATATATATATATATATATATATATATATATATATATATATATATATATATATACACATAATATAAATGTTGCTTGCCCCTATCTGTTTGTGTCCATTCTGTGTCACAGCTCCAATATTAATGTTCATGTATACTCAAGTAAGGATGGCAGCTCCAGTATTTGCTCCACTACCGTGAGATTACTCTCATTAAAGGCAATATGCTGACCTTGGTAAGTCACAAATGGATCTTTAAGAGACAGCGTCTTCCATCACAGTGAAATGGAACACTCACAATCTTACAATACTGCTATTAAGTTTCATCAAAACTCATTACATTCGGACTTCATGTCATCTCATCTGCACTATATAGTTCAATTTTACAAATAAGGAAACACCGCAATGGGGAAATCACTGCATATACCTAATATATTTCATTGTTGGCAAGTGCTTTTTGCAATAAAAGTTAATTCTTTTGAGCCTTCCAGAATGCAATAGCCTCTGTCAGGTAACTTCACCCACTCATTGTGAATGTCATTGTGAGAGTGTCATTATGGATGCACTTTGTAATGGCATTGGTGATGTCACAATGCAATCCCAAGGCAAAACTGCATTTATTTTTTTTATCAATATTTACAGTTGCACATGAGTTAGAACCGCCTCTTTTCATTCTTCAATTGCTTCAAAAATTGAATTACAATGCTCTGCTGGTCCATTTAAGCAAGACAGCCCAACGGAAGAAAACTGAAGGGACAAATGGGAGGCAGGACAGAGGGCAGCAGCCGATGGGGAAGTGTGGTGAAATGTGATTATAGACAGCCCACATCCCAGCCTGGTGATTTCATTTCCCTGACTCAGTTCAGTTGGGTAAAGGACGGGGATGTGATGCTCTGCATCATTCAGGGTATGGATACCTACAAGCTGTACTCCAGGATTTCAAACAATGAGTTTAGTATTTGTTATGACCTTACCGGTGTGCATTTAAGTGATTATTTTTCAATCCAAGTTGTTTAAGCTCAAGGCAGAGTTCCTGCCACTCTACTTAAAGTTTGTTGGTGCCGATTAAAGTGATATGGATCCCCTCAGGCCATGACATTGGTGTCATTTAACAAGCTTCAATTCGACGTATATGTTATAAAATCATTTAATGAAGGTGTAAAAGATACTTAGTGTTGCTTTAATGTAGTGGTTACCTTCTGAAAGATGTCGGATACTATGAACAGTAGCTTTTACTTAATAATAAATCTGAGCGCTACTTGTTTATATTCAAGACCTGACACATTTAAGCTCTGGGTCTGTTACACACGCAGTATGTATTCAAAGAAAGAATGAATAAAGAATGAAATATGCAGAAGAATGTATGAGGAATGATAAAACGAATCATTCAAAAAAATGCCTTTTTGTTGTAATTGGTGCAATTTCAAGGGGAAACTGATTAAATCAGTGAGAGCTGGTATAATGGTGAGTGGTAAGAAGCATTACAAAAACACTTTGTCAAACTACAAGGTTTCTAAGTAGGGCAGCATCACCTATTCAAAATGTATTTTGCTAAAATGCTGAGCAGATGTATTCTTTGTATATACAATGTGTTACATCCTCTGTTGTGGAATGTGTTTTTGATGTGAAGTAATGCCTTGCTTTGTTTCAGGCTCCGCCTCCTCCAAGAGTGGTTGCTTGCTCCTCCCCCAGTTTCCATCCAATCAGCAATTATCTGCACAGGGTTTGGAAGCTGTGTTTCTGTGCCTTTTGGCCATTTGTTTGCCATACACCCTGTGCTTTGTGTGAGCCAGAATGTCCCTTTGCTTTTTGGCTCTGTTTTGACCTTTGGTCAGAATGTTCTGTAGGGGAGGGGTCCCATTTGTTTGATTTCAATTTTCTACTGTTTATGTAGCTTGTTAGGAAGGTTAGTTGTATGTTTACATCTTTTGCTTTTATTGAATTTAGGTACTTTTCCTTATTTCTTTCTATCTTTAAGGTTGTTTTGTTTGTTATGTTGGCCTGAGCTCGCCCTGAACTTTCATCAGTCTGAAAAGCAAATACCTGAATGGCAGACAATAAACGTTTAAATGCCCCCTTGACTCGTCTCCTTTCACTGTCAGGAATTTTGTTAGTCACTTATATTACGCAAAACCCAGCAATGGGATGTAACAAATGCGTTGAAGGATCTTTTTAACGAATTTAGTTCTTGATCTGGATATTACTATTTAACTCTTGCAATCTTTACAGCTTTCAATTTTTTGTGTGTCCTATTGTTGGTTGCATTTAACTAGCTTTCTCACTTCACTGAACTAGTTTGACAGAAGAACTTGAGAGCAAGTGTCATTTATTTTCTTGGAGGTACTACCCACTGCCCATAAAGCATGCTGTCAGCAGTAATTCAGTGAGAATGATGCTTCCACATGATTGTGTTGGTTTACCTTCTAACACAATGTAACTAACGCAACCTAATGTGGGTCTTCTGCCAGTGAGCCACTTTATTGCTTGCCTCTGTGTAAGGGCCAACCATTGTTTTCAGGGTATCGCATACAATAGACTTTTACAGAAAATCATGAATATACAGTACACAGACAAGACAGGCGTCCCTGTAAAGAGCAACTGCAAGTTTTAAAACTGCCGTTGAGAAAGATAAATGATATTTTTTGACTTGTCTTGATGTGTTGTTTGTGAGATAAAATATTGTTAAGGACTTGAGAAACTGAAGCAAAATTAAATGGTATGACGCTCTAGACATTTTACCTATATTTTGGAGCCAAATTAAAAACAAAGGGTTGTAGACTTGTGTAGATCCTTTTAATTATTATTATTATTATTATTGTGTACACATTTAGTTTAGTCATTAGTTGTTTTGGTCTTTTTAATATGTTTAATATCAAAACTGATTCTAAATGAAGCATACATGGTATAAGATAAACAATTATAACTAACTGAACATCTGGTTACAGTTTCACATACATAGACACCTACATAGATACATACAATAGATAACATATTCAATATTCAATAATATTGGATAATATTGGAATATAGGAATAATTAGAAAAGTCCAAAAAGATCAATGCCTAGTTGACAAACTCATCAATATATTTACATTTTTTGTTTATTTTATTTTGTTGTCCAGCATGTCCCATCAGGGGAAGCACCAGAAGAAGCTGGGGGAGCTATGTTTTAGCTGACATGGGAGCACACTGGATTTGCCTGGAGGAGGTGGGTGAAGTGACTGGGAAGGGAAGGTCTGGACCTCTTTCCTTGAACTGCTGCACTTGCTACCCAACCCCTGATAAGAGAAATTTAATGAGTGGATGGCGCAGGTATGCCATTATACCACCATTGCATCACATAGCTATTTCAAACTGAATGTTTTATTCACAATATTTACACCTTAAATTAAAGCTCTACTGCACTAGTCATCTAATGGTACATTTGGAGCCTGCCTGAGAAAATATTTTTTTTCTTTGGTTGCTTGAAAAAAACAAATATTTTGAAGTTACAAATATAATCTATGTCAACCTCGCTTAAGCTTCTGCAGGAAGTGTCATCTGACCTTTCACTTCTGGAAGAGATACCAGACCCAGAACCATGGGAAGTCCCATAAAAACTATTAATGGCCTCCCCTGCAGGGTTTTCTTTTTTTCTTTCCCTAATATTTTCAGTGCCACCTTTAAGTTTTATATTTCGCCTTTGCCGTACCAGCTTAGCGGCTAATGTAGAGGTATTTGTTGTTGCTTACACTAACTGTGATTGTTAATGGATTAACAAGTTTAACCTGAAAGCATGCTCAACCTAACTTTCCATAGGTTCATTTTTTTTTGCTTTCTCTCGTAGGTTGGTCTCCAGTAATGTCAAGCAGATTAATATTGAAGTACACAAATTGATTTCTTCAAAAAGATATGAAATTATACGGAAGCAAAAAGGTTCAAATAAAAACATCCCACCTGATAGACATGGCGAAATGACATGAAATGTCAAAAGTGTTACATAGGCACAGGTTTAGCTACAGATTAATGAAAATGCAGAAGAAGGCCAGGTTTGGTAAGCAGATCATGATAGGATTGACCCAATACTTAGTCAGGGAGGTGTTGAAAGAGTTTTTAAAAGGGCTGCAGGAATGAGGGAGGGACAGGAGTTTGAAGAAAGGGACAGAACACACCTTGGAGAAAGGAAATTATTTCAAATGATCTGTCCAATTCAAGATACCAAAGGAACTTCTAAATAGCATTTGATCTTTCTACCCTATAGCATCAGTAACTTAGTAGGAACAGATTTCCTGTAAAATCTATCTCTAAACCAACCAATAAAAATGTGGGATAAGTACAATGATCGTGTTTAAACCCCACTATTCCTTTCAAAAATAGGAAAAAATAACTAAACTAATAAATAAAAACTAACAAAACCCACAAGTCTTTCTCTTTTCGAAGGAAACATTAGGAATCAGCAAAGAAATCAAAGGAGTCTCAGATTGCTGTAAGAGGTTGGTGTAAGTTGCTCTAGTGGAATACTAAAACGTTGGAAAAATGGGAATGGGAAAAATGAAGTGCACTCTAAATTCTAAATTTTTGTTAACTAGGACAAACTCAATGTGATCATTTTCAACAGTTCATATTTTTCAACTCCAACTACAGGAGCACAAAACACTAAAATTCTTAAACTTTTTTACGTAATAATTCCAAATGATGTAAATTGTTTCATGAAATGCAATCCTAAAGTGCCCATGAAACCATTGTGAATGATATCCTAAACCTGAATCGGTTAAATCCACAAAACTGCACTAACTACTAAATACATAATCTACATTATTCTAAAGGATGTAGTTACAGTTAAAGATTAAATTAAGATCCAAACAAGGCTTCTTACAAGAAGCTAAAACAAATTTACTTGTTATTTGTTAAAAGATTTGAATACACATGAGAAATAAAGTTTTTTTTATTTTTTATTCCAAACTCTCTGTGAGGCAGGCTACCAAATTATGAACGCATTACAATGTAAGCCTCTCTGCTGGATCAGACCTATTTTTTATTTAAACTTATAGCAGATCCAACAATGAGTTGAAAGGTATGTGAGCATGACTGATGGGAGCACTGCTAGCTGTTAGGGGTTATGAGCAAAAAGGAAAAAAAATCTCTTCAACCATCATCCTTCAGAAAAAAAAACAAAACATACTTAGGACAGGAAGATCTTACAACTGACACACTTGAGTTGTCTTTCTGGTGAGAAAACGAAAGAAACTGGAATTGCTAACCTGAGGCATGATAGTTTTGTGGACGAGTATGTCAGAACAATAACCAATGCAATGGTTACAATGGGGCTTTTTTTATTTTTTTTCACGCACAGTAAACAAAAAGCATCAGAGATCAAAATTAAGTAAGAGAAAGTCCAAAGTAAAAATGGCATATACACAATATAATGTTAAATGCTATTATAACCTCCAGCAAGGAAAGGTTACTTGTCAGGTTTTTGAGATTTTGGGCTACTTTATCTGAACATCTAAATGCACCTCTTCCTTTGAACTACAGGATATTACATTGTCTCTCATCATACAATTGCTGAGCTATAACTTCATATTTCTACGTCACCACATGACCATGATTCCTTAAAGCAACCAGGAATTGTGTCCACAAAATCAACAAGTGGATGTGTTACAATGTTCCTTCTTAATGAAAAAACGACAACATATATTGTTTGTGTTGTTATAAACTCAGGTCACAATAACATTCACATTAAGTATTTTTGTATGTTAGATCTGTTTAGTTTTAATCTATTTGCTATATTGTTTTTTTTGATTGTTAAAGGGCAATTGTGATTAGGTCAAAACGCTGCTGCTTGAATCCTTACCAACACCCAGAAAATAAATCTGATCACACTTGAAGCACTGACCGATCGTCTAGAACCAAAATATATTTTAGATTTAGTTGTTACGTACAAACCATCACCTCTGAGGTCAGAGACTTGTTTCACTTTTGTGGTTGTCAGTTGTGGAAGCAACTTCTTCTGTAAACACAAATTGTGCAGAAACTCTTCGCTCCTTTAAAACCGGGATGAAACGTTTGATGGTTTTTTTGAACAATGTTTTTTTCATGTGTAAATGTGTCTGTTTTGAATTTGTACTTCAGTATTTTTGTTCCTGTCAATTCTTTAATTTTCTTTAATTTTTCTTGTATATTCTTTGTCTTTAGGCTCTTTTTTTGCTTTCAAAAGAATTAAACGCAACTGCTTGAAGATTTACATGTTTATATGTGTTTAAGCAGATTTATCACTATAGAACATAACAGTGTGGTGAAATGCTATCATTGGATTTATAATTTCTATGCATTTGTCTTGACTATGAACTCCCTTAAACTAATGTGCAGATTTTTTTTTTTTTTTACATTCTCTAAAACATTTCGGGTTGGAGGTTTACCATAACGAAAGGAGAGTTGGATTGTGGATGTTGCCAAAGCTTTAAACTCTTCTATATGAGTTAGTTATGCTCTTAAAAATATTCAGTGGCATAGTGCCTTGGCAGACAAAAAACAATCACTTCTGACATTTCAGCTTGAATTTTGATGGCCAACTCAATTTGTTTAAAAGAGTAGAACATAGTTTGTTAGTTTCTTTACCATTTAATTGATTCCTCCTATATGCACGTGGTTTTACAAGACTTGTTTTAAACATTTCTTACGCATTTTTTTTGTTCTGAATTACCTCACCTTCACAACTCAGCAATCTTTCTGTATGAACTAATTAGTGTTTAAAGATGTGCATGCATGGAAGATATTTGTTCAGTTATTAGAAGTTCAAAGCAATCTACAGCAATGTCATTTTTTCTTGTCTTTGTTTTGAATCTTAAAGCTCTGTTTTCTCAAAGGTCAGCTCTGAAAAAATTTCTTTTGTTTGTGTGAAAAATCTAAATGTTTAAAGTAGAATCCCACATTAGAAATTCCTGCAGATAAAGTTTTGGGTGAGCAAACCCAAATCGCATAGCTCTTTATTTGCAGGTTTGAAAGCTTGCCACATTTTTTAATATAATATTAAAAACAAAACAAAAAAGATATGTTTTAATTACCTAAAGTTAAAACGTTAATGTTTAACATTTACATGTAATGGGTAGTTTTAGTAAATTAAATAAAAAGATGACTATTTATGGATTTATATATTGTTTTCATATTTCGCCTTGTGCAGCTGCCCTGCATGAAAGGAATAGACACATCTACACAATTTCACAGCTGGATTTTCCACAAAAGACTAAACAGTTATTTCCTTTTATATCCCATTTATTTGTAAGTGTGTCAAGAAAACTGTTGCATTTAAAGTGGGTCTAGAAGCAGGTCAAAACCTTTAAGCAACTCCAACAGAAGTGACTCAATACACAAATAGTATAGAGCCACTCTAGCACACGACTTACCTCAACCTGCTCCAGTTTAACTGGTCCGTTTGTCTTTATAGTCCATGTAGCTACAAGCTCTCAACAGTTCCAACATGTTTTAATCTGATTGTTCAAAATTTACGGCAAGTGCACATATTTTTTCATTTATTTCCACTTTGTCCTATTTTTTGCTTCTCTTATCCTTCTTCCATTTAACTATAACCATACCATTAATAGCTGTTTTCTCACCTTAGTATTTCGGTACAATTTTAGATTTCTTTGCCTGTCTAACATTTGCCTCACCCCCTTCCAGCATTTCTACCCCACCCTATTAGTCCTACCTGCCCATCTGTCATATTGTCAGCGTATAAGTCTTTCTCCCATTGCAGTCCTTTAGAATGGAATGCTTCTACTGTAATTAGCCAGTTTAAAGGAGCCCTTCATAGTTTAGTTAACGCAAAAATTGTGTAGGTGCATCATCTGATGCATGGCTTTGGTAGTTTGAAACTGATTCCTTTCTATCTTAGTGTAGTAGTCAGATGTTTGCTGTGCTAGCTTGCAGTTGGAGTTATATTTTCTATTCACCTATATTAATAATAACTCAAACAATACGTTGTTAGCAGTTTATGACATTATTTTAGTCAGCTAAAGAAAATTTGGAGATATTAATGCATGTGGGTAATCATGCTATAACAGTTTTATGAAGAAAACGACCACAGAATAGATAAAAAAAAACGTATGAGGAAATAATACAGAGTTATTTCGCTACTGTCATAAGGGAAAAATTACGTGCAACACAATAAATCCAAATGGTTTCCTTTGTTAAACAATCGAAGTTTTATTAATTGTATAAAATTTTGGCTGTTTGCCGATGTTTTGATTATTTTCATAATCATTTTTATTATGCTTAGCTTGGTGTATTAATAGAAGTGTTGATACATTTGAATTGATTAAAACTGTCGCCATGCACAGGAGTTTAATATACCATTTTCTATTTCAATACTTTAAAACTGCTGCCATGCTGCTATTTGTGAGTTGGTTCACAGAAAACCTGTTAATATACTTGAACAAGCATAGTTTTAGTGGGATCAAGTCCTTTTCCATCAAGTACGCATTCCAGTTGCTTTTTAATCTTTTGCTGTTTTATGTTTAGTGAATTCTTTTCAACCCATTGTCAATACTATATTAATAAAGGCATCATTGTCAGAACATGGCTACATTTTAAAAGCTATCTACATTTTCACGCTTTATATAGACAATGCAAACACAGTTATGAGATGTGTGGTAATTCTGGCAATATTTCTTTAAGTTAATAAAGTGTAAACTTGTGCAAAATTGCTATACCATAATAATTCTCTATGGGCTTGACGGTTTTACATATTTAACTGATTCTCAAAATATGTTTTGCTTGCTCTTTCATAACTATTGGCTATATCAGTTGAGAAAATAGGGAATAATAATTATTATTATAAGAGTGTGTTTTTTCCCCCCACTTTTTTTCATAAATCTTTTTTGTAAATCTTGGCCATCTTTTTAAAAATAAATGAAATATGACATTAGCTATATAGAAATGTTACAAACATTGGAACATTTACTACTCAGATTTTGATTGAGTAGTGTTGATTTAATATTAAAAGTTTCTTCTTTGGGCTATATATTGGACTTGAAGTTTTGATCCCAAAATTTTTTGTAGACATTCATATCTTACCTGCCTGTGATTGTTTACCTGCATCCATGCAAGGGGAGTAGGCCTACCTATCGCAGCTGTCGGCATGGAGCAACTGGTTGTCAGATTTGATCAGGACTCATATCACTCATGTTTCCCTGATTTAATTAACAGAGCCTGGGCAAAGCTCCCTTTGGGAAGCCAGTTTTCTTTCTTCTTAATTGGTATATTAATTATATCAAAAAAGCACATTGTGTTTGCCTAATTCAAAGTTGACAGCACTAAGGTGTCAGTTTTATTTGTAGGTGCGACTGTGCATGTAAATAAAGGACCTAGTAAGAAAATAATTGTGTCTCTGAGAGGAAAGAGGATTTCTGTTAGATGTTAAATCAACATCTAACTGCATATATTTTTTTTTCTATCAGTCACTGGAAAATGCTAAGTTATTATAATAAAATATTTACTTGATCTTTTCTAATCTGTTTTATGCTTCAATTAGCAATTATATTGGTAAACCAACTGCTTTACATTCTTGGCTCCATAACAATGATGTTTATCACTATTTGCAGATCTACATGCCACATTTAATCATACTCCACAACCCAAACGGAATACTGAAAAGGGGATTATAGGTCATGAATCCACTGTGATAACAGCCTTTACTTGTTTGGGCCCATTACAGCAACATGATAAAAGCTCTCAAAAGTGCCATTCGGTACCAGCGAGCTTCGCACAAACATCCTCCCGAGTGACAGCCATTTATGTGTATTTTTCTTCTTTTCTTTTTTTTTTTTCAACAAGTGAGCTAAATATCACGTATAACACCTGCAAAAAGATTTCACCAGATTGCTGCCACTGTTAACGTTTAACATTATTGCATTTTAGGTTTACAGGTGAGGAAAAAATAAATAAAAAATCGAAATTTCTGTTAGATTGCCCTATCACAGGCATGTTTCTCTAAAGCAATTTTCTCAACTTAGAAAAAAAAAACATTAACCCATTAGCACAAAACTGTGGAGTAGGAGCAATAGATCTAAATTCCTGTAAAATATTAGAAAAGACGGTGTTTTCTGTGCCATTGAAGGTAGTGGAGGACTGATTAAACGGTATACTATGCAAATCTGGGTTGTGAATTCAAAGAGGCTTTTCTATATCGCACTGGATATGTTAAAGTGGGCAAAAAATCTACTCCCACTTCACAAATACTCAACCTACCTTTAGTTTTGGTCTCATCTGACCCAAACACTTCTCTGTATTTACTGCGTTTCCAACATGGTTTGCAGTGAACGCCAAATAGGTCTTGGTATAGCATTACTTTAATGACATATCTTTAGATGGAAGAATGTTTGTGTTTACACCTTGTTTTCTAATGGTAGATTCAACACGTAAATTAGCTATTTATTCACTAATGTTCTCTAATTAAATGTTGAAACACTTTACAAAAATGCTGCCCCTAGTACTTGATTATAACAAAAATAAAAATAAAATCTATTTAAGTCTGTTGTTAAGGGTTAAATAATATTTATAATTACCTGTCTATTACCTTCAGTAAGCTTCTATTAAACTCTATCAGCAGCGGATCAGAATTTCCACCCTGAAGTGGTGAAAATTCTGCGCCACTGCCTCAGGGTTGCAAAAGTTTGTCATCCTCCAAAGAAACGACCACCTCCAGTCATCTTGTTTGAAACTAACAATTCACTAGCTAATACATATTTCAGGTAGAAGAAAAGCACAAAGGGATTATCATAATGCGCTCGTGTTTATCATCTCTTCCGGGCTTTTAACTTTATTCTAAAGCCTTTTTTTCCTTTTTCTTTACTTACCCTGTATTAAATATGATTGAAATGTGGGCTTAAGACATGGCTCGGTGCTCTTACAGCCTTATCACTCATCCTCGAGCAAATTAAACTCATTATAATCCATTAGTGAATGTTTTAGAGTTCCCTGTAGGGTGAAGGGAAGCATCTCTCATCTCAAAGCTCAGTGAGAGCTGGCAGCCTTTAGAATCACCAAAAGAACTAATGGTTGTTGAGTATGCTAGTGAGGCCATGGGAGAAGAGCCACTACACAGCAAAAAGCATAATCTATGGAATAGCTAGGTCAGATGGATGACTAGATTCACAAGTATTTATTTAAGTGTACTCTGAATCTCTCTGGGGGGGAGCAAAAACATTGTGTTTCAAAGTAAACAGATTAAATATTGGATTTAAAAGCTCATCTTGCAATTGTCCTCTCCATTGTATGTACACATGTGACTGCTGGTAATGTATTTCCTGAAGCTTGGAAACTGGCCGGAAATGTGTTCAAGTTATTCCATTTAAACCTCTGGCTGCCTACAAAGGCAGACTCCTTGAAAACTGCCAGGAAATTAGTCCCACTGCTGCGATCAAGCAACAGCTCAGCTGGAGAGAATCAGAAGTGATCCAACAGTCATGTCATGTTCCATTTTACACTCCTCTGCCCGCCGATTCTCACACTCCTCTCGCTTGTTTTAAAGTGCACCATGCCTGTAGCTGTTAAATGTAGTGCTTCATTTTCAAATGTACCCCCTATCTACATCTCTTGTGTCAGTTTATTCATCAGACAGCAGGCCCCTTTTCCATTAAATGGTCATGTGTAGTTCAAGAAATGTGACTGAAACTGGAAGCAAGGTTGGCAACTCTTTTAGTGAGGCCTGAACTGAGATGAGTATGCAGATGGGGCTCTAAAAAAAAAAAAAAATCATAAAAAAACACACTGATAGTGACATAATTGAGCCTGAAATGCAATATATGTATATGTATAAGATTTACTATATTAACATTTAGAGAAACTGAGAGATTCAATCATAGACTTAGATTAGAGACTAGATTTGAAATCAACAAAACTCAATAGAAATAAAAACTACATGCCATGCAAGAAATCAAAATGTTACTAACGACTTCAGTTTAGAAAATAATACACTAAAATAGTTTAAGGTTTATAATATAAGGTAAGGTATAGACTAAGTAAACCCTTCAAGTCATAAGAGATCTGTTTAATTTGTGCTCCCAGTACATGCAATAAGCAAGAGGAGATGACATTTTGTTTCAATCAGCTTTTAAACGCACTACCTGACAACATTAGATGTGCAAAAATTACTCACGGTACTCCAGTATAATGACGTTTCTATTATCTGTTTACTCTTATGTTCACTTACTTTTTGTCATGTTATTTAAGCTTCTGACCCACATGAAGTAGAGGACTCTCAGGAGTGCAAATAGTTTTGAGTTTATTGAGGAGGTTTGTAGATTGTTTGATGCTGGAAGCCTTGGACATAGCGAGAGAATCCAGAGACAGTGAGCATGGAGGGGATCCAGAGACGGCAAGCACGGGGAAAATCCAGAGACAGCGGGAACAGCAACAGGTAAACAGACTGAGGTGAGGTGATGCAGACAGAGCGTGATGAATATTGATATGTTCTTACTTTTAGTGGATGGTTGTTGACGCCAGGGAGGAGTGAGTGGGGAGTCCTTTCAGCTTATGTCCAGATGGTAAGGTTTTCCAGGGGAAGAGCGCAGCAGATGGAGGTGTTGGAACGGGCAGAACGAGCTGAGGCTGTGGAGCGGTCGAACCAGGAGATTGTGGAGACTGTGGGATTCTTGTAAGGTTTTGATCACTGGTGATGGTAAGAATCTGGGTGGAGCAACAGGAGATGATGAGGGACATAGGAGGGGGAAAAGTATCAAAATAATAAAAATGCAAACAACAAAAACTCAAACTAGGAGGACCAAGGAGCTAACTGGAGAACTGACAATGACTAGAAACTAGAAACAGGAATCTACAAAGGTTAGAGAACTAGAGACATATTATTGTACAAATAAGTTGGGTTAATGAGACTAATACGCCAACTGGGTTAATTACATCAACATACAAGTGTTGTTTTCTGTGTCACTTGTTTGATTTGATGAGTGTTTCTGGTTTTCATGTGGTATTTTAAGTAAATTACGAACTTCGTTTGATAATTGAACACATTATTATTATTTCCATGCCTTCATACTTGAAAAAAATACAGTGGGACCACTAGGCAAAAGTAGTACAACACATGAATTCCCCAAAAACAACCTTTCCTCTGCAGGCAAGCGTGAATTATGTGCAGGTTGTGTTGTCATTGGGAAAGCCACACCCAGTCCCTTGCACTTGACTTGCAACCCTGTTTGTTGTTTTTGGCAGTAGCCCCCACATGCTGTTACTACATGTGCGTTTCATCTCCAGTAGTGGATAAAGGCTGAGGTGAGGTTTGAACAATGTAATTAGGTAGCATGCCATGCAGTCACAACAAAGTACCTTCTGTAAAGTTTCGGAAAGGTTGAAAGAAAGAAGTTAGTACTAAATGATTGTTTGTTAATTGCAAACATGGAGGGCTACTGCTTCAACACAATGTCACATTTTGGATATTAGTTCTAGATTGTGGCAAGTGTATTGATTATATTTTTCATTTATTTGTTCTATGACATTTGACAAAATCATGAGTTAAGTAATTTTATGATCAAAATTACTTATGAAAGTAAGTGCTGTACTTTGAAATACCGGTGAATTGAGTCGAAGCACATTTTCTTTATATTACTAGTATTTCTATTTAATAATAATTTTTTTAGTACACATTTTCAGATAAATTTTGCAAAATAATAATTTATCATTAAGCTATTAGCTGCAAGTTCAACCTTTTAAAAAAATCATCTCGCTCATTGGATGAGGCAACCTAGATCAGATACTTCACTTCAGAAATAAATCAGCACTGATGTATTTAAAACAAATGTCAAGACAAGCTAGTGCTTATGTAACTTTAAGGGTTTCTTAGTGTGCCCCTTAAAATGAAAGAATCTCTAATAATAACTTTAAATTCAGGTACATTAATTTGGAGGGTTGGTTTGGCAAAGTAAGGGAATGATAGCTAACCAAAAAATGAAAAACCTAAGAATTGGATGCCCTGCCAATTTTACACTTTTGCTAAATGTTACAGGATCAGTTAAGAAACCAACACAAATGCACACCCTGATGACTAAGATGGAGACTGCCTTTTCTATGATTTGCCAAGTTTGTTATGGGTGCAACCTGTACTCCATGTAATAATTACTTACAAATGGTTGAGGCATACATAATACCAGCTTTTTAGGTTTTGGATTCCCCACTCCAAACACATTCGTTTTCAGTTAGGTTATACAAAATATGTGTCATATGAACGTAAGGCACTTCAAAACTTGACTGCAATAAAATAAACTTCTATCTGTAAGTATGCATGTAAATACACATTATTCCCTCTGTAACAGCAAATAGCATTTACTTTACAGTGTGGCATTGGTATTTTTTTTTAAATTGACATTTCACAAAACATTGAGTTTATTATTTAAAAGAAAAGTCCATCATCGACAATCTTTAGCAATTACTTCTGTGCCAAAGACAGGTATTTATAGTTACTGAAAAACTTTCATGTGACATTTCTGACTGAGGTGACAGCCTTGTTAACTGTGCCATTGCTAATGGAGGTAGAATAACATCCAAGAACTGTTTCGTGAAGACAATTTGAGTCAGCGTAATTTGAGTCACGCTTGATTTGATTAAATGGACAGCGTGTCCATTTAATCAAATGACATTTACATAAGTGTAGTGTGAATTGTGGACTTTTTTTTTCTTGTAAAAGGGTAGATTACAAAAAATATATTCTAAGAAAAGCTTTAAACTCTTAGTTCTTTTCTTTTGTATAATCATGCATAATGTATTGTAATTTGTTGTTCCCTTCGGTTTTAATATTAAGACAATTCTTTCCACCAATTTGGTCATAAAATGTTCAGTTATTGAATCATATTTCAAAGCCTATCGTATAATTTCTTTTAGAAAGGATCATGTAGTCAGTTGTTCATCTACAAGCCTCACAGGCGCTTTTGAGTTGCTCAGCTTTTTTTTGTACTTCTACGGGAAGCAATAACCCAGGAGCAACCTATAATTCAGCCTCCTTTCCCTCACTGAAATCTTAAAACTAAAGGCCTTATAGGACCAATAAAGCTGTTTTACTGCATTGTCAATTTTTTTATCTTTCCAACCCTTCTTAGTAAATAATTTTCTGAAATTTTCATAAAACCTGAGAATATAAAGTAAGTACAACTTTAACCTCATCCAAATAGTGATTGAGACATTCACCATACTCATCCTTATGCAAACTTCTCATTTCCTGTTTTTAACATATTTTTCTCCAAATTACTTTTAATGTTGAATATTTAATTTCAGGAAATTTCAGGTTGTCTAAGAACATTTTCTAAATCTGTATATAGTTTTTCATACTGTTTTTCGCTTTATTAACTTCTTGGATTTCTCATTTGAGTTACATGGCCCATTTTTATATGTGTCTCTTGGTAGATATTCTACTTTATTGCCACTGTTTCCAATATACTAGTGTTTTTTTCAAATAAAATGGTTTGATTCAAACAGAAGAGGGACTACCCTGAATTTGAAGAATTTGTTAGCGCTTGTAAATTATTTTTTGACTTCTAAAAAATATACATAAATCCGTAAAAGGATTAGGGCCAGAATACTGAGATTAAAGTCAGAATTATATTTTTTGTTCAGTGAGAATTTTTTATTTTTTTCCAGTGAGCCTAATCCTCTTCCATACCTCTTCCAAAGACCCCTCCCTGCCTGAGGCTCTCAATCAATTCTACGCCCGCTTTGAGAACCCTGACACCCCTCCCAGCACCAGACTCACACCTTCATCAGGAGAAGAGCACCTCAGTGTGACACCAGAAGAAGTAAGGAGGACGCTGAGGAGCATCAACTCCCGGAAAGCTGCTGGCCCGGACAACATCCCCGGACGGGCGCTGAGAGAGTGCGCGGACCAGCTCTTGGATTTCCTGGCGGACATCTTCAATACCTCCCTCATACAGGCAGCTGTTGCCACCTGTATGAAGACCCCCATCATCCTCCCGGTTCCCAAGAGCTCCGCAGTGACAGGTCTGAATGACCATCGGCCAGTAGCCCTCACACCGATAGTCACAAAGTGCCTTGAGAGACTGGTTCAGACTCACATCAAAGCCACCATCAATGTCAATGTGGATCCACACCAGTATGCATACAGGAAAAATCGAGCCACAGAGGCCGCCATTTCCTCCTTGGTCCACATTACCCTCACCCACCTGGAGCAGAAGGACTCATATGTTCGTATGCTCTTTGTGGACTTAAACACAATGATTCCTCAGACTCTGATAAATAAACTCTCCTCACTTTGACTGAGCTCTTCCCTTTCCAATTGGGTCCTGGACTTCCTGAACAACAGGCCACAGTCTGTGAGGATTCACAACATCTCCTCCCCCACCATTACCCTCAGCACTGGCTCCCCTCAGGGCTGTGTGTTGAGCCCCCTCCTGTTCACACTGCTCACATATGACTGCTCGCCTATCCATCCAGGTTCTCATATTGTGAAGTTTGCGGACGACACAGCAGTGGTTGGATGCATCACAAACAGGGATGAGTCCAGCTACAGGCAGGAGGTGGAACACCTGGAGGGCTGGTGCAGAGAGAACAACCTCTGCATCAACAAAAAGAAGACAAAGGAGATGATTGTGGACTTCAGAAGGGGTCAACATACTCACCCCCCCCTGCACATTGGTGGATCCCCTGTTGAAGACGTCAGCAGCTACAGTTACTTGGGTGTACACCTGAGTAACAATCTCACCTGGAGCAACAACACTTCCATTCTGGTCAGGAAGGCACACCAGCGGCTCTACTTCCTAAGGAGGCTCAGTCGAGCTGGACTCGGGAGCTCAGTCCTCACCTCCTTCTACAGATGTGTGGTGGAGAGCGTATTGTGCTCCAGCATCAACGTGTTGCATGGAAGCTGCTTGCCTGCAGACAGGAAAGCTCTGCAGAGGGTGGTGAAGATCGCACAGAGGATTGTTGGAGTCAGCCTCCCCAGCACCACAGACATTTACACCTCCAGATGCAGGAAAAGGGCCACCTGCATCAGGAAGGTTCCCACCCACCCAGCACACTCACTTTTTGTCCTGTTCCCCTCAGGCAGGAGGCTGCGGAGCATCAAGTGCAGAACAACCCGTCTGAGAAACAGCTTCATTCCTGAAGCTGTGAGACTCTTGAGCTCCACCTGAACAACCACTGCACTGAGACTTTATATGGGCAATACACACTGAACACCTTCATATACCCGCACTGACACACTTTACTCCCGTATTTTTTCTGAATATTTTGGGTATTACATTATATTTTATTTATTTTACTTCTTTTAACTTTATTTTATCTATTTTAATATTAGCTCTTGGGTGGAACTGGACCGTGAGAATACAATTTCGTTCCACCTCATGTACCATGTGTTGAAATGACAATAAAGTCTCCTTGAATCCTTGAATCCTTGATACATAAATATTTATGCACTGTATTTTGTGTTTGTTTATGCTCTCTTAAGCATCATGTAGACTAACTTTCAGCAGAAACCAGAAATTACTTAAATTCTTACATAGGAGGAGCAAATTTAGTCTGGACTGGTGATGTGGGGAGCCGAGAGCTTGAGAGATGCGTTTGAACCGCCGGGGAAAAGTGAAAGAAAATAGGGAGTTATCTATGAGTATATTTACTGAGGACTTCACCCCAGAACTTATAGTTCTAGAATGTGGTTTCATCTGCTGTAGAGGTGATATGCCGAGTGGACAGCTGGTGCAGATGTGGAGGCGTTAGAGGAATGACACCAAAGATGAAGATCCAAAGTGGAACAATTGAGATTGACTGTAGCTCAGAGAATCAGTTGCTCAGGAAACCGACTGTCGGGAGTTAAACTAGCTAGTAGAACACTCAGAAGAAGAATGACTGGTGACATGCTCTTCTTATACAGCTCTGGTGATGATAGTAATAGGTTGCACCTCTTAGAAGGCGCACCTGCGGATTATCAGCCTAGCACCCCGCACCCGGCCTTTGGAAAACCCTCTGGTGGGGAGTCTGTAAAATGAACCACAACAACAAAACTAGCCAGAACCCCAACTTTTGTAGTTGAGCAACCCGAATGATTAATAACAACTATCTCTGTGTAGGCGATTCATTGTTGTTTCTGGCTCTGCCAATGATTCCTACCTAATATTTTCTATAGAATTTGGTTATTTTGTTATTCAAAGTCATTTAATGCAACAGTTAACCTCATTACCTAACATCACCAACAGTGTAAGGAATTTGAACAATTTTCACACCTAATCTGAATCTGCAAATGGGGATTGCAAGTTGAACATTGCTAGAAAATGTTAAAAAATTCTTTAAGTATTTTTTTTTGGACCCCGTTTTGAAATGTTCCTGCTGTCACAAACATTCATGGTTGATGTGTAAATGAGCAGTATAAACCTAATCAAACTTAGAGGCCCAAAAAGGGTCTACAAGAAGAAAAACCAGGTCATGATGCTAGGCCTACTGATTATCCCTCCATCTACAAAAAACAGTAATCAGTTTGAAAGCAGAAATTGTTTTACGACAGAAATGAAAAACTGCGATGCACTCCGTGTCATAATGTTAAGAATCTAAGCCTCACGTCATCCAGTGGTGTTAGCCATTGAGCTGAGGGAAATAGAGCCCAATTTGGTGCTTTGGCGTTCTTATGGAAGCAAGGATAAATAGCAGGTGAGGTGAATTTTTCCAATGTTTCTGCAAGATTTTAATGGTGGTTGGTAAAAAAAAAAAGTGCATTAGCACCAAGAACTAGTTTATGTGTGATTCAGCTGAGGACAATGAAAAAAAAACTATTATGAGAATTGTTCAAGAATTAAATCCAATTTATTAATATCCACTTAAAATAATTGATGTCCTGTGCCAAGAAAATTGTTTTATCACATCCCCATGACACGAAGGAAGTGGGTGTTATAATTTTTTGCAGCAACTTCACCAGATGAATAAATTGAGACTCCGCTATTTGAATAGGGGCCAAAGTGTTTTTTTTTTCTCTCCCAGTTTTCTAATTGTGTTTAAATTACAATTTTGTATGAAAGTCGTTTATTTTATTTTATTGACTTTAATCAAGTTCACCAGATGTCCATTAAATGGGATCAACAAGTGCATGGCACATGTAAGTATGGGACACATTTGTGATCCCTTGATTTATTTGTTCTATTAACTCACCAAATGTATTAGCTTCTTTGTAAAAAAAAATATTTTAAACAAAAGGTTCAGAAAGCATCTTTGTTGGTTGCCTTCTATATGTTATCAAAACAGAATTTTTTCTTTATAAAACCTGATTGATAATTCTGTAATCCAAATTAACAGAACTAAATAATTTAAGCGGGTGTGCTATTTCTCCATCATTCTAACATATTAGGACAATTAAAGCTTCATTTGATGCAGATGTTAAACAATCTTTTTAAGAAGTTTAAGGACATGGCATAGTTACTCGTTTTGGTATGTTTGAGATTGACTTGGTGCTTTGCAGTATTGGAGAAAATATTCATTGTTCCATTTCATTATCATAACTATGTGCTGTTGACTTGCATAGCTGTGTCTCATATTGTTGAGAATCGTTATTAATATCTTAAAATTAGGTTACTAATTTGTTTTTGTGTTGAGTTGCATTTGAGAAATCCTATCTATCTATCCATAAAAAGAGATAAGATGCTTGAATATGAATCCTCTATAACTGCTCCCTCACTGTTATTACTGTGCAGCATTAAAAACAATAATTAATATATGCATTAATACAATACAATAATTATGTTTGGTGTAACCTGCATGTGCAATAATTTTATAATAATTATAATTTTTAACTGCTGAATACAGTATATTCTGTAATATTATTATTACAGCCACAGCCACTTTACAGTCATTGTACTTCATGATAAGACTGATTCTAAATATTGCATTTTTCTTTTGTTGAAAATTATTAGGTTTTTTAATTTAACATAAATGGTTGCTACGACCTGGCTATTTCCAGACTGATAGATGTCATTCACCTTGTTTCTCACTGGAATTTCAGGGACATTATGGATTATTTTTGAATTTTTAGCTAGCCACAGGAAAAGTTCAAATTAGGGGAGCCTTGGTTTGGTTAGTAAGGTTAAAAAAGAGATATTAACCACAGAGAACATATAGATAATCACAGGAAAAATGATAAGCAACCAATGTGGGTGGACTATATTTTCAAATGCAATATCAAATGTTGGTTTGTATAAAGCTTGTTTCACCCCTTTAACAATGAAAACATCATTTGACAATTGCTGTTTGTATATATACAGAACATCTTTGTCAGACATTCTTGAAAAGTACTAAAGGTTTGATAAAGACACAACCAGAAGTAGAAATCTGTAAGGTGGCAAATATGTTTTCACAGGACTCTAGATAATCAACTAGTCATATCTGTGCTTACATCAAAAACCTATAGCATTTATTTTGGGATTTTAGAACTGTTGTACTAAAACCTAGTCCTCTAAGGCCGGTATCCGACAATTGCTTTTGCTTCACATGAACTGATCATTAGCATGTTCATGCAAAACTGGTGACAGGCAGAGAAGACAATTGCACTTTTTTTATTCAGGCGCGTTGAAACATGAAAACATTTACAGCATGCAGGACAAAGAACATAGATTACACACTCCTATTCTGGAAACTGCAATAAAAAAAATCAATACAAATGAACAGAAATTAATAACTGTAATAGTTTTTTATTTTCCATCACACTTCCAGTGGTTTCAAGGTCTTGCTATTACTGCTAGGAGCACTATTTCAGAGGGGCAAAAACAATGGGGTACGCTAACTGCGGATTTATAATTGGATTTCATTAGCTAAATAATTGCATCAGGAATGTTCATAATTAACTCTAATTACTTGTGGAGGTCTAAATGAGAAAATCAGTGGCAGGCATTGGTGGGTAAGGAAGAGTTCCGACTCACTGTAGGTGATTCTCCTCAGGGAAAGTTTTCTGACAAATGAGTCAGAAATGTTATGCATGTATTCATACTTTAACATAAAAAATGAACTAAATCTGTCTGAAACCATTTAGCATTGCTTCTTTTTGTGTTTTGAATGTGTTAAAGTCTTTTTATATTTCTTTTGTAAATATTGTTATAATAATTTCATTTGTTTATTCATTGTTAATAACCCTTCTCATTCTGTCTTTGCTCTTCCTGACTGCATGCCTGTATTTTGAGGCTAAATTACCCACAAGTGTCCCTAGGTTGGCCAGATTCCTCCATCGCCTTTGGTCTCGGTGTCTTTAGGTACTTTAAGCCTTGTCATGCTGTCAGGACAGGAGATTAGGCATTCAATCAAGCAAAGGAGGAGCATTTTGCAGATAAGGTTGTCTCTGAAGTAGCACCTTCTCTAAACAGGACCATATGTTGCTGGAAATTGGTTCCCCATTCATAAACACTGCATTTGCATTTTTCACTCTCTTTCCTTTCCTTTCCATATTGCAGCCTTAAAACTGTTCTATCTTATATCTCCAACAAGTGTCTGGCAGGAGTTTTTCTTTTAAGCAAATAAATAGATTACTATATGAATAAGTTAAAATCTCTATGTACTCTGTGTTCAATCAAGTCATGGACAAGAGAGCATTGCTAAACCTGCAGCCAAACCAATATTCCCACTACATATTAATAATTATGGTAGATGAAGATTTTGTCCAAACAGATACAGTGCAGATAGTTAGAAAGCACAATGCATTTTATGGTAAAACTGAATAATTCATAAATCATTTTATTCTGTTCACTATTAGAGTCAGGGATCTCAGCTTTATAGCTAGTATAAAACATTTCTTTAAAAGCCATAAGTGGCTTGATACATTATACAAACATGATTCACAAAAACACTTTATTTCATTTTATTTAATTAGCATTGACTTATTTTTTTTTTTACAATATATTATCTAATGCAATGAATTCAGATGAAGTAGGTGAGTGATGCTTTGCAACCAAAGCATCAATCAAGAATATATTTATTTTATAAGAAGTCATTGCATTATACATTTTGTACAATTTGCCTCACTGCTACATGAAAAATCTCCTTTGCAATATGTGCCAGTATTACAGTATCTAGTAAGAATAGTACATGGCTAGTTTCTTAGTTGAAATACATTCACGTATGCAACTTACTTTAATTCAACTGAATAAACACATTTTTTGTTACTTTCCAACCAAGTCAACCAAGAGTCTCTAGTATTAAGTACTTGTAGCAACTGATCCAAGTCTACGGATACACACCACCGGTATCGGCAGTAGGGTCATCAGAATATGAGTCAGACTGGAGAAATGTGGCCACATGGTGACAAAGAAAAGGGTATTCTACACATAGAGAATTTCACTCACAGAACAAGAATAGCAGAAACGGGCCTTAAGACAGCTTCAGAACATCCAGAGTGCTGCTGCTCGAGTTCTGACCAAAACCAGGAAATATGACTACATTGGTCCAGTGCTCAAGTCTCTGCACTGGCTTCCTGTCACTCAAAGAACAGACTTTAAAACAGCCTTGCTTGGGTACAAGTCTCTTCATGGTTTAGCCCCAAAGTACATATCTGACATGTTAGAGCCATATTAACCAGCCAGGACTCTGAGAACCTCAGGTAGTGGCCTCCTGCTGATACCCAGAGTCAGGACCAAACAAGGGGAGACTTCCTTCCAGTTTTATGCTCCTAAAATCTGGAACAGTCTTCCTGAAGAGGTGAGACAGGTTTCAACTCTGCCGTTGTTTAAATCCAGGCTGAAAACAGCCTTATTTAACTGTGCATATAGCAACTGAGTACTATTATTATTATTTTATTTTATTTTAAATTCAAAGCTGACTTATTGTTTCATTTTCTGATCTTTTTTCTTATGTAAAGCACTTTGAATTGTCTTGTACACAAAAATGTGCTATACAAATAAACTTGCCTTGCCTTGCCTTGCCTTGCCTTGCCTTGCCTTGCCTTGCCTTGCCTTGCCTTGCCTTGCCTTGCCTTGCCTTGCCTTGCCTTGCCTTTTCTTGCCTTGCCTTGCCAGATGCTGAAGAGAGATTTGAGTATCTTGGAATACCGCAGGCAAATAGCAAACACAAAGAGGGCGCAAGGAAAGCAAAAATAGTCAAATGCCGTCAACAAGTTAGGTAAGTCCTGGAAAGTCAGAGTAATGGCAAGAACAAGTTGCAGGCAATAAACTGGAAAAGAAGGACTTAAAGGTCCCATCATGACAGGAAAAAAGCCTGCATGGGATGTACAGGACTGCATGGGACTGATAGCTGAAATTGATCTTATGACCAAATCATAACAATGGCTAGAGAGGGCCTGGTGGAAGCACAGCACAGAAGCACTGATCAATACAAGCCTAGAACTACCATGCTAAGCAACGTACAAGGCGCAGACGACTCAAATAGGCCCTAAAAACAATTCAGCGAATCACAGCAGGGAGTTGGACACTAAAGGGAAGGAAATAAATAGAACAGTATGAATCAAGTGGAATGAGGTAGTGTATCACCTGTACAGATTTACAATATAAAAGCAATGTTACTATTAGTACACTCGAGTCAGTATTTAGTAGAGACACGTTTGGCTGTGATTCCATCATAGCGTCTAAGTGAATAGGTCTTAATTAAGCTTGCCAGTCTGGACAATAATATGTCTTATTTTATTCCATTCTTAATTCCTAATTTTCTGGTGTACTATTAATTCAAACATTCTCTTTACTTTCTACCTTTACAAGCCTTACGGGGCCTGCCTCCAAGAAGCGTATCCACAGTATGGTGCCACCAACATTCTTTCCACTGGGGATGATGAGCTTATTTTAATGCATAAAATTTGGTTTCCATCAAATATCAAATTTGTATGATTGCCAAAAAGTATTTTTATACATTCACTTATTTTATCACAAATATTTTAAAATTGTCATAATTTTGTAAAAATTCATTTTCACATGTTAACATCGAAGCATTTAATGTTAAGAAAGTTGAATTTAGTTAATCATGTTTTATTTTTTTAAGGCCATTAAAATGTAAAACATGTGACAAAGGGAGTTCTTTTTATAGGCACTTTAGATTAGATAAGATATGGCTTTAATATTCCCGTGTGAGAGACTTCAGTTTTCCAGCTACAAAAAAAAATTACAAATATATATTAAAAACTATATTAAAAGTAATATTTTACATCAAAAGATGTGTATTTTTGTTTTAAAGTTCCATTTGCTGTACTGACAAATATTAAAATGTAATTACAGAACAGCTAGAGTATAATACACACAATAATGTCTGTGAAACTTTGTTAAAACCCAAAACAATATTTATGTATGAAAATAAATGGCCTAATGATAAAAGCTTTCAACTTTCTCCCCAGTGTTACAATCCTTTAGTGCAGGATTTTTTCAGATTTTTTTTTACCCATCACTCAAAACCAAAGCTATTGTAGTTTGAATCATTTAAAAGCAAATACAGAAAACAGTTGTTGTTACACACCCCAACTAGCCAGCCCAAACACATGTTTTACAACTTCTCAAATTGCATTGGTTGAATTGATCTTTTATTCTTTTTTAAGGAAATTCAAATAGTTTAAAACACTATGGCTGATTTGAATGTACAACAGTTTAGAAAGAAGAGATAAGCAAACATTGATTTGGTCAAGAGCCACTGAAATGGAGAGAATAGAAGTAAAACCAATACCGAGCTCATCAGTTGCATTGCTGATGCAGGTGAAGATATAGCCTTATAGACTTCAACCCTCTATTGACTTCTGTGCTTAGTCTGCTCCTGGTACTATAACTCTTGAAACTGATTAGCTCAATACAACAATTAAACAATTTTACCACGTGGTCAAGTCCTACAGCTATTGGGGAAAAAAACATTTTTAAAGTCAGTGAACACAGTTCACAATTGTTTCCTAATTTACCATAGGAAATCTAAGTTAAGCCATAAAACTCAATACAACTCGCTTGCCTTTATTTTTTTACTACAATTCTTCTTTTCTTTTATTTAGTATGAATTAGACAAAAACAAGTGTTTTTATTCAGGAAAGAAACGAGTCTAAAGGAGATCAACTTGCATGGTGCCTTTATGACACGCAAGAAGTAAATTTTCTAATGTGTCCATTTACAGAAATATTGTTTACATTAAAATATTGATTGACAAAACTATTATACTTAGTTACACATTGTGAAGTTTAAGTGATGTAAGAAAGTTATGATTTTTAAGAAACTGTTTAAAATTTTAACTACATGTTAGGCTTTATTTTTTATTTCAATAATTATGCTTAAAGTGCAGTGTGTATTTATTTGTTCCTGGCGCTAAGGATGATGTACTCATGTTGACATTAATGTAGCATGCTCAGGACCTGGACAACATCCTGTGACACAACAGGACACCCGTGACTAGCCCGCTCTTCATGCATGAACTCTTTCCAAGCAAAATCATTCATCACAGTCATTTAAAGCCGAAAAATACAACCACCAAAAGGGAATCTCAGTATTTTCTGAATTTTGCGCTATTGCGGAAGGAAGCTGGCAAATGAATCTCAATGACATGCAATTACAACAGCCGCATTCACATTCCAGAAACGTCCAAGCAGGAGGCACCCTGCCACTGCTGTGAGGCTCTTTCCACACTTATCCCAACCCTTTGTGTTTGCTGTAACAACTTTTTTTTGGTTTGTTTTTTTTTTTGTGAATTTTTTATGTATTTTTTTTAAATGTATTTACACCGCACAACTTTCTTTTTGAGCTTTCAATTACAACTCACTTAATATTACTGAAGCATATATGTATATATATAACAATTGGTTAATATTTTTTGTTCAAAAAACATTGTCAATTTTATATCCTTACCCAGGTCATTGACTTACAGTACAAAACAAATGTGGTAAAATATTTTCAAATTTTTTCCCAAATAGATACGCTTTGTCCAGTTGAATTGCAATACAGTGATTGCTATGCTTTATTAGGATTGAAAAGGTTTTTCTTCAGAGAAAAATTAGATGTGTTAGTAAATATGAGTAAAATAATTCTAAATGCTTTAGTATTTGATACTCTACATTTTCTAACCTTGCCAAGTATTCATGTGGGGTTTAGTTTAGTTCTGGATTTTGTAAGTAGTTTTTCACCAAAACCATTGTATTATAATTATGACTTTATATGTCGTGTTTGAAATACTGATGAAAGGTGAACCTCCATTCCAGTCCCAAAACTTCTGAAAATTGAAGAAGTGTTTCTTCAAGGACTGAACAGTTTTAGCTCCTGCCATATTTCCATCAACTATCACCAGCTTCCGTGTTTCATTCTGTCACTGTTTCTTTCTTAAGTACTGTACAAGTCTTGCTGCAAAATTAGGCCAGGACTTAATTTTGACCATTCAACAACAGCTTTCCTGTTGACCGGAGGAGTACATGGCTTTCTCAATGTCTGCAGATCCTCAAGCCTGAGCTTTAGTTTCCAGTAGTAGTAGAAAGTCTTGTTCTACTTCAGATATTTTTTCTGTATGAAATAATTTTATAATAGTTTTTCCACTTTATTGTTGTACAGTGTTCTTTGTGCGTTTGTATTTAGTTTTTAGTTGGTTTAAAATGTAGCTCAGGGTTGTTTTAACTTTTATAGTTTATTTGAGTTTTAGGTAAACTCTCTTATATCAATTAATCTCACAGTCAGTTTACCCTTCTTGCATTCTACCTCAAATGCTCTTAATTGCCTCTAATTAGTTTATATGGTTGTCATTTCACACCCATGTTTCAGTATAATATCTTTCTCATTTCCTTTCCTTTCCATAGCTATATTCTTACATTCACTAAAAGCATACATATGTGTTCAACCTTGCAATTTTCTTTTAAATCAAGCTTTTTCCGTAAAGCATTTGGGTCTTCTTACAGTAACCTGGCAAACCAATACAAGGCATTAAAAAAAAAAGAAAAAAAGAAAAGAGAAAAGTTTAACTTCTTTTCATATTTAGCACTTACAGTTCACATCAAATGATTTAACAGTACAATATAGTTAAAACCATAGAATTTTGAAAAGATTTTAGTTTAAAGAGGGAAAAAAATGGAAAAGACATCAGATTTCACCCTCCGACAGTTTGATTGTTTTAATAGTGACCTTTCCAAACGCAACCACAGTGTGCTGCATTTTTATGTGAATGTGTACCATGAATTAACTGATAATGACATTTCTGTCAGAGCTACTTTGAGCTAGCCAAGGCTGGAAAAGAGAAAATAGCACAACTAAGGCATGGATTGGCTCGGTGGAATGAAAATGCAGGGAAAGTAAGTGAAATTATTTTAAAAAAGGGCACAAGGAGAAGCAAAGGGAATAAAAAAAAAATCAAAGAACAAGCAGTAAAACAGGATAGAAAGTAAGGGATTTACCAAGATTTGCACTGGCTCAGCAACAACTGTCACCAGACTTGTGCCACTCCCAACAGTATCACAACTGAGCATGATGTGGAATAATGAGCCTTAGAAATCTGCAAAGGTCACTCACTGCAAAGATCGCCCCTCTCAAAAAGAAAATTCTATAGTTAGAAGATGGGGTAACAAAAAAAAGGTAAAAAAATTCCCCAAAAGGGAGAAAGCCCGAGGCAAAAACTCTAAAGACGATCTTCACCTTTATCTGACAACCTGCGAGCACAGGAGTAGTGGGGGACCACAGTGGGAGATAAGAGTAAAATGAAGTGGGAAGGAAAAAAAGAATTAACTAAAAGAGCGGAGAGGAGAGAACTTTAGGGACAATGAGTGAGACTGTGTTAAAAGTAAAGCAGAACTACTGAACCAAGACCGTGTACACCTTGGTGGAACGAGAGCTAGGATATAATTGAAATTATTCTGTCTCAGGAATACCAAAAAATAACCGTAAATCATGATGTGTGAGAATGAGCAACATTATTTAAAACACATAAAGCCTCAATGCTGAGTAAATTGTATTTCCTCCAGAGAACACCTGCATGAGATCACATCAATGTGATCTGAATTTTAGAAATGTTTTAATGATTGTAGAACAAGGTATGATAGACCATTTGCAAAAATATTAACAAAAAGTCAACAAAAACGACAAAAGAGTAATTCTGCCTCATTCACCTAAGATTATCTTTTAAAAAAAGCAGAAAAGGAAGATGGAGTTTACCCGAGTTTAAATAAATCAAAATGGACAATGAGGCTGAAAAAACATTTCAAAACTTGCCAGGGTATTACTAAAAAGTGCTCCCTGTTCCAGCACAATTGATTCCAACGACTACATTATCTCCTAAGCACGGCATCAAGTGCTGCAGCAACCTGCTAATCCCCCATCCAAGTAGGACGTGTGTGTGGCATTGGGGAAACACCCAAAACATGCACGAGAGTGAGCCCTGACAACCTTTGCAGAGAAAGTTCTTGAATAAAGTACAGATAGCAGAAGGATCTAGCACATAAAAACTAAAAGAGCGAGGAAAGGAAGGAGGACCAAGACAGGTACGTTACATGTCACCCAAAGGCCAATGGACAAGGCAGAGATAGGACCATCAAGGCCTATTTGAAAGTGCATATTTTTGTTTCTAGATATAATAAAAAATCCTTTACCCTCAGGTAATGTTTAAGGTATTTCCCGTAAAGCTGCAAGAAGAAGCAGAAATAAAAAATCTGTCTGGTAGGAATTCAAGAGAGACTATTTTTGAAGGCATTAAAACTAAGTCTTTTCTTCTTAGTTATGACATCTGCAGGTGTAACTCTAACCACCATGTACAGTTTTAGGAATGGAGAAAATTGACTGATAGATTGTGAGAAATAAATGTTAAAGGTGGGATGTTCCATCCTATTCAACTTCTAATTACATTTTACTATCAAACTATCAAAAATATATAAAATTTGCAGATTTGTTTCAGCTTTAGCTGATGAGCTTCAAATATTCCATAACACATTATGTATATAAGACCATTTTTAATGTTTTTGCATTACCTAATGTTGTAACCCATGATATCCAACGTTTTGCCACTTGGGCCAACATTGTCAAAATACATTTCAGCCACAAAACTATTGTTATTTGTTTGTTGAGTTAGAATCTTTCTGAGACTGCTTTATTATTTATTTCATGACAGAAAATGTAATAAGAAACTGGATTTTCTGACACACAGCCCGTCATATTTAAAACATTTTATTTTTTTACAGAAGCTATATTTGTAGCATTGAGGCATAATGAAGCATGTTCATTAAGCACTTAGAAGTCTGTCTGAATAGTATCTCGACAGTGGGCAAAATTTCCTTTTTGGACATCAGAATAGGGTCACACCAGCTTAATGTCGGTTAATTTTCCATTTTGACTCATTATTGGTTGCATTCTCGATTATGTTAAGAGTATGATAAAATATTTTTAGAAGAAGAAGAAGGGACATGAGGAACATGTTGAGGTGATGATCGAGGGAGATGCTCAGTGTTCCCTATTCAGACTCACTTTCCTCAAGTTCTGAGGAATAAAGAAATTGATGGTAATCTGTACTCTTCAAGTTATCTTATCTATCTGTAATCTTTGATTGGTGTAATATTTATGCCTAACATTGCTTGCATGATATTGTTAAATTAAACAATGTACATTGGCTAAAGATAAGGGAGGAGGTAAGTGAAGAAAACTACATCGGCAGAACAGGAGGTAAGCATGGTCAGGCAAAAGAGAGCGGCAGGGAAGAAGAGAGGGAAGATAAAAGTAAGAACTGGGAATCTGGGTGGGTCACTAGTGACGTATCCCAACCTCTGAAAACTCACAAAGACTGCAATGTGACACATTTTCAGTTAAAATATTTTATGTTGTTCCATAGATGAAATCAACAATGTTTCCTAACCGTAACCCGCTTAAATGCAAGTTGAAAAAATGTAGGTTTTGAAGAGCTTGTGTTAAGAAGTTTTGCTCCTCTGCCATTCCCAGAACAAATGTAACTTGGTCTGAGACCCATCATTTATTGTGAGATTACGATGTATATATATATATATATATATATATATATATATATATATATATATATATATATATATATATATATATATATATATATATATATATATATATATATATATATATATATATATATATATATATATATATATATATATATATATCTTTTATAACACTACTTGTTGTGCTTGTACTAATGTTTTAGTATTTAGTTATTTGCACTGTTGACATTATGGTCTGAAACGCTTTTGATTTTTGAGTATTAAGACTTTGTTTAAGATTAAACGACTGTATTTTAATTTATGTCCACGCAACAATTGTTTCGCCTGGAATTTTTATGATACATTTTTTATGGTCTTGAAAAAACAAAGCAGCCCCAAAACCTCACTCAGCCAACACAGTGTTTGAAATGTTTGGTTTTTTAATGAAAACAATAACAGATCTATTGGTATTATTCGGGATGTTCAACACAAGATAAAATATGTTAATTACACAACAACATTGTTCTAAAAATAAGCCAATGTATTACACACAGCAATAATAATATTAAGTAATATGTGTAGAAGTTTAATAGAATACTTGTCTGTTTTTTGTTTGTTTTTTGTTTTTTATAGAGCTCCCAATTAAGATTATCTTATATAGGATCATACATTGGCAGCTATTCATTTTTCTCTGTTTGGTATTATTAAGGATACATTTAAATAAAACACTGTCACCACACACTGTTTGCTAAACTTTGCCAAAATGTGAACTCTGCTTAATTGATCTCTTACTAAAAGATTTTTTTCAAACAAGTATGCATCAAATGATTGAATCCTACCTGGCTATAGTTTCACTCAACATGTAGATTTAAAAGTCTAAGGTATTTTTGTATTGCTGTTGCTTAGACATTGGTTTGTGTAGTGTTTGGAACTCTTTATTTAAGCAACAAATTAGGTGACACTCAGGAAAAGTTAGATGTGCTGTTTTTTATCACTAATAAATCAGCCAATGTAAAATTAAAATAGTATTGACATAAAAGGAATATATCAAAAATAAAAAATATATAATGATTTGTATAAATTGCATGCATTTTTGTGCATCCTGAGTGCCTGAGATGGATTTTTACATTAAAATTGTGGTGGGGGGTTGTTAAATGTAGAGCTTGTTAATTTATCAGAAAACATCAAGCAAAGCAAATAAGCTCTCTCCCTGCACTCACCTCACTATAAATACACACATTGGGTCATCTGCATACAAAGTGCAGACAGGGTTTTTTATAATTACACAAAAATAACACATCCAGAAAAATCCACATGCATTACCACTTCAAAGCTATTCACAAAAAAAGAAAAAAAAGTTATATTTTTACATAAAGTAGTGAAGGGAGTTGAGATGAGATGGCTTGTTTGGGTCAGGTGAAATCCTCTGGGGTTAAATATGAAGAACAAAACTTCAAGAGGTGAGAAAAAAAAGAAAAAAAACTAAGGCAGCTACCACATTGAGATAAGCCATTAGTGGAACAACAATTTCCACTATAAAGTCCAGATCACTATGCATTAGGGACTGAATAATATATCATCATATAAACAAAAGAAATAGGGACACTCTGAACATCAAAACTAAAGTTACTGTGATAATGTGATGATTAGTTCCTTTCTTTGACACCAGAGCTAACAGGGACTCGCATGGAGCAAACAAGTTTATTCCTCGTTCAGCTTTATCCTGAAAAATAACCCTTGATAAATTGAACTGACATCTCTTTAGGCTTTCACTTCACGCACATGCTACTGGGTGAGTTTGAGATGTCATGGTTTCATTTCTAAAATGATGCTGTGCCTGGGAAGCAGGTTTGAGGTTTATGACAAAAAAAGAAGACTCACAAAAAAGAAAGAAAGAAAGACAGAAAAAGAGAAAGAGGGAGTATAACATGTGAATACCAGTAAATCAGTAATGTTAGTTTCGGATGTTTATGAAAGACTGAAAGGGTGAGTGTTGTATAAAACAAACCCAAACAAGCCGAATGCAAAGAGAAACAAAACCAAATACCTGGAGTTCCTGCTAGTCTGAGGATCGGCCAGGTGCAATGTAACTGGAAAGAGTGGGTTGATGTGTTCCAAGTCTACAGCTGACTGAAGACTTAGGACAAAAATCTTCTCATTAATGAGGAAAACACAATGTTTTAAATACATCCACATTGTGCTGGGTACACTGGTAAAGATTTTTTGGAGAGCCGTGAATTAAAGTGGAATGTCATCTGTTGTGTTTTTGTTCTTTCTTACATTCCTTATTTCTTAATTCCCCACAAACAAACTACCTCTTTGCTAACGTATAGGTTAATAAAAATAAAATAAGATTTATGTATGCTAATAACCAATTAAAGGTTCATGTATTAAATATTATCAAAATATTAAATAACTACGTAGTTTTACAGTACTCTGGTAAGGGGTGAAAGTTTGCTGTGTTTTAACACTTTCACTTTGTGTCTTTATTCACAAAGTTGTGTGTCACGGTAACAGTAACGAATCTAAAATAGATAAAATGCCCCAAAAAAAACAAAAAAACTGCAAAAGGCCCAGATTGCCCCTCACATTATTCAAGGCACCTGCTTGGCCTTGTTTGCACGTCCACATTCTCCCCCTTCAGTGATAGCCCTGATGCAGGATTAATGTTGTTATGTTCACCTATTTGTCATGCTCCCCCCACCTTTTCTGTTCCACCCATATGTCCTGTCCTTTTGTGTTGCATAGGAGTATTTTTGTTTTTGTTTTTTTTGGGCTCCAGCATTTCAGTATTTTCAAATCTGTTTCTTGTCTACTCTGAACCAAATTTTAAACGAGCAGGAAACCCAATTGATGTTTCACCATCTCCCTTAAGTAAAACCTGTTTTGTCGTTTAGGTATCAGCCTGGTGTTTGTGTCAACATGCCTGTATGCGAGCCTGTGCGTAGTTATATATTGTTTTTGCATAACGTGAAAGAAAGAAATTAAGAAAGAATGAAGAGAAAGCAACGCTCTGTTGTGTGTTTTTGCATGTTTGATGGCAGGCTGTTGTTAAAGGCCTTTGGTCACACCTCAGTGAGGTCAAATTTACAGAGACTGAACATAAACACCCACAATTTCCTCCTCAGTTCATCTGAGGTGCATTAGCTGTTAACTTAATGAGGTGATTCTGCTGTCAGCATGTGTATCTGTAAGTATTCGTGTGTGAATAATTTAGATCAAGCCAACATAACACAGATATGTACATATGCTGTATATTATTTAGGGTAGAAAACGCTTGAAGAAGTTCATAAACTCACTAATAAGGAGATTAGTTTTCTCCGAATCGTTTTTATTTGCAGGATGTGCTGTTCTCTGTGTACGCACGTAATTTTTCATCTAAAATGAAGTCTTAGTAAACACTAATGGATATGCAAAGAAATGTAAATAATACTACCTGTTACAGGAATATGGTGATTGTTCCAGAAAATTTGTTTTTTATTTTATTTATTTGAAAATGTTGTAGTTCCAAATTAATTGTTTACCTAGATTTTTTTTTATTTAATTTTTTTTTTACTAAATAGAACATAAGGCACGTTTTGTTATCTTCTCTGCAGAGACTGGGAGATTAGATTCAATTTTACTTGTGTTTATGGTAAAACTATTAATATATGAGCTCAAGATCTTGTTTTTTATATTTATTTTTTTTGGGGGGGGGGGGTTGATAATCTTTTGGTATTTTTAATTTTAAAGCAAATCATTGGATCCTATTTTAATCTTCTCAGGTTCAGTGCCTTAGTTAAATTATCACATTCCAAAAATTGACAAATAGGAAAACAGTTATGTTTATAAAGTGCTATACCTAAACTATTAGAATAGAAAAACTAATGTAATGGTAATAAAATAACTGTCGACAAAATTGTCTCATATAGTGATAGATTAAGACTCTTATAAATATACCCATTATGCAACCATTAGGATGCAGTTTTATGGTTCTGGAGAATACAGGCAATCCAAGGAGGGATACAATTGTCCTCAGATGAAGTGGTTGGCAAGGAGAAGGTATATGGTGCTGATGGTGACGGTGCTTACTCACAACGTGAGTTAACCATCTGGCGTCTGTCTCAGGAACCCACTTCTTTTTTAAGCTCCTCCTGATAACTCTTGATGAGGACCAACTGTAAGCCAGCAGCCAGTAGCACCCAGCAGAAGAGGAAGAAAAGGGAAACACCACACACACACACACCCACTCTCCTGCACACAAGCCCTAAAGACCAACAAAAAGTTACCGCTTCTATTTACACATTTCAGTTTAAATAAATAAAAAGAGATCAATTCAACATTCCCATGTCTATATATGACTCTTTATTTTAGTGTTGCAAACACTATATTTTCTTGTAAATATTTTCTGACTTAGGAACACAATCATGCAAACTATATTGTCTGTCTTTAAGAATTTGCTCTGGGAAATGGGCTTCTGTGTCACTTTATGTTAATTAACCATGTGTTGTTTGAATTAGAAACACAATTGCTCTGTTTATCTTATTTATAAAAGTCTAAATGTGTGGTTTAATTTTTCTCTATTGTTTCTTTTTTGCATTTTTACAGATTGGACATTTGGTGCTGTCCCTTGTTTCCAGATAGTGTTGTTGTGATATGTTGGTGTTTTATTTTTTTATTTTTTTATTAACTGTTTCGAGTGGTATTTATCTCGTGATTGTATTTCATCTTCTTTAGCTTGTATAATGCACACCTTTGTTAGAGCTCCCCTTGTTCTGTGCTTATCTTTTAATTTTTTTTATAGATTGTTATTTTTTAATTAAACAGCAGCAACTACATTTCAAGGCTCATTATCAAAAAATAGTCAAAAACTTTGCATAGATTTGAGACTAGGACATAATATGTTTATTATGTTTTGTTGCAAATAACAAGAATGAAATTTGCCTTACAAATTATAATTGTAGGGTTTCAATTACATTCTAGGGATTCTACAGATCTAGATTTGCATAACCCAACCCTGATGAAAACTGCAGCATAAAGAATGAGGCAGATGGCATCATCACAAACCCAGACACCAACATCACCCAAAGCTTCCACCCACTGAAGGAAACAACAGCTAATTAGCGGGGCACTGTCAAAAAAAAAAAAAAAGAAGAGCATAAATGAGAAATAATAATACGATGATTGCAAAAACAAAGTGTGGTGTGAAAGGATCTGTTTTGATATCCCTGTGTCAGGCAAACTTAGTTTAAAGGCCACAGGTCAAAAATTTAAAAGATGAAGAAGTGATACAGAATATGAACACAAAGCAAAGGTGGGAAATTGTTGCAGCCTTCAATTATTAAAAGAAAATGCAATGTACACTAAAATGGTGTAAAGGGGACTTGAGAAGTATGTAACATGATGTCGGATATTCACACAGAGAAACGTCTTCTCTTCCTAAAAAAAACAAAAGTTGGTTAATACAATGCATTCTGGGATTAGTAGTTTTTATGCCAGTATGTTTGTTCTTTGTACTTAGTGTAGTCCTCTATGGCTTTGTCCCAACATACAATAAAAAGGCCAAAATAATTGTTATACAAATGGAATTGAATAAATAACAAAGAAATAAAGAAATAATCACTACCCAGCTTTAAACCGTTTATCTGAATAAAACAAAACAATTCTCCAATCCACACACGATCAAAACTATTCATTCAGGCTTAAATATAAATAATTTAAACATGTAAACAACACTTCTAGCAATGTGGTGACTATAGGTTTAATGCCTTTTATTGTACCTTTATTGCTGCATTACTTGTATAATTGCATGTTTATTGTATAAAGGAGTGTAAGTGCAAAGTCACACAATTGAAGTGAGAGTAGTTGGTCCTCTCTTAAAACATCTAACGATGCAAAACTCTCTGGATTTTTTTTATCATTATTATCCAAATTTCAAAGTATTAGAATCATGATTATAAAACATAGTTTGTTTAAAAATGTTTAAAAATATATATTAATTACCCTTTAACTTTTTTACATTTAGCCATGTAAAAAACAAATATTTACAAGCATGATGTCAACAAAATAATTCACAATGTTAATGCTCATTTTCAGTTTAGTCTTTTGGTAAGTTGGGAGTTGTGCCATATTATTTCAAATGTTCAAGTAAACGGCTAAACAGTGCTTTGTGAAAAGATGTGTGATGTTGCTTTTTAAATTAAGTATGCTTTACAGATTTCCATGATGTTGTCATTGACCTGTCTGGTAAAACCTTCTAAAGCTTTTGAAGAGCTGATACATTTTTTACAGATATATTCATGGATGAGGAATTATTATGGAAATTTGCTAAATATAATGCATTTAAATGTATTCAAGCTTGTGGTTAGTATATGATAAAATGTTAAAAGGGTCAAGAAGTATTCATATTTTTTGGGGGGTATACAATTGCTCTTTTACTGTCTTTAGTGACAGCATTTCTTACAATATCTGTGCTTAGGCATTTGCAGTTTTTTCATTTTTAAAAAGCCCATTTTCCTTACAATGAATGCTTTTAGGCACTGTACTCAGGCTCATAAATGAAATAGTAAAACATTGGTTCTACTTACAAAGCAACACGAACACAAAGCAGCTATGCCCAATTACGGATGGCGCAAATTAAAATAGCAAATTGTGGTGTAAGGAAAAAAATTTCAAATTTAAATGTAAAAATTGAAGGCAGCATGCATGGAGCATTCTAATAAAACTATTGAAGGGGATTAATATGTTGGGTAATTGCTGCCCGTCTCCGTTCAGACTAAAGCCCTTTTTTAATCGAGTCAACTAATTTCTAAACGTAGGAATGAAAGCAGAATAAAAAGCTGTTGGATAGAAGAAGATAGGCGGTGTGAGAGATGTAAAAATTTGGTTTTCCATTCTGTCTAAACTGGATTTTTGATTGTTGTTTTGCTTAAAGCTTTCTAACATGACAGATGAACAACAGGTCAGTTTTCTTAAATTCCAGTGGTTTAAAAAAAGGAACAGCTTTTCCCTTAAATGGTTGCCACATTAATGACGCAACAATTAGCATCACTATAGTGTAATATAGTCATAAATGAATGCTTAACTTTCAAATGAGTGTAGAAAGCAGTACTACCTTTTGGAAATACTTTCTAAACATTCAGGGTTGGGTAATGATTTCTTTTAAAAATATAACCCACATTGCATATTCATATTCAGGAATAATTATGTTCCTAAGATCCAATGGCTGTGCTGTAATACAGCTGTGCTGTAATACAAAAACAAATCTGCTGCAAACAACATGCATAGTGGTTACCACATTTCAACACCGATGTATCAATTGAAGATCTGTTTATTTTAAAGCTTGTGTCTACATCTTTACCAGGGATGTGCTTAGTTCCTAGTAAAAACTAATACATATGATAAAACCGGACGAAGTGACAGACCAATATAAAATGTACACTAAATTGTAAAAATGAATAAATGCCGTACAATCTCAGGCATCAAAATTGTGTGAGTCAAAACTTTAAAAAAAATAAATAAATAAAATAAAATACAAATTCAACTGAGCACTGAGGGACAACCAGCAACCAAATTGGAAATGTTGCCACATGCTCCAGTAAATGTAGATTTACAGTGAAAAGGTTTAGAGCTTATTAAATATAGTCAGCTGCAGACAAGCACCACTGGAGAAAAATAAAGACTTTGTTTTAGTTTAAACGGAGAAATAAAGGGAATCAGAAATAGTATGAGACAATTTTTTTTTAATATACTACAGAAAAAGTCCAACAGATCCTTCTGTTCTTCTCCAGTGTGTTCTTCACAAAGAAAACAGCATGGAACTGATCATTCTTGTTGTTTGTGTGTTGTTCACAGTAGCAACAATCCCACAATGCCAAAGAATGTTTGTAGTTCTAACATGTTCAACATAAAAACGAAAAGAAAAAAAAAATAGGGCTCTCTAAGTTACCTGACCTATGTTGAATTAGGTTAGTCACTTTAAAGCGAGTGAATATAAATCCAATTACTGCACTTCACTTTATTTTTTTTAATGAATTGTCATTATTTTAAGTAAATCAATTTACACTATCTCATTAAGGGGTTTTGGATATTTGTTTTTCTGTATTTTTAGTCAAAAAGCCGATTTTTTTTTTTCAGCCAAAGTTAAATATAGTATTGTACAACCAGATTACATTCAATAGAAACAAAATGTATTCAAATTTGGTGAAATCCTCATTTTTCAATAGAAAGGTAAAGGTTAAAGCAAGCACAATGTCAAAAACAGTAGCAGCTCCGACAATGGCTGTGTCTAAAAAAAAGGAAACAACTAAACACACAAGCATTCATCCAGAAGTGCTGTCCATTAGAAGAAAACAAATTGACTAGACATAATGGCAACAACAGCTTCTTCAACAAGGAAAGAGACACAACTACACACAAAAGCACTGAGGAAGGTTTCTATTGAAAGAAAACTATTCACCTACTAAATAATCACCAGGCATTATTAAACTGTGGCATAGTGTTCGAACAGCACTGTATTCCATTCACACTTGACTGTAGAATGTGAGAGCAGGTACTCGTAACTGGTATTAGATCTACAAAAAAGATGTATATTATGTGTTGCATTGCTTTCAATTAAACAATTCAAATGTTAAACTTACACTATTATTTGCAACACACACTCATTTCTTACCAGTTCTATGTGCACCTGTGCTGTGACCAAAAATGCATCATTATGCAAACATAGCTCAACCAGATAAATGTAAATAAGTAGCATCAAGCTAGAAAAAGGACTCATACAATGTGCGATGCTTGGGAATTTTTGGGAAGATAGGATGGTTGTGCATCGCTCATTAGTGTGTCAGATACCGCATTCCCTGCAGGGCTGTGGCAGCCGCCGCCTGCATTGCTAAGTCATGCGCTGACAGCTGTGACATCAAATCACTATTTGAAAGCATAGCTTATCGCTGCGACACTGTGTCATCATAAAAAGGGGACCGAATCTGCTAGTGTCTGTGCAACAAGCCTCATATCATGACAGCCAGTTGCACCAATCTGAAGCATAAAAGGAGTAGGTGCCAGGTGGGGGCTAAAGGATCAGTGGCAGTGTGAGAAGGGAGAGGAGAATGAGAAGGGCGATGCACTGGGTAAAAAGACTAGAGTATGGGGGAAACAAAAGAGGACTTTGAAATATGTCATAAAACAGAAAAAAAAAAGATGGTGAAATCTAACTGAACACTCTGATAACAATCTTATTTTTAACAGATTCAATTAAAATTAAGGAGCCAATAATACACAGTTCTGATTTCGAGTAGAATGGAACCGTGCTACAACAGTCTGACATTTTGTTTGATTAGCCGCCTAGGCAGGCTTTCAAAAAGAGCTGGCTGTGCTCTGGTAAACACAGAGCATACTGAGTTCTAATCTCGCCAGAAACAGCCAGATGGCTGCAAATGATAGCTGTTTTGTTAAAGGCCCTAAACGGAGATGTATCACTTTACATCATGACACTATGAATGTCAATAATTTTGCAACTGAAAGAAAATTGACAAGAATGGGTATTTGCAAAGGAAAAGGCATAAACTCCGGAGATTAAAGGTAAAATAAAACATGTTTACACAACGTATATTTATGTTCTGCTATTTGTATTGGACATTTAACTCTTACAGGGAGTAACCTTAAACAAACATGACAAGCTGATGCATTAGGTCTCTGGTCTATCCTCCACTAATTCCGGTATCACAGAAAACCATGAGGAGGACTTTTCTGAATAGTTACAGAACAGTAAGCGGCCCCTGCAAGAGTACACCCTCTAGCGTTTTGCAGACTTTACACTAAGTTCCATCAGGCCACATGCTGAGTTTTGCTCACCGAATCCAAATACTGCCCACAGCTTTGAAGAAGAGGATCAGCCTTTTTCGGTTGACAAGATTTTATTTTTGCGTGTGTCAGACTTTGATTCTTTAGAAAATTGTGTGTGTCAGGTGAAGTCAGAAATCTTGTTCTGGGCAAATACATTTTATGCCTTTTCCTGTTTTAAGGGCCCAGATAGGAAAAATACAAATCACACTTCCATTTGCCTTGCTAGGCGCTTAAGACGATCTATTTCAAAAATGTATAAACTGAGTATGAACATGTTCTCATGTCATGATACAAAAAGTCAAATCTTTTAAATTCATAAACAGAAAGTATTCAGTTTTTTTGTAGAATTGTATATAGTAGAGCAAAACAAAGGGCACTATTTCTACTGATTAAAATTTAAAAAATTTGGTATATGTTGTTTTGTAAGACCACCAAGGTCTGTGCAATTCCAGCTGCAGGTCTTATATGCAAATTTTATTTTTGCAAAAAATACTCTGTCAGATTGAAATGGGAACGAGTGAACTGTAAAAATTTCAGCATATTTTTTGTCAGATTTAGGCTTTGATTCTAACTGGGGCATTTTAAGATGTGAATAGGCTTTGATCTAAATCATGGGTGTCCTTCAGTGTCCTGCTAGATGTGGCAGTGCTGCTGATTCACACAATTGAACCAACACCAACAGTGTGTCCAAGCTCTGCAAACGTCTGCTTATGAACCGTCATTTGATTCAGGAGTGTAGACCTAGGGAAAGACCTCACACATTCACTGCAGTTAAAATCCACTTGTTCAAGGTTGCTTTTGACTAATTGAAATGAACATTGGTTAATAAGATACAATTTTTGATGATTTGATTACAAATATCATGCTTCTATATCATGTTTTTATCTTAAAAACTACTTTGAAGTTTCTTGCTTCAGAAATGGGATGAACAAAATAAAAATAACTTGATCTAAATCCTCATATTCTGAATGAGACTCTAAAACTGGTGACCAATGGAAGGTAAACCTTAACAACCACTCAAATGTTTCACTTCATGTAAAAAAAAAAAAAAGTTCTTCCAATGTTGACAGTATTGAGCAGCATTCAGATCCTTCCTCACCTCATGATGCCACCACAATGTTTCAAAGTGAGCAGAGTAGGTTAAGGATGAACTGTTTAAGTTTTGCATGTAGCCCTAAAAGTTCCTTTTGTCATGGTCTTTGCTTTTATGGATCAGTGGTTAAATAGTGCTTGACAGGATATGTAAAGCTTCAGGTACACTTTTAAACCACCCCTGCTTTAATCGTTTTGATTTGCTGAATGTTTTTCAGTGTTCCTCAGTCTTTTTGTTATAAAACTGTTTTTTCCTTCATGTATTTCAGCAAAACTCTCAGACAACAGATTAGTTGGATTTATAGCTGGACTAAAAAGGCAGACTTAATTTACAGTCGGGGTAACTGCTATTGGAAATTGTGGCTCAGAATTTAATTTTAGCACTTCCAAGTAAACAATTGAATAGACATGTGTAACTGACAAACCTTGTATCCTCATCATTCTTCTTGACTTTTATCTTAAACTTTGTCTTGTTGCATCGAATAAAACCTAATAAAATATGTGTCTAAATTGTCAAAAAGTGGAAAAGTTTAAGGACACTCAATTCTTTTGTCTGGTTTGAGCAAGGTAAAAAAAAGATTTGTTTAGATTCTTCATCATGACAATTGATCCACTTACAGCTGAACAGATTTTAAGCACAGCATGCTCTTACCGAAATCCAGAAGAGGATTTCATTGCAAATTGATGTCGTCCTCTCACAGAGCCGCAATAACTCAAAGCAATCACAGTAAGACTTTGCAGCAAATCCCACTAGGATCATAAATGTGTGGCATCTAAATGCATCTGCGCACTCTACCTGTCCTACAGTCTGCCACCTGCAGTAGTGAAAAGAGCTGTTGTTACTGCAGCTTAACTGCGTGCAAACAGACAAATCACAAGCAAACAGATGGAACATCTTAATCAATCTAGCCGCAGAGGAGTGTCAATATACAGTGCATGTAAGCATTTGGAACAAAAAAATATATATATAAAGAACAAAACCGTAACAGTGGAAAATGTAGAAGCATACTGGAACCAATTCAGAGAACACTGAACCTAACTTATAAACAAGAATATGAAAGTGGAATGCTAAATAACTTATCTAGGCAGTATACTGTAAACTAAATACCTACACACAGCAGCAAACATTTCAGACTGCAGTAACTTGCAAAAACATTGTGCAAATATTTATTGGAACACAGTGTATGATAACTGAACAAATAAAAGAATACATGTAAATGAAACTTAGATTTTATTTTAATTACCCAAAAATAATTCCTTAGTCTTCCGTAAATGAAACACTATGTTCTTCAGAGGTTTTACACATCTCTATAAGCAGAATGTTAGAAATTGAAAGTGAAACTGATGGTAAGATTTCAAACTAATTAGGCTGATAGTAATAATAATCTGGTCAGGTTAGTGTAACATTAAATGGGAAACAACAATGACCAAAAGCAAAAGAGCTCAATCCGGACACTATTTAAGATTAAGAAGAAATGTTCTTCATTTGGTGTAATTTCATGTTTAATGTACAAATTGAAGCACCAATATTTTTAACCCAGTGCTTCAGACTTAGCTTGGGTGAATTTAGCTTGTCTGGTCATCATGAAAATTATTTCTAAAGAAAAAAATATGCTATGTTTATCATAACCCCTTTTTTTTTCCTGTTGGTTTTGTTTTCTCACTCCTATTTGTTTCCCCTCAGTGCAGCAGCTTGACACTGGTCGGGACCCTGTCATGATAAAAGAAAAGAAACAAGAAACAATTTTGGTTGAATCATGCAGAAAAAAAATACTATGACAGGTTTTTAACCTGGTTTTTTCCAGTATGGAAAATCCTACAGAAACATTTTCTGATATACTAAAGTAGAAATGTGATGAAATAACTCTGACTTAAAGTTTTTATGGAAAGACAAAGAGATGAATAAAAACAAAGTAATTTATTATATGTAATCAAAAGTTTTTTTTACATAAATATATTTGCAGATTCATCAAAGGTATCAGGTAAGATGTATTTTAGGTCAAATCTGGGTGTAGCATTATCTAGTTGAGTTCTAACCGATTTAAATTCAATTCAGTCCAATTTAGAAAAAAATGATTTTCAAAGAGTTGGAGTAGGTGCAAAGAATCTCCATTACCAGTCAGTCTTGCAAAGAATCTAAAGAGGCCACTGAGTAAAAGCTGTTAGTGTATGACAATCTCATGACTGTCATGAGATGCCAACAGCTTAATTTCTGGGCAGCGGGGATGAAATTCCACAGCGGCATGTCCTGCATGACACCATCAGTTGTTGACAACCACCTCATTTGCTTCTGCTGTTCCTCTTTAAATCTCCTTCTGACTGTATGGTTAAACAGAGAAGTACTAAAGGACAAATTCAAACCAACTCGACAGAGCGCCTCCAAAATGCTGACACCATTGCCTGCACTATTTTAGAATTCAAACGTAATGATGCTAAATTAGAAGCTAGAGGTAAACAAATGCAGGTCTTTTGATTTATAACTGACTTATAAAAAGTACATCGCTGCTATCAGTTTCTCAAATTATTTGTGCTGGCTGCCTATTACTATTTAATGGAGATGGAGATCAGTGTCCAAGGGGAAAATTACCTTTTCAGTTTTGTCTGTTTGTCTCGTTTTTGGCTCATTGTGGCATTTTCCTATAAACAGCCATATTAAAACCTGTATCTGTTTACATATTTTCCCATTGTATTAACAAATTTGGCTAATATTTAGTGTAATAAATGTTTGTTATACTTTTTCTGAGGACAGTTCTTTATTGGTTGTGATGTTTACTGTAAATAACTTTATTAAAGTACCCCCAGCCAAGATGTAGCTTGCTGGTGTTCATGGAATGTGAAGGTCTGTAAAAACTGTAATTTAATACTTTGTGCAATGCTGCCAAGTCGTGCTGCCATGATTAATTCTGCTAATTGTTTTTTGCTAAATCTGCCCACAGCATCGCCTTGAAATTTCCCTCTGCCTGTAAGAATATATAGAATCAATGCCATGATTTTAACTGGGTATTTATAAAGGTTTCATTCATGCAGTAGAGCACGTAATCTAGAATAGGCTCTACATGCTCTGGAGATATGAATATATGACTTTTGCCATTTCTATCGATGTAATAGAGAGTTCACTTGGTCTCTTGTATATTTCTACTAGCTTCCTTTCGTTGTTGAAGTCATTCATGATCCTCTTGAGGACAGGGATAGTTGCAATTGAAACATAAATTTACTGGTTCGAGATTTGGAGATTTGTCAACCCTCCAAAAAATTGTGAAGTCAGCAAATCTCCATGTGTGCTTCATCTGGTTGTTTTAAAAAAAAAAAATCTGTATCATCCCTATGATATTAATCTCTTAAAAATTTGATGTTGTTTCTAGAGATGTTCCACAAAAACTCTCAGTTGGTTTGATACATAAAGCTATACCTGTTTTATGTAGTATGATTTCTAATAATCTTATCATACAACATATAATTTTGTAATATTTAAAAGTAATAATGTAGATCACTAATTTTGTCAGTTATAAATATAAATATAAAAACATAGTTTTGGTGCTTTGCAAAAGGATCTTTCTCCTTCAATTTCAGATTTCAGTGCTTGTTTTAATAATATTTGGTTTGATTGCTCAACGGAATTATAAAGTACATATAAACAAGTGTGATTTGTTATTCATACATACAGATTTGTACACATACAAATCTGAGAAGTGTGGGATTTGTGTGTTTATCCCCCATAAATGTCCTGTACTCTGAGTGGTTTGAACAAAATAATGTAGGAATACTTGTAGGAATTAACAAGTAAAAACACAACTCAATCTTTGTTCACTACCACCTAATTATCTAACTGTTCTTTAAAGGCGTCATTAGTTGGTTGAGGAACATCAGTTATTAAAACTAAAGCTTTCTCTCAGGTCAGAGAGAAAGCTTTAGGGAAGTCTAAAGCAGGATTAGGTATAAACTATCCTCTATAAACCTAAAAGAAAGAAGATGGGCCATTTATTTATGTTTTAATTCCAGTTTGGGAGTCAGCATATGAAACAATGTTCTCAGGTCAGATGAGATCAGTACTGAGCTTTTCAGATGAAATGCAAAATAATTTACGTGCCGAAAATTGACATAGCAGATTACCCTGTAAACACTATTAGACATCATGATCAATTAGCAGGATTTTTTTAGAGTACATGGAAACATGAAGGGCTAAGCTTTTAAGATTTTGAGACCTTTTGTTGGTCCATCACATAACATTAACAAAAAATATTAAGGTGTTGATGGCTTTTGGAAAAAAGGAAAAACATTTTTAAAGGGCATTTCAAGGCACCCTGTTTAATTGCATTATGTTAATAACATATCTGTTTTGTTTCAGGTCAGTACTTTGGCAGATCTAGCTAAAATAACTACATATGCTATACATCACATCTCTATTTTACTAGATAACAGAGATGATCTGTGCCTGCTGAAATATTTCTAACAGTTTAAAAACTGCTAACCAGCTACATCTGAATTGTTCTAATCAGAATTTACAAATGTGTCTTGCTGCAGAGTCAAATGTCAAGAATTTTGTCTATATCACTGGGGGTCAATCAGTAGGTGTTAGTGTAGCTCATTGGTGAGAAAGCCTCACTTCCACTAGATTTAAACCAGTTAAAGTTGTTAAAAATGTTGGTGGTGTAGTTTTCCCATTAGACAGCAGGAGGAGAACTTTTAAAGGTCTTTTGGATCCTTCTGCCCCCACCCCTGTCCCTCCTCTGTCTCAAGCTTGCTTCTGAAGTGAGGGGCTTCTTGCATATAACTCCACAGAAGGAGAACACATGCTGGAGACCCACCGGAGGCAGAACATAGAAAGCAGACAAAGAGGACTTTAGACTGGACTTGTTTTCTAATGTTGGATTACCTGTTTTATAAAGTTCAGATTGTTGTGTTTCCAACTTTGAAATTTAAGGGTTTGAATGTGAAAGTTTGAAGCAATCATAGACATGGCTTCAACCTTTGCTTTCAGTTCTCCTTTTCTGGCTCTTGTCTTGTCTTTTTGCATGCACCTCCACTGTCTGGTTCGGGCCGCAATGGACACCTGCTATGATGAGAAGGAGGTCTCCAGTCGTTGCATGCCAAAGTTTGAGAACATTGCCTTCAATCGCACTGTGGTGGTTTCAAACGTGTGTGGTTCTCCACCTGAAGACTACTGCATGCAGACCGGCTCAACGCGATCATGTCACTACTGTGATGCATCCGACCCTGGGCTGAACCACAACGCCAGCCTATTGACAGACTTTAACAGGAACGAGGAGCCCACATGGTGGCAAAGTCAGTCCATGTACTATGGCATCCAGCACCCCAATTCTGTCAACCTTACCCTCCACCTAGGTAAGAGCAACTGCACAACATATGTTAGCTTGATCTGATATATTGGGTCGTACTTTCATGCTCTTATGGAATTTACCGTTGGATTCAGATAAATGACTGTACAACATTATATACAACAGTATGCAATGTCTTTGATCATGAAAAAGTTCCTGACATTGCATTTTTTTTGTTTTGTTTTTTTGTTTGTTTTCCCATTGTAGAGACAGAACTAACTTCATTCATGATTTTGCACCCGTAAGCCTATGGGAGGGAGGGATGTTCTCAATTTAAAACAGATGCCCCGAACAACACACCATTTGCATGACCTAGCCAAGAGTTGTTTCCGTAAAACAATATTTGGTTCAGACATGGGAGAGACTTGAGGTACCTTTTGAAAAAAGGAGAACTCTATAAAATTCACAGGAGATTAACAAGGATGCACATAATGAAACATTAACAGTCCCTTAGGGTCTGATGTTGTCCAGGATTCCTTGCATTGTAAACAACATGATGTCATCTGGGTCACAATCTTCCATTTAAATTAATGTACACTAAACAGCCAACTAATTTTTATTTACTAAATCATATTTATATTTAAAGTATGTAAATAACTTTATAATTTCTTTAAATATTTCCTTACATATTAGCCCAAATTCTATGTACATTTTTGGGGGTCATTTTACATGTCAAGATTTGAAGCTATTAATCGACACAGAAAATTATGGGTGGTTTTCATATTTTTGTAGATACAAGTTATTACATGAATTTGATTTTTTTTTCTTGGGCCCCTAAATAAAATCTACTGCAACTAAGTGCTATTAGAGGTCAGTTAATTGGTTATATAGAGTCCATCTGTTTGTAATTCAATCTCAGTATAAACAACTGTTCTGTGAAGGACTCACATGTTGGTTACAGACCATTGATGAAGCCTCAAGAAGACCAAGGAATATTAAGAACAGGCCAGGGATAAAGATGTGGAGAGGTTTAAAACAGGGTTATTTTGAAAAACAGTATTTCAAGATTTAAACATCACATTTTAAGTTAATTGACATGTAAAGACATGTTTTGAGACTTTTAGTGGCCAAAAAGAGATGGTGCTTTCATCTGAAATTCCTTCCTAAATTACCCCAATATTCCAAAATTAGGTGAACATTTTAACCACATTTCATGTAGTGTATTTATACGTTGCCATTTGACAAGACAAATCAGAAAGAAAACGGGCAGATAATGGGCTTTTTCTAAGTCTCCACAGCATGGTTTTTTGTTTGTTTGTTTTTGGGGGGTTTTCTACATAGTTTTCACCCCCAGTTCATGAAACTGAGCTTGGCTGGGGTGGGTGAAACTTGCCAATGAACAGTTAAACAAATAAGCAGAAAAACAAAGAGCTCAAAGAGCAAACACTCCCACGCCTTGGCCTTTCATTTGCTGAGTAATCAATAAAGGTCAGCATTGGCATTTCTGCAATTGGCAGGCTGCAACCAGAAGAACATGCTTCTGTCAAATTAACCTACAAGGTTAATCAGAGAAGTCAGTAAAGATTGATAAAGTTTGTAGAGCATTTAGAGCCACCTGATGTCTGGTGTATTTTTATTTTTTTCTGCTTTCTTTAAAAGAGTTATGCTGTACTGGTCCTAATTTGAATGTGGAAAATTTAAGGGAGTTCATGAAATGATATCTGACAGTCTATGTCTTGGTATAGCAATCAAGAAAGGGGGCAAAGAACAAATAAAAACAAACAACAATTTCACCGTTTTTTTATTCTACAGCAAGATTATTACTCTTAAAGTCCACCATAGTACCGGTTGTTGTTGTTTTTGTTTTTTTGCTCAATAATTGGATATTTTACTATGTTTTATTCATAATTAGATTTTTGGGAAGAATATGACAAAATAAAGTGTCAAAAATGTAGGGTTTCCCAACTATACGCCAACTTTGAAGGATAAAACTGGGAGGGTCATAGTTTGGGGATCCAACTTCACTGCAGCAGAACCTATATACTCACCATCACAAACTCCGATTTAAGATTTAATGCGTTCCATATGAGACGCATGTAAGACAGTAATGCTGCTTATAACAGTGATGATCCAAACCCCGACAGGTTATATGAGAGGGAGATTAGGCATAATTAACATATTTTAAGTCATTTATTTTAAAATAAATAGCCAAGTTCTTCATTGGACACCATGGACTGGCTGCTCAGTAACATATTGTTCCAGAATTATGTTTTAATCCTCACGCAAAAGGCACATCAGAGGGGTCAGTATTAGGTTCCCAAGTGAGTTTGAACCTTACACTACAGTCTGTATTGATATGTTCAATATTTTCACTTATTTAAGAAAGTGAAAATCATATTATTTGTATTCATTACACATAAAATGAAATATCGCATGCCATGTCTTGTGTTTTTTATGATTATAGCTTACAGATAATGACAACCAACATAATGGGGTGTCTCAAAAAATTATATATTCAATAAGTTAAGTTCAAAAGCATTTAAAACAGACATGTAAGGCTTCTGAAATGCAAGCACACAATACTTGGCCAGGGCTCTTTTTGGTGATTTGCCAAATCAATGTGCGTCTACTTAGGTATGTTAGAACATTAGGTTACCTTAATTGCATCCTTCATGTCATCTTCATTGTTGGATCCGCTGTCTCTCATCAACTTCTTGACGATACAATTCAGGAAAGTTTAATGGTACCAGTCAAACCTGGTCATTAAACCAGTTTTTTCTACCTTTGACAGGGTGGGCAGATTCCAAGTCGTGCTGGAAAATGTAATCATAATATATCTATACAGCATGAAGTTATCTAAAATATCTTGCTGGCTGCATACACTGGGATTGCAGATAACACAGTGGTAAATCAGAGGCAGATGATATGTCACCCTATATCATTACTGACCGTTAAAGTTTCATACTGGTCTTCAGGCAGCCTGATTGTGGAACTTCTTTCCTCCAGACTTTGGAATTATATTTTCAGATGAAATGCAAATTTTCAACTGGAAGGGGGGCACTGACCAGCAGTTCAGTTATTTTTATTTTCCTTAACCCAACTAATAACATTGTCTGTGGTTAGGCAGCTGCTAAACTAGAGTAATGCAAACCATGTGTAGGATTTGTCTTTCCATTGGGTTTTGATGAGCTGACTCCAGTTAGTTCACTCCTTCTGAAGCTTCCCCAAATTCTTGAACTGTATTTTCTTGACATTCCCTACCGCACTGTGGCTACCACCATTGATAAAACATTTTCACTTTTTCAATCTTTGTGAATATGCTTCAATACAGTTCTTGTAGTAACAAATACCTCATTAAGGGGAGAGTAAATGTCTTCTGTGCACTCTCCAGTCAGCAGTCTTCCTCATAACATTGTATACACTAACCCAGAATGATATACCATATAGAAACTCAGGAAACCACTTAGGTGTGTTGAGTTAATTAGCTCATTGAGGTTTGATACAGAGCTCCCAATCCTGGTTAAGGTGGATAGCCATTTCCCAGTAAATTTGTATCTTTGTGAATTTTTACAATGATAGTTTGAACAATGCAACAACATGACATCCAGTGCACCTATCTGTATGTTTGTATATGTCACAATGCAGTATAGCTCTGCAGATTTTGGAGAAAACTTCACACAGGTTGGGGTCCGAGATCAATTTGAATCTCATAAATTTTTAAAATCCAGATTGGTGTTGAGCGTAGCCTTGATTTTACATGACCACGCGCTATATATATTGGCCAGGAATTATTGTTCAGAATTATAGACTTCCTTGAAATGTCAAATGTCTTTCAGCAAGATAAACAACTAAAGCCGTCGAACAACTGCACATCAAAGCAACAACATATCTATAGTTTACAACACAGAACTGCTTGTGTCAAATAGCCTTAAAGCAGAAAGTATCTATCAGATGAAGACTATGAATACAATTTTCCATAGAGAGCAGATGTGTGGACATGTTTTTAAAATTTATTGTTTATAGCATTACTTTGTCCAACAGAGAGTGAACATTAACTCAGCTACAAAAGAACCCTCCTTGTCTGGATTGGTTGTTATTCTCAAACAATTCCAACACCCACAAGTCTGTCTCGTATAGACTACATTGACCTTTTGCTCCTACCAAGCGTGTGTTCAACAAAACTCGCCGCCTTCAATGTTTCTATCCTAAATGGATTCTGATCTGGTTTTCAGAACACGTAACGTCATGTAACTTAATATCTTTGAGTTCTGTGTGTGGCATCCTTTTGTAGTCCATCTGGGTTGCTGGTGGGGGGGTGCCATTGCCTTACGGTTTTGCTGCTCCTGTCTAAACAAAATAAGATCTCTGAGGGGAACACAGGCAAATGTTGGGATGAGAGAGCAGCAGGATGCAGAGACACATGCAGCAGACAGGTCAGTGTGGGTCTGTGAAGAAATGGGAAGAGAGAGAAGAAAAAAACAAAGAAAAAAAAACAGGGAGGGGGGCGCATTAGGGGGAGCTTTGGGGGGAGTAAACAAAACATAATGAGGAAGACTGAGTGGGGGGGGGGAGAAAATTCTGCTTTGCTTGTAAGAAATTGGGGTCAGGTTTTTCCCACAAGAACTTGTTGAGAAAGAGACCCACACAAACACACATTCTAGCGCAGCATTGATGTCTACAGCTGGTTCTAATTTTGCAACGTCAAAGGAAAGCAACTTCCTGTCTCTGATTTAAAGCAATGATAAAAGTCTGCCAGACTGGGCATGGTTTTAACAGCTAGAAATACAGAAAATGAAATAGATCCTCTGTAAGGATATAAATGTATATATATATTATTATTTTTTTATTAGAAATGTATTTAGCCACGAGTAGATAGACTAAACTTTTAGCTCCAACAATAAACACAATTCAGATAGTACTTAAGAGGGTTTAGTCTGAGTCGGGGCAAACAGTTGCAGCTGTGCTTGATACTGATGACTCAGAAAAGGTCAAATGGTGGACTAATTATGAAACTTGCTAAGCCTTAATCTTTAAATTAACTTTCAATAAATCAAGTTCTAACATAATCTGGGATGGCATGTATTTCTGCATCAGTTTGAAGGTGCCAGTTATTCTGCTGTTATTTTTCATCTTTCCCTTTAATTCTTGTGTGCATGGACCAATTTTAAGGATTTTGCATCTTACACAGCTCAAACATTAAGCTTTATGTTCAAGTGTTTGTTTTTTATGTCGGTATTCAACCAGCACAGAATGTCAAACCACAGGCATCATAGGCATTACTGTGCACAATTTTGCATTGGCAAACTCCAGTATTTGCAAGTATACATAGTGCATCCTAACACCAATGCATTTACATTCTTAATGCATTTAATAATTTTGGCCTGGCAGTCTTTTACCACCCTTGATACCCGCAGGAAAATTGTTTTGGATTTTGTTTTGTTTTATTTATCAAATCTTCTACAGAAATATATCGTAACTATTGTACCCAAAACCACAACCAAAGTAAAATGCAACCACATAATGCAATACGTAATATTGATACAGGAGGTAGTCAGTTTTAGTCAATCAAGCCCTTGCCAATTACATGTAATGGATTATCCTCAATGGAGCCACAAAGGTGGAATGGAGATAATAAAACTTAAGTGGATGGGAGATTGAGGCGTTTCTGATTACTGGGCTACTGTTTCAGCCAAAGGACAAAAAGTTCAGGGCTTTTGGGGGGTTGCTGGTTCCTAGGGTTTCAAAAACCGATGTAAATAACTGCCAATAACTACTATGCCTAAATAAACTAACGAAAGGCACACAGTCTGTCTTATTTTTAATTAAAGGCTATATTAAATAATAAACATGAACTAAGAGTAGCTAAATATCAATAAAAAAACATGCAAATGTCCAAATATACTTTAGATTAGAATGCTTGTCATCACACAATATATTCAGCAGATGTATTATTTTCTGGGATTTTTGTATGCCTTTTTTTTGCTCTAACAGGGCTTAGCTCACTCTGTGCAGGAAAATGATTGGAAGCTAAATGATCTGAGGGCTCTAAGTCGAAAGCTATCTCTAAAGGTTTTTGGAAAGACAAGATAAACGTGAGCCAAGTTCTGACTTGGCAGAGTAAAGCAACAGATGTCAGTATGGGTGCACAAGTGTGAAAACTGGGTGCAGCTTAGTATCTAATGATATAGCTGAGAGATCAGGAGTTTTCGTAAGAAGCCTGTTAAGAGAGTTTCCACATGTTACCCCACTGCCTGTTTTTAATATGATTTCAGTTTATGTCTGCCTGGTTAATCCTCTTATTTCTGAGTGTTTTCCTTTTCAGGACTTTGTTATACAGTGGTCACCCCTGACATGATATTATGGCTGTTATTCGAGTTTCTATGGCAAAACAAACCTAGGAGCCATTTGAAGATTTAATTGAAAAGTGATAATTTTTTCATTTTTTTACAGGCAAAGCTTTCGAGATAACATACATACGCCTAAAGTTCTACACCAGCCGGCCGGAAAGCTTCGCCATTTACAAGCGTACAGAGAAGGATGGACCCTGGTTACCTTACCAGTACTACAGTGCTTCATGTGGAAAGACATACAGGGGAAATACCAAAGGTTATATTCGCCCTGGAGAAGATGAAAGGACTGCATTATGTACAGACGAGTTTAGTGATATATCGCCTCTCACTGGAGGAAATGTGGCTTTTTCTACCCTTGAAGGTCGGCCCGGTGCCTATAACTTTGACCAAAGCCTGGTACTGCAGGTAAGAAGGCGTTTTCTTACATATTCTACTCCATTATAAAAAGTTAGAACGATATTACTACTTACAATGTATGTACATATAACCTATTTTCTCACTGCTTTATAGTAAATAAGAGTAAGTTTATCGTTTACCTGTTACACTATGAATTTTACATTTATTTTTTTGCTACATACAAAATAAATGAGAGAAATTATTTTAAAAGCAATCTATTTTTTTAACTATTCACATCTAAACAGGGGTGAATTTTTACAACTGACCAAAGCAGTTGTGCCACATTGCTTTTAAATGACACATCTAATATCATCAGAGATAGAAGATCATCAAAACATACTGGAAGTTAGGTCCAGTCACCAGTTCATATTAGTTCATGTAAATTCAGGAAGGCTGGAATACAATGGAAATTTTATCACTGCATGTGCTATTTCAAAGTAGTTCTTCAACATAGATTTATGCCAGTAGATCTCCTCATCCACACACACTTTTACACAGACAAACATCCCACAGCCATACTTGTATATGCATGGATTTAAGTCTTTCAAAGGAGTTGGAGTAAAGCTAATGTTATGTTTAGCTCTGATTAACATTGATGAAGCCTTGAGAGTCTTGTGCTGAATTAATGGCCGCCTCTTGAGGTTTAATCTAAAAAGGGTGGGCCTAGTGAAGTCTGACTAAAAGTGACTAAATAAAGCACTTACTGCAGTCTCTCCACCTTTCTTTGAGAAGACTGTTAGTATTTATGCACACAGCTGTCTGTGTCAGCGACATACTTTGCATTTTAGATGTTTGTGTGTATATTTGTGGCTAATTGACAATTAAAATGTTAAAGACACATACTATTATGAACAGACAAGTAGACTACTTCAAAAGTTGAAAAATCATTTAAAATAATAAAAACATAAAATAAGTTTAAATAAGTAAATAAATAACAGTGTTGGCTGCATCTCCAAAGGCCAACAGATTCTTGGTCAGATGCTTAAATTCACGATGTATGCACTGGGGCGGCGTTTGATGTTTCTTTAACATCTGTGAGTTGAAAAGGTTTCCAGTTGAGCACGGAAAATTAGGTGAAACCTGGGAGTTCATTTGATTTAAAGGTAGATGTAGACTTGCAGTTGTGAAGGGAGAAGTGAAGGCTATAAAAAAGTACTGATAGAAAGGGATTTTCTGAAGTTGTAAACTCAGCAAAGATGAATTGAAACAAATTAATATAATCTATAAGTGGATCTGGAATGTGCTTGTCAGGTCTGTCAAGTATCTATCATATAAAAACTTTTGGCTGCGTTCCTTATTATGTTTGTGTTATAATATAAAAAATATATATATATTTTTTTTGATCTTGGGAGGCAACCTTAGTTTTCTGTCTTAGACATTTATTTCAAGCATAATGTAAAATTTAAATAGGCTTATAGTACGTGTAGTAATTCTTCCAACAACCAAATGTATAATGTTCCAGTCATCAATCAACTGCAGTTGTCATTCTCATAAAACAATTTAAACTCAAAGGAATAGACTTGCATTAAGTCTTGCATTAAATGTGATTCTAATCAAGAGGGGAAAAGATACATGTACAATGAACTGATCATTTATCAAAAAAAAAATTTCTTTAATGAATTTAGAAACACAAAATATGAACATTTTACCTTGAATTGTTGCTCAAAACCTAAACAATTGTAGACTATATATTTGCTATGTTGAACAACTGAAACTTTCCTGTTGTGTCTATACAAGTTATGCCTTACTGTGCTAATAGAAAAATTCATCAATCCAGCTCTGACAAATGTTAATCACATGTCACGTGTCAAAATTTCACATCTTTCCCAATGCTGCTTAGTAAGACCATAAAACATTCAGCTACTTTAGTTACCGCTTTTGTTCTGTCTAAGTCTTCACTTTGAGATCTTTTACAAGCTCCAGGGAGGAGACACTGTTCTTTCCTCCTTTACCTTCTTTTCCTTGTGCTGTCAATCAATAACCCCCTGTGTCTACTTACTAGCCAAATCATCTGACCTGTTAGCTCCAGCACTGGAAACACCACACGGCATTGCAGATAGTTGTAATTTTATTTCATAGCAGGCCTTCTATTAACTATTGATTTTTACTAAATTTTACCATGCGGAAAGCTGCTAAGAGAACTAAAGAACCCCTTGTGAGCTGTGTGTTGGGTGATGGTGATTCCTCAGCAAACCTGTACGTGTAGAGATGGAATAGGTTTAGCTCATAAGACTGAGTTCTGACAATAAGTATTGCTCAGCCAACATTTACAGATGGGCCACACATGTGTGAAATATGGTTTGAAAGTTAAACAGATTACAAATTACCTAGCCATGTATCAGTTGCGTAGAAATAGTTGAAGCATGAAAGGTTCCATTCAACGCAACCAATTGCTATAAAAATGGGTTTGTTGACAGTTCAGCCTTAACAGCTGTTGGATGTTAGTTGAATGGAAGGTTTTGAAAATAATGTATAGTTTATGTGCAGTACATATATTTTTTTTTATAGCCCAACAATCAATCTCAAAACTCCAGTCACTAGAAGGTTGTGTTGTCCTTGAAAAAAAATGCTTTAGGAAAAATAATTGCATTCTTGATTTATTTATTAACATTAAGCAGTTTTAGTTCAGAGAGGGCATTAATCCAAGTTAAATAATTCATAAAATAATACTACATATTAATAAAAATACTAGCTTTTTTTAGGTGCATGGTTGTTTACTATTCAGGAACTAGACTTTTTCTTTTTTTTTTACTCAAATTCAGTGCATTCAGAAATTTGACAAAATGCAAAAAAATTATCATTAATATGAACCTAATATGAGTGACAGAAAAACCTCTAATCCCACCACCTGAGTCAAAAATAGTATGTAGGTGATGTGGGCAACATCAGCTACCTTCTGCCCTTATATATATATATATATATATATATATATATATATATATATATATATATATATATATATATATATATATATGTCACGTAACGTTTAAATGACTCGAGCAGAGGTGGAATATGAAAACGGAACATAAACAGGAACTACAGGCAAACCGAAACGGAACAACGCGAGACGTAAATAAACAGAAAGCGGAGGCGGGATTACAAAATGTAAATAAGGCGGAAAACTGAAACGAGACGCGGAAACTACAAACGTTAACAAACACAACGACACTGATAAACAAACACAACTAATGATTACGGGAAGGGAGGAAATAAACTGACACAATAAGAACAATCAACAATCACGACGGGGAAGAGGCACGGGAAACCGGGGACTACAGGAAGTGAGACGCAGAAAGTAACTAACAGAGAAACACAGGACGGGACCAGGGGAGATTACCGAAATAAAGAACCAGGAGAGAGGACAAAAATTAAGAGCCAGGAACAGAGAACTCAGTGAGCAAACTAGGAGGCTTACAGGAGTCGTGGAGGAGGAAACTCTGGAGCAAACACATCAGGGGAGAACAACAGACGATCCAGCGGTGAGTGAGAGAATGAAAGCGGCTTAAGTAACAGGGGAACCGGGGTTGGATTGGTGGAGGAGATGATTGGATTATTAATAACAGATGTGAATGAAAATGAGTGGAGAACACGCACAGGAGGGAACACACACACACACATACACACACACACACACACATACA
>JAVLVB010001034.1:468475-495427 GCA_032876305.1 Orestias chungarensis | reverse complement strand
TATTGTTGCAGGCCTGTGCGATGCTTGGGAACGTTGTGACCCAAAACTTATGGTCGCTTCACTCTCTGAGCAAAATAAAATATTGCTACCTTTGCTGTAGTTCAATGTCTAGTTGTTCCACCAAGTTGGGAGTTCACAGGAAGGCGGAAGGCATGGCATGTCCCAAGATGGCGTCCACTGCTCCTCTTCTTGCACGTCCCTCACACACGTGTCTGGTCCTCAGCTTTCACACACGAGTCAGCTCCGGAAACATATCAATCAAAAGGATTACTTCTGACTGCCTGTCTTGTTAAAACAAAAATAGTCATGTTTCAAGCTGAGAACATGAGAAATAATCTTATAGCGAGTTGATTTAACTTCACTGTAGATTCGAATGGAAACACTCACTTAGCCAGCGAATGCTAAATGCTAACAGTTCAAAGTTCTGGTACCTAATGCTTGCTGCTGGGCTGTCTTCGGGTTGAAAAACGTCCATGAGCTCTCAAAACATGTAAAAAAACAAGTATGAATCTCCAACTATTTAGTTAACAGTCAAAAAACTTGGTTTTACCAACTAAAAGTAAAAAGATTTATCTCCTTTCTTCAACCCGTTTGATTTTCTCGATGTTAGGCTAACAATTCACATACTACCACTTCCTGTTCAATACGTGTTAAGTTAATACAAGAATCAGCCAGTAAAATTGGTGTATATGCATTACACTCCCTGTAGATTTTCTAAATAAAACATTAAAGTATATATCGTCTGCAAAACACAATGTACTTTTGAACTTAGCTTTTAAACTTATTTCCTAATGCTTTCAAATGACTTTAAACACATCAATACAAAAATAAAAAATATCTTTACCATATTTACCATATTACTTTTAACTTATTTATACTTTTTAACCTATTTTTAAATGTAAATAACTCTATGAACTCACTTACATTAAGAAAAATCATACAGTTTACATTAGAAAATAGTGGTTTATTGAACAGATATTAATTCCAGGAAATGGAAATTAGCACAAAGTGGTGTGTGGTCCGAAATAGGAAACAGCAGCGTGGGGAAGCGGAAGCCCTGAAGGGAAGGTTGTGTTCTGGGAAGATGAGTAACTTCTGCTTGGTGTGGTGTCGTATTGGCGGATGTGGATGTTGGATGTGAGTGTTGGGTTCTTGAGGTCCCTAAGGTGTGTACATAATGAACAGGAGGGAACATAGAAGCCTGGTTGAGGACTTTGCTGTGTGATGCAAAACCATCACCAAAACTAAGGAGATGAGTGTGGACTTCAGGAAGACCAGGCCCTCTCTGCAACCAATCTCCATCGAGGGGTTCGACGTGGAGTTGATCCAGTCCTACACATATCTTGGAGTTCTTCTTGACAGCAGGCTGGACTGGTCAGTGAATACTGAGTCCCTCTACTGGAAAGGAAAGACCAGGCTATATTTCCTGAAGGAGACAAGTGGTCCTTCAGGATCTGCCCGAAATCCTGCTGATGTTCTACCAGTCTGTGTTAGCCAGACTTTTTTATTTTATGCTGTGGTGTGATGGGGAGGCAGCATAAACAAGAGGGATGCCGGACAACTCAACAGGCTGGTGAGGAAAGCAGGAGCTGAAGTCTCCGACTACAACAGCAGAGAGAAGGGCCTTCAGGAAGCTACAGAACATCTTGGAAAATGTTTACCACCCTCTGCACAACGTCATCAATAAGCAGACTAGTTCATTTAGTATCAGACTGCTGTTCCAGACAGATTCAGAAAGTCTTTTGTCGCTCAGGCCATCAAACTCTTCAAATACATTCAGTACAACAAATTAAGACTCAGTTAAAATGTTACACCATACGCTGCCACTTTCTTAGGAACATGTTTTAATTACCAATCAGAGTTAGCTTATTGCACAACCTTGTTTTATTGTACTATATTTTTGCCCATTTTTGAATGACGTATTTTCATACTATCATATTTGTATCTCCGCCTCTGCAGTGAACCGGGTACATTATATCTCACTTTATAATTTGGTGTACAACACCTCAATTCAAACATATTTATATATTACTGGATCAACTGGTTTGAGGAGAAAAAAAACTGTCTTCTTTTATCACAGTATACTGTAATGTTTACCAAATTGGCCAACAGGTTGAAAATAAAAACCTTGAATGATTCAATGGGCATTGATAACAGCTACAATAATTGTATAGTAGAATTAGAATTAGCATGCACTTTTAATGGTGGCAGCGCTGTAATGACACATTTTAATGTTGCTTAATCACTTAGGCCAGTATTTATTTTGGAGGCCATTAAAGTCTAAATGCTTGCTACAACAAAAAAAATATTTTGGGGTCTATCAAAGTAAGCCGACTAGCGCTTCACAAATATCTGAAAAGATGTTTCTTAGTTTTATACTATTTCTCCATTATGGTTGCTTCAGAAAATAAAGCATGCAAAAACATGATTTACAATGCATGCCTGGTTTGCCCCTAGCATTCTAAAATAAGCAAAGCCTCATCTTATCAAAAGGTGTTACTTGATGGGCCTCAGCACTACAAAGACTCACTGTATTATAAAAAGAAGAAAAGACAAGAAGGAAGGAAATCATCAGACGATTGTAGTCTGAGGCCCGTTCACTCCAATCTCCTTGTCTTCCACAGCCACACTTCAAAGTCGTCTCTGGGGAGTAGCTTCAAAATACAAAGCTTTACAGGCTTTTTGAGGACCGCCACAAACTCCCAAACCAACCAAGAAACAAAAAATAAAGAAAGAAAGAAGAAAAAGGGAAAATCTTTCCAGTTATTTGTTTAAAAGTGGGGTTCATAGAATTGGAGGAGCATTGTTCATCATTTTTACTTTGTTACTTTCATCTTACACCCCAGTATTGTTGTTTTTCTGTTTTGATTTCCCTCTGTTTGCATTATCCTTCTTCACTCTCTCCTGCTGTTGCTTCATCCCGTCTTTACCCATGCACGGGGCTCAGATGCAGTAGCTCAAATCTTATCGAAGTGGAGGTTCTGCCAAATACAATCCATTACAGGAGAGTGGTGCATCGCTGTTGTGTTTTTTTCCCCCTCATATTTCAACTTTTGTCTCCATTAATTCCCTCCATCATTTACCCCTCACACTGTAACATCAGCTCAATTTTCTTTGCCATACTCATTATCTTCCCATTACATCTGCTCCCCCCCCCCCCCCCACCGTTGTACCATCACCCCTGTCTTTTGATCCAACAACTTTTCATTCCAGTAAATCTTTCTTTTCTGCCAACTTAACATTCTTTTTGCATTTTTTTAACCATAAGATATGTGCTGTTTTCAGGAATATTCATAAAAAAAGGATATTTCCAACAACACTATTTTTAAGGGACATTGCTGTTTGGTTGCTTGTCAAATTAAATTTATTTGTGGTCTAATGGCATATTCTTCTCCTGTGTCTTTTTATTTTCCAGGAATGGGTGACGGCCACTGATCTGCTCATCTCATTGGACAGGCTTAACACCTTTGGGGACGAGTTTTTCAAGGATCCCAAAGTGTTGCGCTCATATTTTTATGCCATCTCCGATTTCTCCGTGGGTGGGAGGTAATAATAATTACAAAATTACAATGCTCTCTGTAATTTAATGTCTTTCAGTAGCTGCTCTAACATTTTTCCTGGATAAATGTATAGATTTGATGCAAACCTGTAGCATAAGACTTATGTACCATACTTAGATTTTTAGGATTGTTTATTCATTTATAAATACCATATATTTTAAGTTGTGTCTTTTAAATTTGTTATGTTTTTTAAGTGTTCACCTGTATTTTTGAATAAACAAATCAAATATTTCCTTTTTGTCCACCCCTAAGGTTGCTACTAAAGCCTTATAAAAAGACTAGTTCTTTAAAACATTTTTGGCTAATGCTCTGACATCATTTTGGGACTAATGTATGTGAGTAGATGTTTTGGTGAAGCCATCTCTTCATTCATAAAGTTAAACCTACATCCTTGTTACATCAAAAGTATTCATTCTTGTCTTTCTATTATTTTGAAAGTGGATAGGATTGAAGAATATGATACCATATACCAAAATGTACTTATTTAAATAGAATTTGTTTAAGGTGCCAATAATTTTTGTTTCACTTTATTTCTGAAGATCATTTTTCTCTAATTGCTGATTAACATAATAAAACATTCCATTATAGTTTTCTGGCCACATGGTTGAACTATTACCTTAATTTTCGCCCTTTCTATCAGACAAATTGATTCTTAAAATAGGCAAACCAGTAAAATATTCCCCACTTCATCTATTTTAGGTTTGTTACTCACAATAATAAGAACAGACATGTCACTGTGAACCACACTTCCCCTCGGTGGTACATAAAAAGTCAACAATTAAGTAGTTGAGATGGAGTCTTCAGAGAGAACAGAAATTTGATGTGACACCTGTCATAAACGTTTTGGATCATTGCAGCGGCATGACAAATTACCCAGCAGTGTCGCAACACCTGAGGGACAGGTCCGCAGGGCAACATGTTAGCCATATATCTGGACAGTCTGTTTAAGAACATATGCCTTTATACTACGTTGCGTCACGTCAAGTCTCTGAGTAAGATATTGTGAAAGATTTGTTGTGATTTTGGAGTAGTGCATCAATGCAGCCACTGCCAAATGTACACTAGTGCGTGAGCTGACTTGGTTACCTCAAGGTCGGAGAAAATAGTTTGTGAGTGAAAGATTGGCTGCATGACAGAACTTTCTATGCTCATGTGTTAGGAGGGTCCATTTCCTAAGATGCTATATGTCTAAGTGTAGTCTATAATCATTTTCACACATGCTTATAGTAACACTACACCCCATGTATACTGTACTGCAGGGCCGGCCCAAGCCTCCATGGGGCCCTGGCCCTCTATTTCAGTCAATGTTGCTTATTGATCCTTCACACCTTCAATAAACTCAATGCAGCTCTAGAAGTGTTGTTTACCTTTTATAAACAGCCTGACATGTCTTTACACACATATGTGTTACATGTTGAAATTATGCCATTGCTTAATCTCTTAAGGTAAAATAATCAGAAATATAACTAATAACAATGCAACAATATAATGTATAATATTGAATAATGAATCATGTCCAGGGTGCCACACATGGTTTTTAATCATAAATGGTAACACATCTAGCTACAGGACTGGCCTGGGTTTAATTTACAGAAAATTCCAACATTTTGATTTAAAAAAAAAAAGTGCAACAGCAATGTGCAGTGCAAGAACAACAAAATCATGCAACACTCAGACATATAAAAATAAAAATAAATCATTTGTACAAAAACAGAATACAATAACAGTAACAATTACTTTTTGAATAAGTCAGCCAGCTAAGCTTAACTTTTTACCCCTTGACTAGCTGTCTGTGGGTGTAATGAAAATGGAAAGTTCGTCCATCAGACCTTTGGGGAATGAAAAGTTCTCCTTAATAGGCAGTGGCCCTCTGATCACATGCTCTGTCCTCTCTAAGTCTGAAAGAAAAGAAGGGCACTCAGCTGGGTCAACTGGCGGAGCTGATGATGATCCATTGTGAGAAGTGGACCTTTTGATGGAGGTAGCTGAGGAAGTAATCAAAGAAAAACAATGACTAAGAAAAAACGACCAATAAGGACATGATATTACAGTTTTGGTCAGAATTATTAATCTTAGAATGTTCAGCAGTACAATGTGTAATTAATTTACCAGGTAGATCTGTGTGCCCACTGTCTCCACTGTGACTGCGGTTGCAGTCACAGTGGAGACAGTGGATTTAGCTTGCTAATTACTTGTTAATCTCTTTGATAAACATTAGCCTAGTATGCAAGCCAAGATTCAAACATATATTTATCTCGGCATTTCTTCTCCTCTTCTTTCATCTTTTCTCTGCCCCTGACGTATATGTCCTTTTCTGCGACATTGTTTTGCCTAACCACCTGTGTTTTCGATGCGCATGAGGCGGGAGCTAGCATAAACTTTTTTTTTTTTCTTGGCAGGACAATGTGTAATTAATTTACCAGGTAGATCCACTGCGGTTGCAGTCACAGTGGAGACAGTGGGCACACAGGATGTTGACATTTAAAGGAGATTCAAAAATATTTTATTTATTTTAATTTTTCCACAATAGTTATTTAATTCTATTTCATGGGGATATAATTTGTGTCATGAAATATTCATTTATTTAATTTTGAATGAAATGGCTTTCCATACAGGTGTAGCGAAGCTTCTTTAGCTCCAGAGCAGAGGCGGTAAGAATCACTAGGTTTACACCACCAGCACTCGGCTGAAATTGTGTTTTTGTACAATAAAATATTTGTGATAATATAGACATTACCAATTCTGCATGGAAACAATAAATAAAATAAATAAAATAAACCTTTTTGTAAAACTGCTCTTGGAGGCCCCCCTTGTGGCCTTGGGGGCCCTAAGCCGTCGCTTAGTTCACTTATGCCTTGAGCCGGCTCTGCTGGAGTGATGTAAAAGTAGATACACAGTTTAACATGTTTCTGAGTTTTTCTGTAATCTATCTCATTACATATATCATTTGACATATTTTACCTTTTTCTTTATTTTTGTTTTTTGGTTTTAGTTTTGATTGAAGGAGGTTAATTAGCCTTTGTGTTTTCCTGCATCATTTTCAGTCCTCTCATTTTTAAGTTACGTTTCGCTACCTTGACCTGCCCTTGAGCTGCCTTTTTTCCATTGATTGGAATCACCTGGTTCTCGTTTGCACTTATCCCTTAACTATCCCTTAACCACTTCCTACTTCTTGCACTTTCAGCCAGCTTCATTTCCTTGCTGAATCCTGTACTTGCCATTTATGAATCATGCTTCTTTAAGAGTCTCACAATGATTTGAGTTATCTGTAAGTTCTTGAACTTAATTTTCTCATAATTTGGCACCCTTGAACATAAGTCTGCCTCACTCTTATCAGTATTTTGGTTCACAACAAACCCAAAACACAGCAGTTACAGCAATTAATGTCAGGACTGTCATGATTTAATTTGGTATTTTTTTGTGACAAAACAACAGAAGCTCGTATGCAATTGCAGTGGAGGAGCTGCAGGTATCCACTGCTGCGGTAAGGACTCTGTTTAAAGTGCATTATAAATGTACATCACATAAATGGTCTTTATGGAAAAGTGGCAAAAATACCAAAAACATTTCTTACGGGGGAAAAAAAAGGCCAAAGTATGTGCCAGCTCCAGTTTACCACAAGCCCTGTTTGGGACACAACTAACATCTGGAGGATGTTGTTGTAATAAGAAGCCAAAATGTTACAATCTTGGCTTGCATGCAAAACCATGTGTAGCCGAAAGCATGGTATGCATGAGGGTGGCAACATTTTAAAAGGCTCTTGGAAAACCTAATCTGAGCATCAAGGCTATGCCATTGAACCATGGAATTGCTAATAAAAAAAAAAAGTTTAATATCCAATGAGTCCACATCTACATTTGAAAGAGAATTTAGTTAAACTGGAAGAAAAACTACCTTTGCATGATAGCTAAACTAGTATGTGCAAATCTGGTAGAAACCATATCACCTCGTGTAGGTGTATGTAGTAAGGGGCCGTAAATACAAATGCACAACATACTTTTTATAAATCACATATCACATTAAATCCAAGTAAACAAAATGTGGGTATTGACAGTTTTGTTAAACACTGTTCGTGAGACTGCTTCCATACTTCTGCTTTCATAAGACACAGGCGCAAAGTATCAAAGCGGTTTATTGTCACTGGGTGGTTCACTTTACAGTGATTGCAGAATAACTACATCTGAGCCTCAGGCAAGAAGGCATGTGATTGTAGAGGAGCGAAGTAAAATTGACAGGGGCTGCCGCTCAGTGAAAACTCACAATCGTTCCTTTACTGCAGCCACTTGAAAAAATTTGCAAGACTGCGAGAAAATAAAATATATCGATTAAGTCATATGGGGAAACATGCTCTCGGAAAAATTATCTTATCCATTTGCAAAAGGTGGAGGAATTATTATTCATAACTTTAGTAAATAAGGGGTTTGTGGCTTCCACTGGTTGTGAGAATTTTCACAGCATTGTATGTTTAAGCGGGCCGTCGATCAGCATCGCTATATACAGAATATATAGGATATGATCTAAAGCTGAAAATGTATTGTCATTGTACCAAAAGTGAAAGAAACTTCAATGGATCGTCCACCAAAATCGTCTGAATGGGAAAATACAATATTCGAGATCTCATCCGCAAACACATAATTGTAAATCTACTACTAGACAACCTTTTGGCATGTTGGAGACAGGTCCTGTGGATCTTTTGAGTCAAGACAGATCTTTTTTGTCCATTACACTCCATTGTCCAATTAGCAAAGCTGTGTTTTAGGTGGTAAATGTTACTCCAGAAACACATTTAAACTGCTAGCAGGGGGTGCATTTTGATCTTGCCTTGAGCATTTTTTACATCCTATGTTGAGGGGATCATGTCACTGCTGGAGTAAAAAATGGCATAAAGAACCGGAATGTTTTAGTAACCAGTTTTTAGTAAGAAAGCTGGTAAATTTGAAAAGACAATGCCGTCACAATAAACAATAACCCTAAACATCTCCTTTAAATGCCTGTTAGTGCAGCAACCATAGATGTTCAATCATTGTAGCAGTACCATAAACCGATGAATAATCTGGTAATGAAGGCAGGAAAAAAAACGATTCTTATTAGTATTTTAAAGTTTTATCGGTCTTAATGCCTAAAACCCATGAGAAAGGGATCCTAGCATAAGGTGGTTAACCTGGGAATGGACAATAGTGGAATCATTTTTTTCTTGAGGATTTTTTTATTCATGCTATCCTTCAAATTTAAAGTTACAGACTAATAATTACCTATCTTTTACATTTAGCATATTATAGTGTGTCATCTTAAATAATGACCCTATAAAAGCCAAGGACTTTGAGTTGCAGTAGTAGAAAATGTTAAAAAACAATTTGCATATCCAGTGGCTTTACAAAAAGCACAACTAGGATTTTTTTTTTAAATGGTGGAATTGATCTTCCCATAAGGATTGTGTGATATTTTTCAAATAATTTCAGCTCATCCAGTCACGTAAAGCAGATGTCAAAAATAGTAATTTTGGATAGAATGGTTGTCTGTTTATACAACTAATGCACAGTGTTTGTTTTTTTCCCAGTTTAAATCTAAAGTAAAAGTGGAATAAAGTGATTAATGTGCGGGGATGTGCAGATGGGGTGAAAAGCTTTTACATTTTCAAACATCTATATTAATATTATCGGATATTTTCCAAATCTCAGTGCTTTAAATCTTCAGTTAAAAGAATACAGTATTATCCCATCTTTTTCTGTCTGCAGCGTCACTCAGCGTTAGTGATTTACTGTATTAATATATTTCCAATCACTTCAGTCGGATGTTCTAAAAGTTTTAAAGAGTGTATTGTGAGATTAGGAGCTATGGTTATTAAGTTCATCTTAGCATCTATAAATAAATGAATAAATGCAAATAAATAAAATTGTTTACTATATTGCCTCTGTTGTCTTCAGATGGGAGGATCACATGGACCTGATACGAAAATGGGTGCAAATTCGGCTCATGTGCTAGAATTTTTATTCAGTATGTGATCAGTCTATGTTGCTTAGTGAGTTCACACCTTTGTCTAAAACTATAAAGACTCACTTGTGAGTGTGCTTAAAGCACGAGGTAGCTCAGTAGACAGCAAAGTGAAGCCAATTTAATGATGAGTTCAGGAAATAATTGTTTGCTCTTTCGGGGAAACTTCTAGATAGTGTATAGAGCAACTAACTTAGATTCTGAGAAAGCCAGGCATTAATCCACCTATTTCCTTTGTGCCTAGTCCTTATGGCTTAGAGGATGGTGGTGCTGATTTCATTCAATGGTTGAGAAATGGGGTGCACTGTGGACAGGACAAAAGTCCATCACAGAAGACTTTCAGCAATTCGTGAACACACTCAAGGGCACTTTAGACAATCTAATTTAACCTTTTCTGGTTTTCAGGAGGAAGTAAAAGCCCCCAGGGCAGAACCTGTGCAAAAATAAAAAATGAGAACTTGCAAAGTTAACACTAAAAGTTTGAGATTCTTAGCTAGGTTTATCCGATTATCATTAGGAACACACCAAGATGGTTATTGTGCATTCAAAGCTACTCAGCATTCTGATGTAGATGCAAAATGTACAGTTTTAAACTCTTTTTGAATATCAGGGCTTTCCCAACGTGTCATGTGGCCCTAAGCAGAGTTTTAATTGGGGTCTTTCTTCCTTGTTCATGAAATGGGTTTAATTGCTATTGTTTCGGTCCACATAAAAAAAAATACTTTAGATGCTAACGCACACAGCTTTTTAGGCACTGAAGTTGTTTTTCTCCCTCTTCTGGGGACAGTGAACTTGGTTCTTTTAATAGTAGGAGGGATTCACGCTGTGCCAAAATATTTCTAATAACAAGACTGGACACAATGATTGAGATTAACTGATGTATACAAATGTTAAAAGAACAGCACACAATAAATAATGAATTTTCAGCACTTCGGGCCAAAGTCCTTTTAAGAGTGACTAGGGATAGCAGCCGGCCAAAAAATATCGCCACTTAACTCTAAGCTCCACCTTGCACCAGGGTGTGTGCAATCCTCACAATGTTATCAGTAATTAATATGTCAGCTTATTCTGGCTCTTAACTGGTTTGCACATGCATGCTGTTGGTATTAGGATGTATGCATGCTATTCTAAATAAGCATGCAACATGAAAATAAAGCCTTTTCTGCAATAGTCCCAGACATCTTTTCTTTTATCCACATCTACACAGTGCAACTATAAACAGGGCCCAATAGAGCCCAAGTTCCAAGACTGAGATGAAACCCCAACACTGTCATTAAAATACAAGGGACAAAGCACATGCTTCACAAGTTGGCCATAGATCAGAAATAATCTGACTTTGATATCTTGCCATAGAAAGATTTCAATCTGGAAGTGCTTTCAACTACATTTTACTTTAAACTCTGTCCCGTTCAAACTTTTACGAATGATGTTTGTAAATGTTTGCATGGCACTGTAAAGTAAATATTGGGTCTGCCATTGCTGTTTCATCTTTTCTATGCCTGTTGCTTTTGTCCTTGTCCTTTGGATAGTACGAGCATATTAGCAGTGGCACATTAACACAGTTGAAAAGTGCAATCGCTGAGGGGAAATGAAAACCCCACCTCATCTAAGACATCGTTTATGCCTTTGAGAGATAATACGAAATGACAACTCCTTATGGTGGAAATACCCTCTCACTTTCTTCCACCTTTGGCTCCATCCCCTGTGCGCGAGTTCTTTCACTATGTGATTACTAAAAACAACATAAAGAGAAACAAAATGCAGGAAGGTCTGTGGTTGTAGACACTAAACTATGTCCATATTTCTATTTAGATGTAAGTGCAACGGCCATGCCAGCGAGTGTGTGGATGGGGAACAGGGTGGCCTGGTGTGTGCCTGCCAGCATCACACAGAGGGGGATGACTGCCAGAGATGTCACCCGTTTTACCAGGACAGACCTTGGGCCAGGGCTACTGGGGATTCCGCCAACGAGTGTTTGAGTGAGTAGCTTGATTGGGGGGGTGCTGTCATGAACCCACTGGGTGCAGCCATTTGGAAAATCCACAGGGCAGTATTAAATTCTAGTGACAAGCTCAGACTGTCAGGGGTTGTATAAAATCTATCGGTGTGCTTTGCCCTTCATCACTGAAAGAAGGAGGGGGGAAAAAAACATGTAGCAGTTTTACAATCGGTACAGACATTAAATCCCAAAAAAGCTGATAATGATGTTTTGACACTTTAGGTTTCGAATTGAGACAAAGAATAATTTCGATGCAACCGCTAGTTAATTTTGGACTTTAATAAAAAAAACAAAAAAAAAACAAGAATATTTTTTTACTTTAAAGTTGTTTAGTAAATCTTGTAATTTACAGAGTACTTTTCAGCAATTTGTCGAAATAAGTGTATGTTTTTGGGACATGACCAAATTAGGCAACACATGGTTTAATTCAGAGAAGCACCACACTACTCAAACTGTCTCAAATGGTGATGGCAACAGCATGCTGTGGGGATGTATTGGTCAGAATTCTGTGGCAAGACTTGAAAACGAGTGTAACATTTTATGGTAAAACTAACCACTCAGAGTTTTAACACTGCGAGTCTCAGTTACTAAGCTGCTATTTCAAACACTCACAAATCTCTACAGTGATAGACCAGTAGGAAACTGATTCTCCAACAGTACATTGAAAGATGACAAAAATAGTACTACTTTGCAGTAAGTACAGAAAGTTCACTACAATGCCAGGGTTTCAAAGGTACAATAAGAAAAAATGCTTTTGCATGATACTATAAACATTGCTAATTGATTCTTCACTAATTTTTGTGTTTTATGTTTGCTGAAATCCTCTCATCTGTGCTTTTCATATACATAAATTCGAGAATTATCCAGTTTGGCTCATCCTACCATGAGCTTTTACTGAGTGCTGCCAAGGATGAAATGCAGTTGGCTGAGGAATGAAAATCATCAAGAAGAGTGCTTCCCAAATAGTTTTTGGCTATCTTTTTTTGTAATTATTATTCTATTAAGCAGCAAGCATGTTTTAATTAGTCTTACCCTTAGTTCCAAGCAGATGGCGTCCTAAATGTACTGCTGCACCAAACTTAATCAGTGCCATATATTAAGAACAAGTTGGATACAAGCACAAAAGACGTTGAACACATAAAGCTGATTCCTCTGTGTAATTGCGCAGCTCGAAGCTCATTCTCACTAATTTCACGACACAAGAAGAGTCAAAATAATATATTGTTTGTCGTTTAGGTAAACCATTTTGAGAAAACACTTTCCTTTCAGATTGTGTTTTCAACGAAGCCGGATTCAAACAAACAAGTAAATAAATACACAAATACATCTTGAGCCATATAAAAATCCTAAAAATGTTAATTTACCAAAACAGAGCGTATTTTGAATAAAGCATATTATATATTTATGTACACACAGCTAGATAAAATGCAGAGGTAAGTGAAGGTTAAGGCCAATTTTTTCTGAGAAAACAGCATAGAAGAATTCAAATGCAAATAAATAACTGATATAAAAATCTAATGATATAATGAAAACATTTAATAAAAAAAAACATGCTTAAGTCTGAATTATTTGGCGTGAAACATAAGTTATCACCCATAAAGTTGAGGTCAAAAGTTCTTCTTAAATCATGTGCATGAATTTTTATGACTTTTTGGTCATGAGTTTGACTTTTTTTTTTAGCTGTAAAAAGATTATCAACCAAAAATTATCTCCTCTGAAACATTTAAGTTCAACATGAAACAATAAAAAATAATCTTCTGTTAGAGGTGACAGAGTTTAAGCCATTTTGCCCCACTGACTAAAAACATTTTTGTTGGTGTCAAAATGAGAACAGTAAAATTGTCGCAAGTAAAAGCACTAATTTATTTCACAAAGATGGTGGATAGCAGCTACAGAGATGGGAAATCTGACCAATCCCAGGCCAAAAGCTTGCTGATGATGCTTGGGCTGTTTTTAAAAAAAATTTTTTTTTTTTTTGTCAATAAATTTCTGTCACACATATAGACAGCAAAGCTTCTTTACACAGCCTGCGGTTTATATAAGGTGTAAGGTTGCATCTGATATACATCCCAATGGCCCCACAAGGCATCATGAGCTATCTTTTATTTCTTTTTTTGAGTTACTTTTGGCCTTGAAATGGTCCAAAGGCTTCGACAAAGATATTACGCAGATTATTTAAATGCTCAGCTTTGTAACCCAGAAACAGGAACGAGGCAGTATTTCTGGTCTTAAAGGCAGTGACACCTTTTCCTCTGTTTCTGTGTCTTAACATCATGCTACAAGACAGGCTTCACTTTTCCACTAAACGCCAATCCAGTCGCGCCCCTATTCAAACTGGAGTTTTTCATCCATCCATCACTCACTGGCATTTTTGTTTTAGGTCTGCAAGTGGTTAAAGATTATTCCAGCTGAAAGCAGGCAAACTGTATTCTGACAACCAGTAAAAAAGCTGACACCCAGAGATAGACAACTGCTATCTCGCCTGTTCACATCAGTTAAAGTAACCTGCATATATTTAGGTATTCGTAGGAGACTGTAAAAAAACACGAGGCTGACAGACAGGTTCAAACCTTCACACATAAAATAGTAAAGTGACAGCACTGGCTCACTGTGTTTTCAATTGGAAAAAATATTATACATAACATTTACAGTTGTGTTTTTATATGCTGTGCCAGCTATGTTATCTATCAGAAGGTAGTCTAGGGGAAAACTTTTTTTTTTTTTTACTTACTTTTTTTTTTTTGATTTTCAGTTCAGGTATTTATACAAATGTAATCAAATCAAAACCAAAGTTGTTGTTCATGTCTTTAATTGGAATATCCTGTAAAAGATCATTTATTCCTATCAGTTTCCCTAGTAGTTGTGGTCAACTCTCAAATGACAGAGACTTTTCTCTTTACAATTATCAAATTCATATGTGTCATTAACAATAATGACTTAAAATAGATAGATCATTTTTTAAGTTGGATCATGTTGGATTCCAGTACTAAAACACTCAGTATGACTGCGAAGTATGTTTTTTTTAAAGCAGTGTAATCCAGTTTGCCCTCTCAAACCTTTTTTTTTCTTTTTTCCCTGTCATCACCTCGGCTCTTGTCATGGATCAAAAGCATTTGCTTCAATGCTGTGTAGTGCACTTGTAGGGCATTAAAATATATATATTTTTTCATTTTCCATTCGAAAGCGCTTGTACTAAGCCACAGTACCCGAGAGTAACCTTGTGTTTGATATTTATCCTAAGGTAGTCATAATCCCTACAATTTTTCACATTTTGTCACTTTAACTAAAAGTTAAATACAGTATGTGACTTGCATGTGATAAACCGCAAAGTAGTGCATATTCTTGATGTGAAAAGAGAATGATACATGGATTATTTTCATTGCTGAATTTATGCTGTTATTGAGCTAAATTTGTTAAATAGAGTCCATCTGGGTACACCTTTATCTCTGTTTAAATTGTTTCTTCAGTAGATGTTTGTTTTGTAGTTTGCCACAAGCTATGTTAAGATCAGGCCAATATGTAAAAGAAAGTAATTTGGGAATAAGATTAACAAAATTTAGAGGCTCCATTCAAAAGGTTCTTGCACAGCTAAAACCAAAACTGAATATTTTGGCCAACATGTAAAATTTGTTGTGGCGGAAACTAGAAATGCACATTATCCTATATGTAAAGGATTGCTGTGGAGGTGCTTTTCTTCAGCATTGACAAGAAAGCTCCTCACCTTTCAGCATAGCGCTACCAGAACTTCAATCAAATCAAAAGATCATCCATGATAAAGTAACCCAGTTGAAGCCTCAATGTAATAAGTTTTTTGTTCGTTTTATGAGTAAAATAATTTATTACTATATTCGCTACACTCAACCTAAATCATTTTCCATCCAATCTGGCTGTTTTTCAAACAATAGAAATTAATTTCAGTGTTCAGATATGCAAACTTGGAGTATTCACAGAAAAAAGCTTGTAGCTGTATTTGCAGTTGTACATGATTTGTTAGAGGATGAAAATAAATGCAAGCTATACTGTGGAAAAAGAATAATTGGTTTACTGAGCAGATCATTATTAACCCTGACCCACACATTTTTAATAAAAAAGACGATAATATTAATTAATAAACACTATAGCAAATCAGTAATATATATACACAAACAACTAGCTAATAATAGTATGTGCTGCTAGACATTTAGAGTTGTTTGTAATGAATATAAGAATAGAATCAATTAATCCTTTCCAGACTATACTTTTGCAGTCGCTTAGCAGCAAAGAAATACAGACTTTATGGAAAAAAAAAAAAAAATCTGAATCTAACATGCTGTTAATAAATGTCTTTTATTAATTATCGTATTTATTCAGTTATTTATTTTAAAGATACTTCAATTAAAACAGGATATATTTATTTTGTAACTTAGGCCTGCCATAGGTTATAATTGCAAAGTTAATTTGGAATAACCTAATGAAAAATATTTTACCTGTCATTGTAATTTTCAGGGTACTTAGTTAAATTGAATGTTCCCTAAGGTTATGTTGATAACAAGGAGAAATATTTCTGCATATCAGATTTAAATAGACATATTTTTACTGCATATTTTATATTTTAAAACATGCATGCAGGCCCGGACTGGCCATTGGGAGAACCGGCAGTATTCCCGATGCGCCGGTCTAATATTGGCCTGCTGGCCTGCATCTCTCTAAAAAAAAAAAAAAAAAAAGTCTGCCTGCAGGGCGAATATCAGATAGATAGACCAGCGCTGGGAAAAGCCATATAGAGGCAGTCCGGCCAGCAGCATGTGAGGAGTGAAAGATGATTGGTTTATTTCGCTTAAGACCCGCCCCAAACGTCCGTATCAACCACACAGGTGTGGAGGAAGGGGCGTGGCGTGTGTCTGTTGACGTCAGCTCGCGCAACGAACGAGCGGTTCAAGAAGTGAGGAGAAGCGACTCGGGTCTCCCGACGGGGTAACAGCAACAGAGAGGAAGAGAGACAAAAAGAGAAAGGCCTGGTGGAGGACGCGGCAAAATGCAGAAAAGTAACAGATTTATTTATTCAGTCCCCCCTTGTTGCCATTAAAATAAAGATTACAAGTAAGTTATAAAAAACAAAACAAGCACACACAAAATATTGGTACAAATATTATTTTAAGGTTAAATATATATATTTTTAATTTTAATAACATATTTGTACCAACATTTTTTTGTTTAAAGTTTAAACGGAGACCCCATAAAGGAACTTGAGGCTGCACACATTCAGTCTACAGTGTAAGTATGGAGCCTATATAGGTTTAGTCTTAAAATTAGGATAAGGACTGGGATGTTAAAATCACGGATATACACGCCACTTTATTATTGTTATTATTATTATTACTATTATTATTTACTTTTTAAATTATTTATTTGTCCAGCTAATTGGATATGAATACAAGTCCAAATCAGTGAGACACAGGCTACATTATCTTACTGTATGAAATAAAGTTTATGGAAAAACTGTAAACATATGTTTGTTAGTCAAAGGTGGTGATGGTGATGACACCAGTCCTGCTGGTACTTCAGGAAAAGTAGAGCATTTGGGAAAAGTTACAAAACCATGTGTACAGTAGAGCAACAACACATGAACACTACCAGATGCTAGCATTGACATCAATGGCTCTCAACTGTTGTAATAGTTTTCTTTGCAATTTGGCGTTATTCTATTAAGTGATTGTGTTGTTAAATATTTCTGTCTGCTGCTGATTTGCTGTTATGTATCCCAGATCAAACATCAACATTTTTGTATTCCGATCTTGGATTTACTGGTTGGGGTTCATTAGTATTCCCTGATGATGTGCCACTGGGGCGGTTGATTTTTTGCATGATTTGTCTATGTAAAGCTGTAACTTAGACACTTATTATTGTGTAAAATCTTTACTATCTTAGTACTATTGCATTAACAGCAGTAACGTTGCTTTATATTACAATCTCAGAAGTTACAGTTGGTCTAATAGTTTACCTTTTATTTTTAATTTACTATGAGTGTGTGTGCGCACGTGCACAAATTGCTTTATACTTGCGCCCATGCATTTAGGTGTGGGTTTGAACATATATGTGTGGAAACGTGCATGCGTGGTAAGTCCAGGGTGGCCTGGTTACACGACTGGCTCCTGGCCTGAAAAAATCTCCCAGTCCGACCCTGCATGCATGATCTTTAAATAGTTGATTGAATTCTGTGTTTTAAGTTCTTGTCAATAAAGTAATAAAAAAAAATAAAAAAGTCAGATAAAATGTTTATTGTATGAAGGCATAAGGTGTTGGATTTTGTTTATGTTTTAAAATCAGTGGGTGTGTTATTGTAAAACTGTTTAGCTCTGTAGTTTGAGATACTAGTTTTTAATTCTAGACATGTGTAGGCGAATATCTGAAAAGCAGCTGTTGAATGTGTACAGATGTGCAGGGATATAATGGAATATTATTGTCATCAAGATTCTCCCCTCATGAGAATTAAATCCTTTATAGCCTGTCAGTTTGCAGAGAGTCCCTGGAATTGCATTGTTTGCCTGGTGTTATAATAGGTTCAGCCTGAGGCTCTTTCTTTGGGGAAATACTTTAAATTTCATCATCACGTCTTTGAAGCTGTCACATATATTTGTTCTAAGAAAAGGAAATAAATCCTCCTGATTGTCAACATAAAAAAAAATCATGTATTTTAAACTTATCATCTATGCCTCATAATGGTTCTACTTTACCTGTCAAGTATATGACAGAAGTAGATGTAAAAATCTGTCTTTTGCTGTATTATTAAAATGTAACTGACATTGAGGCAGGACAGATTTATTGTTAAAACAAGTGTTATTAAAATGAAAAATTAAATTAAAATGCATTTAACTTTAAACCGTCTTTATAGTTTATACTGAGAGTTTCTTTTGTTCTGTTACCTTTTAAACCCTGCTTTATTTTTCTGCTCTGGGAATTTTGTTATAATAAATTACAGAAATAAGCTGAAATAATTGAACACTTTCAATATAAGTATTGTGCCAACAGTTAGCATCTTCATATTAATAGGATGACTCCCTTTTTCATTGCTCCAACCACCAATCTTTCCCCTGTGATTGCATTGAACTGACTATTTATTTAACTATATAAATTAGAAGTTTATGGTGAGGTACCCTGATATGAACAAAACCTGTTGATCGCTTTTTGAAAATACATTTTTAAATCATGCACCGCCCTACTAATAGATAAACTGAGATTACTTCATGAATTAATGCTATAAAAATAAACTAAATTAAACGCCCTACGTTGTTGGTAATTTACAGCATGTTAAAATAATATAAATATATGTTGAAGGGGGTTTGTTCTTTAGTAACATTTTTATACTAACACATAGAATAACTGCTTGCACAACTTTTAGACCATATTGGATCACATGTTGTCATGCATAACTATAAAAAAAATATTTGCAAATGTTTTCATGCGCCTAATTTGTTGTTTTTTGTTTGTAAACACGTGTTTTATCTATTTATTTTCTTAAAGTGTTAAAGAAAGGTTTTTTAACACGTTTTTCAGTCAACGATTTTTAGCATTGCTGTGATAAGTCTTTATTCTCTCCTTCACCTGTCAACAGTTTGTGCTCTGAAACGCCTTGATTAGATTACGTTAGGATTGATCACAGAGAGATAAAGGTTTGCAATATCGGTTATACAATTTAATGGGAGAAAAAAAAAGCAGATTCCTGCACAAAATCGTCACCCCTAATTTGATTTACCAAAGCCTATTATGTTTTTAGACCTGAGACGCTTTCTGTGCAAGTCCAAAAACATTCTCTGTTTTAATAAATTAGTCAATGCAATGATTTTAGGAAATATTTGCTGTAAAAAAGATAAATGCAATCACAACTATCTGTGCTATTATACTTAGAACAAGCTTTCTTATATATTTAGCACAATTTTTCACGTCTTAACGACTTCTGTAAGTTATGGGAGAAAAAAAACAGTATTCATATATAGCAACTCCGTTTATAAATCTTTTACATTTCAATTTTCTTTGCAATACTTTGAATGCATTACAAAAATTTAGTGCATAAAAAACATACCCAAGGTCTTTTTACAAAGACTGGCCTTAGGTTGTTGGAGGTGTGGCAAAAAAAAAAAAACAACAGTAGAAAATCAACACCTACCAGGAGTTTAGCCCATTCAAACATTAATAATGCATTTCAGATATTCCTAATTTTAGTATTACTGCATATAAACAAACATCTTCCCAAGACTACTTCCTTAATGCAAAAGATGATCAAGCTTTAATAAATATTACAAATCCCAAATATAAATCTGTTTTTATTAATAATAACCATGCATTACAATGTGGAACATTGTGGATCAAATAGTTTAAAAATATTGTGAAAAAAAAAAACTGTTGGGAGTGAACTGTGGGTCAAATAGAAGACTCTTTTGTGTAGAATAGTCTCATAGCATGTGCGACATCACTCCTCAAAAGCTCATGCATCACTTTAGGCTTCCTGACCAATGCGGCATCTCATTCATCCGGCAAATTAAACGTAAAACTGAGAAATTATTGTGCCTGCAGGGATTCTACACCATTCCTGTTCTTCAATTTTAATTTGGAAATATTAATATGTTGGACAGAAAAATAACATTGTTGTTTAAATTAGTTGTCTTGCAAAACAAATGCGGTGGCAGCTTTTCATGCCTTCTTACATAATGCCCTTCTCCTGACTGATGATGCGGAAAAGGGGCTTTAATGAGTTGATAATATTAGTCATTAGCTTACTACTAATGGAAAATTAAACATGCTGTCAGCGCCTGCATTTAGCATGATTTAGTTCATGATTAAAGTCTAAGCATTTCCATTGAGAGGGCCTTCTAAAAACTTTCCTTTGACTGTATACTTTAACGTTATTAGATTATCTTGTTTTAAACTGACACCTATAGGAGGCAATCTGCCATCTGTTTTAAATGATTTGTGATTTATTTATTTTTAAATACAGTAGATGCCCTACAGGAATGTATGGAATAACACAACAGTGTTATTAGTTGGCTTTATGTGTCATTTGACTTTACTTGTGACGACACTGGGTTTTTGGCACTACTTTATACAGTCTTCACATGTACTGTAAAAATAAATTAATGGGTAAAATCAGAGAAGTAGATTGTTTTTCTGCTATGTGTCAATACTTTGCTGATTGAAACGCCTATAACCAGTATTGAAAAAATAATCTAGACAGCTACATTTTGGTTGATAGGCAACAAACAGATGTAATTGTAATATTTTACAATTAATTTAGTGTAGAAATTAAATATAATAATAATAATACTGTATACTTTATTGATCCCGTAGGAAATTGTTTTTGGTGTAAACCACACCGAGGCAGCCGTTTTGCAGGCGCCAGGTAGGCAGTAGCGCAAAGGGTCTTGCCTAAGGACCCACACTGGGTGCTGTGTTGTATTTTTGCCCTGTGCTGAATTTGAACCCATGAGCTTTGGATTGGAAGTCTAGTGACATTCCAATTGAGCTATCCAGCCGCACTCTGATTTACTCTTCTGCTTGTTTGATCTATGTAAGTGGTCCAAACATGGAGTATATGAGTGAAGTTCATGTTTTCACAGAACGTGTAAATCATTTCAAATGTGCATTACACAGTGGGAGAGTTGCATCACAATCAGTCAATCAGGCAGACTTAGGTTTTAATAGCTCAGAGTTTGTATGACAGAAAATGCATCTGCTATGATAAGCAGTACCTTTTCGTTTAGGACCTACTTAAGATACTTAATTTGAATGTGCTGAAATTGAATTTAGGGACACTATGATGTTCATCCAAGACTATTAAAATCTTACATACAAACCCTGCTGCAACTTTAGTAGCAGCTTTTTACATATCTGACATAGTTCTCATATACTACTTCCTTTGAGTTTCTGCCACTGTTTGTTAGTTTTGTATCAAACCTTTGCCGATTAACACTTTTTTGAATATGAGGAAACTTTTACTGTTTATTGTAACATTTGCCACACAGCGTTAAAGGTTATGCAAATGCTCACGTCTCACTTTGGTTCTGGTATTAAGAAACAGCATTTATGCCAGCGCTGTTACAGCTTAAAGTTTCCCAAGTTTTTACTCTGATGTTCAGCCAGAACTGTATTGTTGGGGGAGGTGGCTTCAACATGGGAAATTTTTTCAAGCATAAAGCTGAATGTGTCTTCTAGTGTGTGCAAACTCGTTAGTGTTGGTGACAGTTGGTATCTGCAGGCAGGGACTGAGAAAAACGGCACGCTGAAGAGGTGGGTGTGCAGGGCTCTAGATGTGGTCAAAATGGCCAAGCAGGTTATAGAAAGCTCTGTGGGGGGTCTTTGGGTTAAGGATGTTGGATAAACAGCATGGTTTGTCTCAACTCTGTTTACAGCTTGTAGCAATCTTCATCCCACAGACAGAAAGGAGATTAGGAGTAAAGCCAACACAAAGTGCCACCATGTGCCTTTAGAGGATCTTAACACTGATTTGTTTAGTCTTATGAATCCTACAGGAGTCTCTCTAAAACATGTCATACATGAAATGTAATGTTTGTGGAGATCTAGAGTCAAACACACAGTTTCAAATTATCCCATTCAAGGTGTTTAACAGAGTTTTCTTCTTTACTAGCTCATAATACAATGTCATCGCTCATAAAATGCCTGTTACATTTATTGGTATCCCTCCATATATACAGAAAACATACCTGACATTAATTAAAAATTATTTTGAAAATTCTATCCTATATTTTTCTTTCTTCTTCCCAATTCTCATACGATAAGTTTAAATAAATTAAGTAGTTATACTTGCAAAAGATAGACAATTACTATGTTAATACTCCAGTTTCCAGATTTTAAATATACCAGTAAGAGAGATGTTCTTTGCAAGTGTATTTCTTTACAAATATATGAAATGATTTTAATCAGTTTATCACTGACTTACTTTGCGATCTGTTCTAATATGCTTGGTGTCTGTTTATTTATTTAGTTTTGTAAGTCTGGCTCCATATCGCTTTGTTGATGTAAGACTACAAAAAATAATGTAATGTTTATTTCCCCATATACTACAGAACTGGATGTTTCATTAAGATCTACTGATGATAAACATGTCTGGTGAATCTGGCTTAATTGTTTTAAAAATTTAAATAAACAAATACATATTTTTTTTCCTTTTAAACATCACAGTAATAACTCCATTCTGCATAAATTGCTTTAATTTGTCAAATTAAATCTGGCTTTCAAATCAATTTTTTCAGGTGATTGGGTATAAAATGTAAGTGAATTTTAACATTTTCTAGGGAGTGTGTGAAAACCTCACAAGTCCCCAAAATGTTTTGCATTTTTTGGTGTATTTTTGTTATTTCTGCAGCAAGCAATTGTTGAATCATCATGCAATTCGTCCTCTATTTTCAACCCTGAGTGTTTTCTTACCCCCGGTAAAACTAACTAGAAGGCAAAGAACAAGAGAAGAAAATCCTAAAATTTATGTTGGATAACTTCAGGTAAGAGTGTCTAACTACGCTTAAATGTTAACTGTTCTGTTGTTGTGGGTATTACTAAATAAGCCAAGCAGCAAGTCAATCTGACAAAGTGAATGAAAGATACAATCACGTTCATGATTATTTTCACTCAACAAGTAAAAGAATGCAAAAAAATGAAGGTCAGATAACTTGAACTAAGAAAATTCAGCACATTTTTATAAAACCCATGCAATAGGTCTTATAAGATGTTTTCCCATGAGAAATGAAAAAGGCTGGTAAGAATGAAGCTTAATTGTTTTAGTATGTTAAAGAAACAGCAAAAACACTCCAAGTGCCATATATCATCTTTAGTAGCATGAGCAGCTTTTCTTCATTCATTTTTTTTTTTTTTTTTTACCTTTTTTATGTTTAGGCATCCTTCTATAGGTCGCAGTTGTCAACTTAATTAGGCATCCTCCACTGGATCGATAAAAAGCTTTACTAATTAGAAATACATTCACCCGTCTTCGAGGATGTTTTTCAAATTTAAAAGAAGAGCTGTAAGCATCTCTTCTTTTGTGTGTCATTACTGCCTATGTGAGACAGCAAGTCTGCTGTTCCTACCAAGGTTAACTATGCAGGAAAGCGGTTCTGCTTGCTGGCAACTGCAGTCACTGCAAGGGGACATAACACGTCACGATTGTTTTCAGTGGGATCTGTTGGACAAGCTGGACATATTAACAGCTCCCATCAGTACAATTGCCCCATAAACAAGGGATCCAGAGGACCTTGCACATTTTTTTTATTTTTTATTAACCATTGGTTTATTGAGACTTTTTATCCAGAGTAATGAATTGTCATACGGATAGGCAGATTGGATTGAGTGGAATTGTTATTTTTTCAATTTTTATTGGGGAAAAGACACAGTGAATCAATTTTATTTATATGGCTCTATATAAAAACAACAGTGTTTTTTATGAAAATCGACTATTGCAGAACAAGCTAAATATTCAATCAAACGAGTGCAAGAAGCACAGAATTCCTGCAAGACTACTTGAAAGCCATTGAGAGCAAATCTGTTTTTTTATTATCAGAGTTTTAAATTAAGAATCTCCTTGAGTGATTGATTTTCACAGGCAGATCATTTCAGATATATGGGGACTGGTCGGGAGGCATGAGTGAAAACCCTCTGTAACCAGTTTGTTTTAGTCTGCAACCCATGTTGTCAAAAGGCAGCTGAGACTTGCAAGATTTTGAGAGGAAAAATAAGACAAGGCTTAATAACATATAAATGTTAGCATTATGTTTAAAAATAAAAAAAGAAGAGTTGAACGTAGCTCAGTTGGTTACCAAGCACAACGTATACAGAGGCTAGTCTAGACGCAGGTTTGCCCGGTTCATTACAGGGCCTCAGGGCATTTGCTCTATGTCTTACTCTTACCTCTCTGCATTTCCTCCTGCTTGGCTACTGTTAGATAAAGGCCACTACAGCCACAAAACAACCTCTGTTTTTTTGATGAATTCTACAATAAATGTGCATTCTAGAAGGAGGGATAGTTTTATAGAATGAAATTTCGACTTCTATTTTGCATTTATTTAATGTGTTTTATCCAAAAGGAAAGTTTACAGAGCCCTCATTCTGGAGAATCTAAATTGCAGACATCTAATGCAACAAAAATAAACACATGAAATACAGCATGGTGAAGCCCCATGGACATAATTTGCTAAATACAATAGTCAGGTTAAAACTTATAGGCTGAAAACGGTAACACATAATCTAAAACTACACATTAAACCATATAACTTTCCGTGATGTTATGTGGTATTTATTCGTTCATTTTCATTTTGTTTTGAAATTAATGCCATTTTTAAATTAGCTTGATCAACAAAGTAAAGATTTTGTCCAAAATTAAAATCAATATAGAGTAGCAACTAAATTCATGGGGATATTACTTAATTACCCTTGACTTTGATAAGTTCACACAAGTCTGTTAGCAGATGTCTTACATTTCTGAAAATGTCACTAAATGCCACTTTCTACATACTACACTAATAGGAATGCGACAGTGGCTCAGGCTGCTGTTGACGCTGCCACTGCCTGGCTGTCAGCCTGCCTGACCCGCAGCGGCAGCACCACTGGCTGGTATGATAAAGATAGAGTGGATGGGAGGTGACAAGTGGAGACAGCTGAATTTGTGCACTGGCAGCCCACCAGTGCCAATCAGACTCTGACTCATAAAGCAACTTTCTATTTTGGAGGAGGACAGTGTTTGTCAGATTCGGTTGCACCATAACCAGTGGGACTGTAAATCTGATACCAAAAGGGATCAATATTTGTCAGTAAATGCCTTCTGTTGAAAATTCTAATTGAGATTCATACTATTCATTATGTAAAAAAAAAAATTTCTTCTTAACTTTCCCATCTTGTAAATAAAAAAAAATAGCTAAAGTGATACTCTCCCCTAGATATTATATTTTGATATTAGATTATATTAGGTTTTGTGGGAGTTATTTTGTTGCATTGTTTGTGTTACAAACCAGCTTAGGCAGTGAAGAAGGATGAGTAACATTAAGCCATATGGGAAATGTTTTGAAAAGTGCTTTTTGTTCAGTTTTTTTTCTTCTATTTTTTTAAATAGGGGGAAGGAAAGGAGACTACTCTAATAGACACTGGTTACGGTAACACAATGTAGTGTCTGACCAAATTGTCTGACCAAAAAATCAAAAACCATTACAGGTAGTCTGTAAATATTTTGGAATTTTCACACACCTAGACTTTTCATAAATCCTGTCTTTGACATATTTATACTGTTTAAATTTTGGAAATATTTTATGATCTAGATCAAAAAGACACACGATGTATGAAAGTCTTGGAAATATCCATTATTCATTAAACTCAAAATAAGGTTAAAATTAAGGTTTCTAAAGTGTGATGGTCAGTGAAATCAGTACTGTATGCCGTGCATGAGTGGAGGGTGTATGTGGGAGTATTGCAGTTTAAACCAAATGATGTCTGCTCAGAGAAATGAATGTCATATTTACTTTCTCTTAAAACAAATGAAAACAAGTATGGTTTCTTTTCCATTTCAAACACATAAAACAACTTTATGCCGGAAAACCTTAGCAAGGAACCTCAGATATTAAACTTATTTTTATTGACTAAATATTACTAAACAGGTTTTACAGCTACTTAAAATAAATTTCATTAAACCCAACACTGCAATGCTAGGTTTTATATAAACCGATTATGTAAGACGAATACTTCTGAGACTTCTCATTAAAAGGATACAGTTATCATATGGTTATTTTGAGCCCAACAAAGAGTCGGATTCATAATAAAATGGACAATTTCACCTAAGTCCCCCCTCAGGGTAGCTGGTAAACTAAGGAGGGATATGATTCGAGTGCTTTGAGGGCTTTGATGGTGCGTTATCAGCTGAGTAATTTGCTCTTGTATAAACATGAATTACTGTTATCTAAGTGCCCCCTGACAGCCGATTGGCTTCTCATTAGGCCCGTGTGAAATGAGATTAGCCACAAGCCTCTAAATTATGATCCAATCCCAGAACACTTAATCCCTCACACATACTGTATTCCCTGTTTGTGTGCTTCGTCCCCTGCATCTTTTTCTGATGCTTTTCTTCTTCGGCCTTCACTTGCCACTCTTCTTCACTGTCCTCATTTGACCTCGTGCCTTCTTTCTTGCTTCTACTTCCTTTTTTGTATCACCCACAGAATGTAACTGCAATGGGAGATCAGACAAGTGCACATTTGACATGGAGCAATACAGGAGCACTGGCAGTGGGGGGCGCTGTTTCAGCTGCAGAGACAACACCGATGGGCCCCATTGTGAACACTGCAAGGAAAACCACTACCGGAAGTCTCCAGAAGAACCCTGCCTACCCTGCAACTGCAATATCAATGGTGAACTTATAAAATATATAAAAACTTATAA
>JAVLVB010001034.1:434452-468375 GCA_032876305.1 Orestias chungarensis | reverse complement strand
ATATAGATATAGATATATATATATAGATAGATGTTTACAAAACATAAGTGGCATCCATAAAAACTACTTCTCAAAATAAAAATAGTACTTCAACAGCTTTTTTCTAGAGCTATTTTTACAGAGATGTTGACAGGTTAATATTTTTAGGTATATTAGAAAAAATACAAAAATACTAGTCTTGAATTGAAAATTTAGATGAATAACTGTGTGTACTTGCACCGTATAGGTTGACAATATAAAGTTAAACTATTGCAACATCAAAATAAATAAGTCTAAATTTGGTGTAATTTAAGCCTTTTCAGAGAGTGCTGAAGTAAAGTGTTTGGTTAAGATACCAGTTTGGTCTAACAATTATATCAATGTGCAATAAGCATATAAATGTATTATAGTACATAAAATTGCATCATAATTAAAGGTCTATCCCAGCTTCTTCGTATATCATGGGCTACTATTACATATTTTAAGAGGAAGATGTATCAATATAGTTTGCCAAGAGCTTTTAAATATAAGTTGGAAAAAGTTTTATTAGGATATCCACAATAAATGTTGGTATATTGCATAGTACACTAAATAAAGTGCGGGTTATAAATATAACATTTTAGATCTTGCAGAGTATGTTAATGTATGATTGTTTATAGTAACACTGCATTTAATTTCTGTTCCAATTCATTTCTAAAACTAATATTGATTCGTGAAAAAAACATTTGTGGGGTCATATTCTTTGTTATTGTAACGCATGCTAATGCAGTATTTTATACAGTGGGTACTCACTGTGAGTACTCAATCATGGAGAAATAAGTCATTTTAGTAAGAGTAATTTCCAGATTTAACTGCTTTTGCAAAGTCAACCGATGCAATTGCTTGGCACTGTTGATATTTACAAATGGTGTAGCCAGAGTTTCTAAACATTAATAACATTGTATTCTTGTTAATACAACTGACTAAACAAGAGTCAAACTTCACCAAATAGTGGAAGTTCTTTATACTCATTCTTTATATAATCTTTTTTATCTGGTGCCTTGAACATCTCATCACATTTATAACCACTTGATAATTAAAAGAATGATTTCAATCAGATCTCTAGGTGTGAATTTGATCCAGCTGAGTCACTGAACATTATCAATGAAGTGGTTCTGTGCTCACAAAGCCATTGGGGATTTTTTTGGTTCAGCCACCATCATCAGGCTACCGAGGAACAAGAACGAGAATTTACACCATCTTAGCCCTGCATATAAATAGTGTAAGGTGATTGCAAAGAGCTATTCGAGTCCATTATATTGATCAGAGGTTATAACAGACTCCATCACTTGCTTTTTTTTCACCACTTTTTACCTCTGCTGGTCTTTTTTGTCCATTAGCCTGACGTGGCACAATATCGGTGCAGCTGATAGATTGTATCCTGCTCTTCCATGATTATATTTGAGGTTCGTTAAAAGGGAAATCAATAACTAGGTATTCTGTTCATCCCATTGTGAAAAAGTATTATGTATTGATCTATCTAATGTAATTTCCAATAATCTCTACTTTGGTAATTTTTCTCCTTAAAGTACCTTCCAATATTTCCCATTTACGAGGTATTTCCTGCTTTTATGTTCCTGTGTTATCTATCGGGTTTCCTTGCAGGCTCATTTAGCTTGCAGTGTGATGCAGAAGGAAGGTGTCAATGTCGAGTTGGCGTGACAGGAGAGAAGTGCGACACGTGTCAGGGTGGCTTCCACTCACTGGGTCCTGGTGGCTGCAGGTAAGCAGTACGCACATTCACAAATACGGAGGAATACAAATGTTCAAAAAAGCCAGCTTGAGCCTATGGATTATGTAGTTATAACAAGGGGATTAAGGGATTTTGCTGAACCAATCATTTTACAGAACCATGTGCTAAAACTAAATATAAACTATCAAATGCACACAGTTTGCTTTGGAACATTCCAATCAGTGGTTTATTAACTTACAAAAATATTTTTATGTGTTTTACCTGAGCAACATGAGCTAGTGTAAGACCCACATACATATATGGATTGGAATTATTTCCCTGTCTTTATCATTTTTTGGAGTTTTTTTTTTGGTTATTTCCTCAGGTCTGCCATCTGAAAAAGGACAGTACATAGTGTTCTTTTTCAATGTCAATTTTCTCTAAATCTTAAGTTGCTACAACGGATTGATTCGGGGTTTAAATCTTTGGTTTGACACTACTAAGTAAAGTAGTGCATCACACCCTTACCCGAATGTGAATCAATCCAACAAATGAATTTTTTTTTCGTATGGCCTAACAACATCTGGAAGTATATGCAATTTAATTAGATAGGCTTTTCCTGAACTGGGGACCTTTCAAATTTAAAAGCATTGGACCCACATATTAGTGTAATCTAAAGGTTTCTTACAGTAATTGCTTGGTTATAGGAATAACATGCTCATTATCTCCAATCGTATGTGACTACAGGGTTAGTGACTTGCAGTTACACAATAACCAATTTTTTCAAATTAACACAGACTCAAATTGCTGCTTGTGATGAAGCAGCTGAGAATCCCTCAGGAGACCCCGGGGATTCCTTTAACTCTATAAAGCTTTTTTGTGACTTTTTTGAAGCATTAGTTCTGATATTGTCACATAAAAAAACATTATTTGCAATTTAAACACTAACAGTCCGGTTTGCTAAGTGAAAGCATTGCAGCTATACTGAGCTGCCATTATCTTACAAAAATCCTTTTTCTACCACAGGAGTTGAGCTAACTAATACGTTTAGGCTAAAACAGCTCAAACACAAAACATCAACCAGCTGTTTTCGCCTGGAGTCCGGTCTTCACATTCCACTATCCAACAACGTTTGGATGCCTCCCTGCTCCAATCAAAAGCCTCAATTACCTATTGGCATGCCAGCCAGTTCCTAAAAAGTCTGGCCAATTACTGTTTGTGTGGTAGGAGTAGTGATGCATGCAAATGTTGCAGGACAGGAGTCCCCAAGGACTGGAGTTGGAGACTGCTGCTTTACCCTATGTCAGAATTACATTCTATGTACGGGTGAGTGTGAGTATTGCAATGATAAAATCTTCTTAAACAACAGCAGTCGCATTAGTTTGGTAACCTAAAAATGTGGCAATAAGCCCCTTGCAGTCTGTCTGTCTTTCCATCTAGTAGTACTTCTTTGGTGTGGCGTCATATATGTGTTCTTCATATATAAAAAATAAAAAAACACAGCATTTAGCCAAAACTATTGGGTTATATCCATTCATATCATTTAATTCAGATGTTTAAATCCCTCTAACTCCCATACGTGAAGAAAAGTAAGTACCTAGGCATACAGACTGCTTAGTTATTCCTACTAAAATCTTTACTCTTCTATACCTTTCATTGTAAACCCTTGTTGGTATTACAACACTTACTCCCAATCCAATAATTGAGATCAGCAGAAAGTCAAACAAAAAAATGTATGTCAAGTAAAATTATAGCCTCTCTCTTTGTTAATACAATGAATGAGTTTGGATTTATTTGTCAAGGGAGCACCATTAACACTGTTTGTGTTGTGTAAGGTGTAAGTGTGCCGCACAGGAGACTATAGAGATGGGCTATTCAGCCAGAGTTGCTCATTACTTTAGTTAAGGAAAATAAATCTGGTCTTTATGGACCAGATCCCGGATGGGCAAGTTATATGTTAAAGAATGTAATTGTTCTGCAGAGACTGCTGTTCCTAGACTTAAAACAAACATTAGTAGGAACAATTTGAGTGGAGACTATGTCAAATCTTCTTATCCAGTGTTGGTCTTTGATCGGATTGCAGGTGAGAAGCCTCCCATAATATAGCTTTTAAAACTTGTTGATAGCATTCCTATGAATGTTGAGCCTATAGGTTGAGCTCACATCTTGTTGAACTATATAAAGAAAGCTTGAGATATCAGTTAAAGTCACATGTGTGTAACTGCAAGTTTGCAATCACGTTTGGCAATATAGTCAACATATCACTTCAGTTTTCATGGCCAGTTAATCTCACAATATAGTTGTTTGAATCTTGTACTATAGATAATGTTGCAGTAAGATCCATTAACCAACGTCATAACATGTTGTTGCATTTGGAGATGCTGACAATTTTTACTTCTCATCTCAGAAACTACTGATGAAGTGATCATCTGTATCATAACAAAATATTAAATCAACAATATTAAATCCAATAAATTCTGGACATATTGTCAGATTTTACTTCTTTCATGTTACATTGGCTAACACAGACTGACTACCCACAAAAACCTTTAAGGCTGTACTAGAGGCTATACAATACTAGACATCAGTTAAGTGAATGGTAACAAACTGGAATGCTAAAAATAACTTCCTTAGTGATTTTTAAAACATTTTGGTAACTATTTTATTTTTATTCAAATATTGTATGAAATATTAACAAAACAGCCCAACTACCAAGCCTCTGAAGCATCCTTTGTTAAAAGTGATGTACATTTATAAAGATTAAATTTTTTTTACTTTAATATTTTTAAAGCCTGTTTTATGCTTTTAAACTAGGACCTTAAACTCTTTAGTCAAGTAGCTAGATATGGTAAAGTTTTATTTTTTTTTATTGATTACCAGCAGGTAATCAATTACCTACCTGATTACCAACACTTGACATTTGTCTTTTTTACCTAGCAGATATTTTGGGTACGTCAGTGTTTCAGAGAATGCATTTTTATTAAAAAAAAACCTGTAAGGGATTGGGGTGGTGGTGTTGTTCTTATAACAACACCATTCTAACTTAGAACTCTGACTATGTCGGCATCATCTTGTGTGCTGAAACCTTCTTGAGTCACCTGCATGTTTTCAACATTAATCAAGGGAAAGTATTTTTTTTTGTTCGCCTCGCTACTAGCTACATGTTTGAGGCGTTTCTTGCATGTACATCAACTCGGAGGGATCAACCTTTATCAAGCTTTAAACCAACTTTGCATTTCTTAATTTTAACCTAGACCGTGGTTGATTTATTGTGGATTATTATCGTTTTTGTTCTATACCCCTACCTGATATCAGCTACTTTTTTCTGTAAAATTATATAAAAAATTTTAAACTTCTCCTAGGTTCAATTGTCAGGAATCTGTATTCGTCTCACCTGTTAAAAACATCGCCACAGAGGGACTTGTCTATGCCTGCATTCTGTCTTTCAAACTTTAGTGTAGCTTTCAATTTTTTTTTATTTTTCATCACACACCGCCCATGAAAGTTAAGAGTGGGCCATCTATCTGCTCAGGAGATTGTTTAGCAGAATATCAAGGAGTCATGCGATTAATTTTAGGTCTGTGACTTAGGAGAAGTGTTATGAAAATAGACAAAAGACTATGTGTACATGTTCTTGTGAAGACTGATATTCATAATACCAATATTCATCATTCTGAGCATGGTAAGAATGTGACAGAAGGATTTTAGTGCAAAGCTAACAATCCTCCCTAAAGTGATTGTTGCTAATGTATTCTCTGTTACTTTCAGCAAATTCTTCCATGTTCAGTTGAAGCATCTAGTTTTAAAAAAGCCCATAGTGTTTCCTTTGAGGTTTTGTTTTAGCCCAAAAATCAGAAGGGGAAATATGTGAAGTAGGCCACTCACTTAACATTTATCTTTTAGGTTCTTCGTTTTGTTTTGTTTTTTGTTTTGTTTTTTACCAAAAATTGTAAAAGCAAAAGTAATTTTCTGTTTTGTTAAATATTCATGGTAATTGCCATAGAGTGACAGATATCTTTTTCAAGTGTCACATAAAACTTTATACAAGAGCACCTCTATATTGCATTCTCTGACATATTGCCTATTGTTTCTTTGTGTTTGAACTCAGCACTGTTATTGATAATTTCAGCAAGCCATGGGAAAGAGCTCAAGGAGTTCAATTGATTTCGAAACAGGCAAAGTTACTTTCATTCCTGAGCTATGAGCCACGTTTAGACCTCAAACTCTGCACACTAAAAGCCAATTTTAGATTTTCGTCTTCACCCTTTCTTGCATCTTGAAGATGCATTGACCCACCGCATGCGTTTTTAATGATAAAAAGGGCATTTCAACTTTGTGTGACCTTGGAGCGCTAATACAAAATAAGTGTGAATGCGACCCTGCATGTTAATGTAATGGATGGTGCACATATGTGCCAAAGGACTATTTTGCTGTATTTAAATTCTTGAGAAGTCTATCCCTGCACACACAGCTGCTGCTTGATGAATACCAAGTTATTATAGTATTGAATTGCATACCGATTATTGTTTAAATCTACCATTACTTTTACCTTCTGCAAAACTGTGATAACAGAAAGTAGACTGGGCGTACCTATAATATTACCCACTTATTTCTCTCCAATTCATCTGATTAATAAGAACAAGAAAGAAATGAACTCAAGCTAAATTAGCAGATTTCTTAATTCTAACCATTACTATAGTACAATATGACATGCACTGAATTACTGACCTGACTTTATGACTTACTTTTAAAATCTGGGAGTGTCTTAGCCTCTTATCTCTTTGTTGTCATTGTTTTTATTTTCATGTTGTAAAGTAAGTTGCATAACCTAAGCAGATTGAAAAACACATTTCAGTTCAGTTCAGCTACATTTTTGAAAAACATGCCACAATCTTTTTTATAATCTTGTGTTGTGTTTTTACTTGTTTTAATAAAATTGTTTTAGATAAAAGAGATTGTTCATTAAAACAGAAACACTTATTCCGAATACTGTCAATAAGCTTATGACTGGATGCATTTATGCTACACAATGCGTACTGTCATTCATGCAGCAAATTCTGGATGTTTAGCTGAGGTGTGAATTACCGGAACCACTAGAGCAAAAACTGCTATAGGTAGCTTGCCAACGGATAATTTAATTATTTATAATGGGACCTCTTTGGAAAAGATTCTTTACAGTCTCAAACACAAGGTACCAATCAATAAACACAATCAAACACACTTGGACATCATTTAAATAAGTCTTGGCTCACATGCTTTCTCTATTGAGTTTTCTTATCAATGCTTATGAAAGTGTATTTTTTACCAGCTTGCCTCTAAAATCTCTTTTTGTGTTTTAGAGTAATTTGTCACCAAACATCTTTGAAGTTATGACATATCTGAAATATTGTTGACCTCATAATATAAGATCAGCCAAATAAAAATGTCCCTAGATACACTGTATATACACGTCTGACTTATTACCAGTATATGCAATAAAACTGAAGAACTTTTAAAACGCAAAATAAACATTATGCATACTCCATGATGTCTTTATTCCAGTTAAAATGCTCCTCCATCTCTTCCTTCCCCGAGGTTAAGAGTTTGGGTATCATCCTTGACAGAACTCTTCTGTATGTCTCCCATATCAACGATATTGTTCTGTCAGCCTAACTCCATATTCAACACATCAATCGTCTCCTTCCTTCTTTCACTTCTCACTCCTCTGTTGTTGTTCACAGTCTGGTTATCTCTTGTTTAGATTACTTTAATTTTCTTCTGTTTGGGCTTCCTCAGAAAACCCTTTATAATTTACACCTGGTCCAAGACTCAGCCACCCATATCATTACACAGAAACCTTTTATCCATCACATCACACCATTTCTACAAAACCTCTATTAGCTTCCCATCACATATTCCATTAATCCAAGCAGTTTTCTGGATAAACTTTAAGTAATTTCACATGATTCCAGTCAGACTTTTGTCAGTATTGAATTAAGACATAGGTTTGCTTGCTTTGGATTATTCTTCTATCAGATAGACCAAGTATGCTTTATTTAAGGTCACAAGATGATGCCCATATGTTCTCCTTCAACACCAATCAGGGCAAGTTGTCCAGATCAGGAAACAACAAATTAAACCCAGTCCATCACGCTATTTACTTATGGAATGCTATGTTAGTTTGATGGACACTTATTCCTCCGCCCTTGCCTCAAATTCCCTGAAGTGCTCGGGGACAAATCTGTTGTTCTTACCTACCTACCTATTGATGTTCCCTCTAAGTTCTTAAGGCATATTGGAAAGCCTATCACTATCAGAGCATCAGATTATCTCTCCACCTTCAAAAAATCCTTGAAGACCCAGCTCTTCAGAGAGTATATTTTGCCCTGAAAGCTCTAAATGCACATATATAGCATATAGTCAATTTTTAATTGGTAAAACTGATTTTGGACATAATGCAATTTGAATTGTATAGAAATTGTTTAATACAAATACATTTACATTATATGTTGTTGCACTGTGGAGTACCTGTAAAGAACCATTGCATGGGGTTATCATGCAAATGCCTTGATGTGCCAGCGATAGTTTAGTGAATGTGTTTCTGTATGGAAGAGCTGCATCTAAACCCAGAGGCATTAAGTAAGGTGTTCTCTCTATGAAAAATGAAACCAAAGATGCATGTTACCCACTGTCTTCTCAATATGACGACATTGAAGTTATTATTGAAATATAAAGCCTAATTTTCTTAAAATAAAATTGAAATAATCATATTTACGTCAATTGTTGTCTGTAGGCCCTGTGAGTGCGACCCCAGCGGGAGTTTGGATCACTGCTCTCCTCTGGATGGGCATTGCAACTGTAAGCCAAACGTGGAGGGGCAGATCTGTAATAGGTGGGTGAGAAGTTTGTTGCTTATGTCACCTATGTACGCACTTACCCTGTTGTTGCTAGGGTAACCATTAAAGTCCCTTAGAAGAACAACTCATGTTTTTGCTTGCAACTGTAAAAAAACATGTGATAATAATGAGAAATTATGCTCCAACATAAATTGAGCAGATTATCCTCAGTAGCTAGGTCACCACTCCATGCAGCAAAACAAAAGAAATGCGGAAAAAATTTCAGCAATTTTGTGTGCTGCTGCTTATTTTACCAACTACTGCAGCATTTTCAACTGTTACCCCCTCTTATATTTTCCTCCAGGAGACACGATCAAACTGATACACTCATTGTTTCTCTGGAGATGCACACGGCTCCAAATCTCCCACTCCTGGACCACTGAATCATTCTGTGCTCCCTGTTTGACTTTTTTTCACTGAATTTCACAGCTCATTGAACAGGTTCCTCTCCTGTGTAATGTGACTAGTGCAAGGGGTGAATTTTAGCTCTGTTCCTATCCCACCCATATCCCAGTAACTGTGTATAGGTCAGAGCTCATGGACCTCACTGCTGAACTCACTTATTCCTTTCCTCCTCAGCTTTGCAGTCTGCGTCAGCGAGTGTCTCTGCTGCTCATCCTTACGAGATGGGGAGAATGTGGGCTGCATTAAATTGCTCCAAAGCAGATGTGGGCACATTATTTACACCTTGGTTTTGTTTTAACAGTAAGTCTGTGTACGTTTGTGTACGAACCTACAGATGCAAGCCAGGATTTTTTAACATGCAGAAAGAACACCCAGCGGGCTGCCAGTCGTGTTTCTGCTTTGGCCACTCTCTTGCCTGCTACTCATCCAATCATTACAGCGCTATTGAAATCACCTCAGACTTCTTTGAAGGTACTGTCAAAGGAAATCCGCCAATATTCCAAAAAAATTGTATACACAAATTTCTATTTGTTCTATTACTCTGTTGGTTGCTTATTTGTCTATTTCACAGTTAATTTATAGGAGCTAGAGAGTCAGTTGATAAAGAATGCTTTGTGGACTTGCTGATAACACTAAAGCATGATCCACCATATCTAACTAACATGTGCAACAGCTTTTTTGGGAACCCTGTGGGGGAGGAAAAACCATCGTACGGAATGCATAATTTGACAAGCCAACAGACAGACGGTCAACTTTCATGATTAGTTCTTGCAATATGCATGGTCTCCACCATTTTAGCACATATTCCAGATTAACAGCATGTTAGTGAAGCATCTAAAATATCTGCATTTCTACATATAAAAAAAACATCTAAAATAATTGTAAAAATACTGAAGACATGTCTGTAAATTACAAAACAGAATAACTGCAATATTTTAAAAGTCAGGGATAATTATGTCCCCTAACTTACACCAAAGCATTCGAAAGGTCTGTGACCCAAGGTCGCAAAAAATGCCAAAATCTTTGTTTGTTTTAGAATAATTTTCTTAAATTTTAAAAATCAGAGGCATAATATTAAGCACTAAAAATAAAACTGCATTCAACATGCATTGTTCTTCTAACCAAACTTTATTTAAATGTTTTCAAATTTCAATTTGTAGTCCAGGTCAATAAAGTAGTTTGTTCGTAAATTGTTAGTATGTTAATACTTTAATAGTTTTAGAGGCAATAGGGTTCCAGGACCATTTGCTTTGCAAATCTCTAGGTATAAAAAAGTCTCCAGCTAAATAAACAGTTTTGGTGAATGAAAATGAGCAAGTATGAGAATGCCTAAAACTATGATCCACAATATAAAATAAAATTAGCTTTTGCCTGCAGCATAATCATTTGCATACAACCGCACCGAAAAAAACCCACCATCTGTACCCAAAGGTTAGCTTATCTATAAAGAAAATTAGTTTGTTTAATGCAAGAGGAGAAAAAACAACTGCAGAGGATTGTGGACTGGCTTGATTGTTTTGCTGTGCATTGACACAACGTGAAGATTAACGAATTTAATATTTCAAATTGTAATTTAAAGTTATCTGTACATAAACATTGCCTTGGAAACCGTAATTGTTAAATAATATGTCATCATTGCTGCAGCACAGGAGGCTAATGAGATTCCTCATACTGAAACTTAATTTGCTCACAGACCAGGATGGTTGGTGCGGAGAGTTCTCTGGAGGCCTCGAGTACCGCCTGCTGTGGAAGGAAGGTGAAGTCTACCTGCTGCCTCTTAATGAAGAGGACATTGGTTTCTACAGAGCCCCTGGTGAGTCAGAATGCAAAACACCAAACATATGAACTAATCAATAAAATTGGATTGGTATTGTTAAACTTAAATTCCCTGTGATGAAATTTGAAACACAAAATGATTTTCCAACAGTGTCGCAGGGGTGTTTCGGTGCAGCTGGGTTATATTTATTTATTTGCATTTTTTCTGATTACTTACTGAAACTTTGAGAAATGTATATACATTAAGAAAAATTGTTCATGCAGTTTGAGTGCTTTGTAAAAGAAACCACATAGTGTTGTGATCAAGCTTCAAGTCGACTAGTACAGCACGGGCTGCTTTCTTGAACCATTGCTTTTTTTAAATTGTAATATGAAATTGCTTACTTTTGCTGACTTGAACTTTTAGAAGATTTGAGTTGTTGTCATGAAGTGAAAGAGAAAGTGCTTAAGTGATTGGAGTATCCTTCTGGATGAATGAAGGGCAGAGAGATAATCCTCCAACAGTAGCTGCAAAGTATCAGTCAGCTGGCTAGTTAGAGCATTTTATATTTGACTTCCATGAAAGACAAATTTTGCTGCTTGTGTTTAATTTCTGATCATAAAAAAACACATCTTAAAGTAACTATAGCAGTCAGTCGGATTCAAATAATTTTAAACTACTGCTGACTGGCAGATGTCTGTTTGTGGTTAGCAAACGCTAAATCGGATTGAATACGACTAAAAGAAATATATTAAATAGAACTGAAAGTGATGTTTTGCATAGCTATTATCAGTAATAGTTCCCTTTACTTTAACTATTGCATGCCGATGTCACTTCACACTGGGGTTGTAAAAAAAAAGTAAATAAAATGTTATGTTAGCTGATGCTTCTCAGTGCATCAATTTGCCTGATCTGCCAAATCAGATGATCGTAAATCCACAGTGGTAATTTCCAAAATCCATTTTTATTCCTGTCTTGGCTGATTTATGTAAAGTTAGTTTTCCTTTCAATACTATATTCTGAAATAGTCTGCTTCTATTAAATCTGGACAAACTCTGGAACATTTTAAATCTATGCTAGACACATTTTTATAGACTAGCTTATAGCACAACCTGGCCTTAACATTAACGTTTTAATACCATTACCTGTTGTTTCTCTCTCCCTATATTATTTAATTCCACTGTCAGGGAGTTAGTTGTAAACATAAATTGTGTGCAACCTTTTTAGTTCAAGTTCGTTTAGTTGGGTTAGGAATTGGATAACAAACTTAAACTCCCTTTCTCCTTTGGTGAATTGTCTGACTGATTAGCATGTTATTGTAAGCTTGTAGTTGTGTCGATCTTTAAAAACCAGTACAGAAGAGAACTATATTATGTATGTATAACAATATTTCAGTTTACCATTAACTTAGTTTTATTAGTCCAGCTAAAAACCAGTAAATGTTTAAAATGCTCAGGACAGTTTTGCTGTTTTTTTGCTTAACAGTTTTTGTTTTGTTTGATATACTATTCATTTTGCAATAAAGTATTAAAAGATGCTTTTTTAAATTAATTATGACACCGAAAAAATGCATACTCATTGTTTCTGTGACTAGATTTGGCCTGTAAAAATATGAATTATGTGAAGAGTATATTAAGAAAATATATTCTTCACAAACAATGTCAACTAGTAGATGTAATCATTGCAAATTCTCTGCTTTTCCTTGTTGTTCTTTCCTATGTTGCTGCATTTTGGTTCATATGATGGTTATTCTGATATCATTGCTTCCAAAAATCCCCCCGCAGAGCCATTAGAAGATAAGAGAATAATCTGTCCAAGCTACTAGACTTTGAGCCCCTTTTCATCAGCTGCTCCAGCAGCAAACGCCTGATGGAATTGGATGTCTTAGCAAAGCTGGAGAACCAACAAAGTAAAAATTGGTTTGACTTCCTCTTGTCTCCGCTAAGCCGGTTTTGGCCAACGTCTTATATCCCCTCCGGCCATCTCTAAGACCTCGGCCGGAAGCAAAACAGGAGCAATCCCATTAACCCTGTAGTCTTGGGATATTTAATGCCCAGAATGCACGATCACAGAGAACAACTTCATCTGTGGTCATCTTATTTTTTGGAGGGATGAGAAGTGCACAACTGAAACAGGCTGTGACAAAGCATGGTGGTCTCATGTAATTTGTGAAATGTTATTAGAAATGCATTAGTAGATCAAAGAAACGCCGGTTCAAATTTGTCAATCTGTGTCTGTAACTCTAGAATTAATAATAAGATGTCGTGACACATAGTAGACATAAATGCACTCGGAAATGTAAAGTTAATAAGGTTTTTTTTGCCTGCCGTCATTTGCTCAGTGTACTTTATGTGTATCTGAAGTCCACATTGCACGGATTAGTTTCCCAACTGCCTAAGAACAGCTTTGTGACAGCCTGCTTATCTTCTTCATGCAGCACTCGTTTATGGTTTTTCTCTACATAATGTATATACACATCTGTTACAGTGGCATTGCTAACAATGATCTTATTTTCTCTTGCCTCTTTCATAGTTGTTCAATTGCTAAGTCACTTTAAAGATAACACAAAAGTGTGGCTGCTTTGGAGATGGTTCTTGTTTTGTCTGCCTACTCCGGCTGTTTTTATTTTTAATTTCGATTAGCAGCCTAAAAACCCCTCCTTTCTACTTCTTTACAAGTGTTGCAGATAATTTAGAGTGACATGTCTAGCCTCACATAAAACACCATTCTGTAGTTTGCCTATTTATTGATTTTAATAATGTTTTATTTTATTGAATTCCTAGTTAGAATGAGGCACTGGGTTGGAAAGCTTGGCCATAAAAAAAAAAATAACAAGCCCAGCAGAGCATTGGACAGTACTTCACATATGTTTTTACCTCAATGGTTCTAAACTAAGAGGGCCGACCAGAATTGGGGTTGTTTCAAACAGTGTGAAACAAATTTGGAAAGCAGAATTTCAATTAACATTCTTAAATTTTCTCTTGACTTTTAGGGCAACATGGTGCTTACACCAGGTGGGGTGTTGAAAATGCTCCTTTTTATCCCTCTGACACAATGTTACATTTTTGTTAACTTCTTAAATTTCAGGGTTTTTTAATAAATGTTTTATCTAAGTTTAAATCTGTACAGTCATAAATGATTGCGGGTAGACCATGAAAAGTGTGTTTCTGCACTTACAGAGACTCATACTCTTGTCTTGTCCACTTTTGTTTTTTGTCTTATCCTGTACATCAGCTGAACACATGGCACAGATGGATTTTCAGTCCCTTTGGCAACTTCAAGTGTCACTGCCAGGAAGTGTCACAGACAAACAAAAACTCCATCCCAAAAACACTCGTTTTGTCCTGCTTCAATTTCTGTGGTCACCAACTGAATATGCTAGACAGTGACTGCGGCTTTGTTGGCTAGGCGTACGGACGTGGACATTGTGATTCTCAAGCCCTCGAAGCCATCTGCTGAAAAGCCTGTAATGGTGATCTTTCTTCCTATCAGTAGAACAACCTGACCTGCTAAGCCTGAAGCAGAAGCAAGACCGAAAGAAAGCAGGACAAATGTGAATAAAAAGGCAAAGCAGGGCAGAATTTTAATGAACGTTGTAGCAAAAAAAAGCAAGGGAGCAGAATATAGTTTTCATTTGGCTTTCTGTCAGTCATACTGAAGCACATCTGCTTCAAATGTTACCCACAACCCTGTATGCGTAGAAGATTTTCTAGTAGCATTGGCCTCTGGAAATATACAAAATCAAAAAGATCTGCACTAGAGGAAGAAGAATAAATTCAGAGAAAATATATTGTAGTAAATGTGTGAATATTGGATATATGTTTTTCCTAGCTCAAATCAAAGTATCATTAATCCCTTATCCACAATTTCATTTACATTTTATTTAGTTAAAATATTTTCTGATTAAAAAGGGTTCTTCGATTTTAGAAATGGTTATTTTGACGAATTTCTGATCTGGGTTTTCTCTTCTTATAGAGATCTTTACCAATATGGGTTATAGTTTCAGACTAGCAGATTACTTCTCAAAGCTAGTCACAAGAAAGTGTTTCCGTCCATCTTTACTTTTTATATAGCTGCTTGCTGTACAAATAATGTTATTGTTTTCAAAATCCATTTTGTGCTCTAGGTTTTAATTGTGTGTACTAAAGTACATCTCCTCTACATGAGATGTTATCTGCACTAACATTTTTCCATCTATGCACCAGTTTAGTCATGTGCCCTTGTAACTGTGATAAATTAACTATTATTGGTCACAGAGTATGGGCACAAATATGAGACAAAGCCAATATGCTGTAAGTTTTACCTAAAGTAACATATTAAAAAGACTGTATCATAATTTTGTTTCCTGTATTTTTTCATAAAATAATGTCATAATATTTAAAAACCATTAATCCATTTATTCTATCTCTTTTCATCCCACAAAATCTGCAGACTCTCCCTGGTGTTCTAGTAATGGGTATATATAAGTAATTTCAACTCGATTTAGCCCACTGTTTTCTTTCATTCGTCAATTGTACTTCTAGATTTAACATTTCTATTCTTCATATGATTGTTATGGTGTTTATGCCTATTTGGATATGGAAAGGAAAAAAAGTCTCAGGAGGCAGCTGGTTGGTCAGATGCATAGACCATGTGACCCTGAGGGACTGCTAAGTTTTTTACTACTTTTAATTATTTGTTTTAGGTTTCTTTTTTGGGTTTACTATGTTATCTTTTTTCTTGTGAAGCACTGTATGGTACAGATAATTGTTTAAAACATGCATGCTAAATATTGGTAGCCTGATAAATAGGTTTTTGCAATGTAAAGTACACCAGCAGATTGTCTATTACAATATTTGAAAGTCAGCTGTTTGTACATGCAACCTTTACCCTCAAGCGGTTTCCATGGCAGCCAGGGATAAAGCCTCAGTGGCACTTGTGTTTATGCAAGGTAGCAATGATTTGATGTGACTGAGCTGATTTAATTGAGGTGAAGAAAAGCCTAAATCCTCAGATTGATTGGGAGCTCTTTTAGTATTCAACAAAAGTTATGCAGGCATCCATCACTTGTTGGGAGTCCAGGCTCATGCGCTCCTGGCGGAGTGTCGGCAGTGGCATATTCGGCAGGCTGCTAATGTTGTTCGATATCACACAACAAGGAAAAAAAGTTTTCTTGGAAACCCAGGTGTAATAGTTATTATTTTTAATCAGCATCTTTTTTCAAACCAAAATACAAAAAAAATCTACAGCCTGCTTGAGTCTGGTATAGAAAATTCACAATAAAAACATTTTCTAAAATGTATAATTACCACCTTTTATAATTTATATATTTATTATAATCAAAAATTGCTGGTCCCCTCAGTTTTAAAAATATTGATTATCAATCACTCCATCCATCTGTTATGTTCCGCTTATCCGGAATCGGGGCAGCAGCCTAGGCAGAGAGACCCAGACTTTCCGCTTCCCAGCCACCTGGGACAGCTTGTCCGGGGAAATCCAGATGAGTTTCGAGGCCAGCCGAGAAACATAGTCCCTCTAGTGTGTCCTGGGTCTCCTTCCAGTGATTTGTGCCTGGAACACCTTTCCTGGGGAGGTGTTCAGGAGGCATCCTGATCATAAAGCAGAGGCTTTACTTTGAGTCCCTCCCGGATGACCGAGCTTTTTCCCCTATCTTTAAGGGAGAGCCCAGAAACCCTGCGGAGGAAACTAATTGTGGCCGCTTGTATCCTGTAAGTTCTTAGAATTAAAAATAAAGTGACAGGAAAATAAGTAAGTACCATTTTCTGCTAAAAAACACTTACTTGGTGTTGTAAAATATTTAAATTCTGAGAACCTCCGGTAGTGGCCTCCTGCTGATGCCCAGAGTCAGGACCAAACAAGGGGAGGCTTCATTCCAGTTTTATGCTCCTAAAATCTGGAACAGTCTTCCTGAAGAGGTGAGACAGGTTTCCACTCTGCCGTTGTTTGAATCCAGGCTGAAAACAGCCTTATTTAACTGTGCATATAGCAACTGAGTACTATTATTATTATTTTATTTTTATTTTATTTCTTTTAAATTCAAAGCTGATTTTATTGTTTCATTTTCTTAGCTTTTTGTCTTATGTTAAGCACTTTGAATTGTCTTGTACAAGAAAATGTGCTATATAAATAAACTTGCCTTGCCTTGCCTTAAATGTAACACACAAGCCATGACAGATGAAAAATGAATGGGTAGAAATAATTTTTCAAATTACAATACAAAGAGGAGCTATGAAATCACCCAAGCTTGTGGTATTTTTGTTTGCATAAAACTTATTCCTTCACAAATTAAAGAGTTTACAAAACCAACACTGAAATATACCGTATAGAATCCTACAGATATGAAAAAGAGTTGCATGGTAACTTGTATGCTTTTTGCTAACTATTTTTATTTAAAGAAATCAATGTAAATGTATGCCCATACAAAGGCAGTGGATCACGTCCTAAAATAATTAATTAATCCTTTATTTATGTTGTATTGTGATGTAATTGTATCAGAAGTCGTGCTGGTTTTCCTCGTCTATTGGATGTTATGTTGTGCTTATGGTTAGGTTGTGCTTTTCTTACCAAAACATAATGGCACGCAATGCACTGTAACAGCCTACAAACTACATCTGAACATGGTTTAAAACCATGAGGGAACACTAGGTGCAAATTCCAGCTTAATCACACAGTTATTTTACTGGGCTCATTACCCACTGTTGTGCAAGGTATGTGGCATATAGATATATATTCCCAATTAATCACTTTAGATGTAATAACCATTGACTTTTATTTTCTGTGAACATGAAATTCTCCCATCACTCAGTATTACAGTGTATTATCCCCAAATGTCAGTAATTACATTTCATCTGTTCCTCAAAATCAGTGGCTCTACTGGGGCTGTTCTCTAAAGCAACAGTAATCTTCTGCTGGCAAAGGCTATCCTTTGAGCGTTCCCTGAATGGTGACTCACAGGAAAGAGCATATTGTAAAACATAGCAGTTATACAGAGTTTCAGAGTTTAAAGTTGACAGAGGAGTTGAATATATAAATAGAAATTCATAAAAACCCGGGGGTGTAATGGAACCTAGAAACCATGTCACATACCTGTTTCAACCTCAAAGTTCGAATCAGTACTCCCAAAAAATGGAAATAATCCATGAGGTTGATATATTTATGTAGAAAATGTAATATACCATGTATTGGGAGACTGGATAGGTCCACTGGCAACTTAAACATAACAAATGTAGAAAAACAAACTGAATAAAACCTTTACTATTTGTTGGCTTAAAGCAACTTCTACAAAAATGCAAACATGTTACTATTTTAATTTATATTAGCTTTAAGGTTATTCAGAATAAAATTTTAAACAGAAGTGAATTAATCCCTACAATGTGCAAATACCAAATTCATACAATGTAAAACTTTCACCAATCAAATTTAACAGCATTTAATTTTTATTGAAAAACGGGTGGCACTGCGTAAGCACCTGATGTGATCTAATCAGCATCTGGAGGAGCTTGTTAAAAGCCTTGAAGCAGTTTCACTAACAATAGAATTGCAACGAAAGTGAATTGTGAGAATTCGATCCAAGCACTTGGCTGAACAGCTTCTATAGATACCAGGGAATAGGTCACATTTTTACACTGGTCATTAAAATCTAACTGTTGGGTTTTTAAACTCTTGTTTGTCACCATAACCAGTTATTTTAACATTGTCAAGTTTCGTAGTGTTGTAGACCGTATTATTATTTTATTTTTTCTGCAATAACCCTATTCAAAACAGATTCAATTCCATCTTTCCAATCTTAAATAATGTTGATGGAATTAATGAATGGCTATAATTAATATACTTACAGTTCAAAAAGAATTTCAAAAAATGATATTAAAAGAAAGGATCCACGCTCCTTATTGCAATGGTTAATTCTGGACACAGTTAGTTGCACTGGATTTTTAGTGGTATCACAGTAAGTAGAACTGAACATACTTATCCGGGTTCTTATTTGTTAAAGACTTGTGTATCTTCTTACTTCTATTTTAAAATGGTTCAATATTTTTGGCAAAGATTAACAAAGTAACCAGACAACATTTCACATTTTATTGTTGATACATCATGGCATATTTAAAATGATTTCAAATCTCTAAAAAAGCGAAGCTTTTACATAAAGAACACATTGCAACCTATGATTTAGTGGTGCTAATTATTCACGATAATCGTTTAGGAAAGGTGTACAAATAAAAGAAGCAGAATTGTTCCAGGAAGTGCTGAACTCCACACATGTATGTTATAATTAAACAATAATGTATGATGCAGTAACTTTCCCCAATTTTTAGAAGCATTTCAACTTACCTGACATACACAATGACAAAGCTAATTGGAAGTTTTGAAACATAATGACTAGATTTTTTTATGTTTCAATTTGCACAAATAAGGGTAAAGGAAAAGCTTGCAAATGTGCAAATGTATATCGATCTTTTGCTTCCTTTAGAATTCCTCTTCTCTTCACTTGTCCTGATACATTTTTTGCCTCAGCCCATCAGAACAACTCATTGTAAATGCGTATAATACACACGCCTTTTTTCCTTCACTAGAGATTTTCTATTTTAACTTGTTTAGCCTTTTCAACTGCTATTGAATCAAACTCCACAGAGAGGTGTTAGTTCGAAGCAAGAATGCCGTTTGTGTCCTCCAAAGCCAATGGCTGGACAGCAGGTGTTTATCATTCCACTCCCTCAGTATCTGATTAGCAATAATTATCTATTTCCTTTGCATCTGAAGTCTGTCTGACATGAGCGATGGCTTTTGGGATTGAACAGAAAGTGCTATTGATTACCCATGGAACAAAAGCCTTTGTCATTGAATCAGTGCCTGGTTCTCATTTCTTACAAATCCAGGTCCTCAAGTTAGATGATGGATGTAAACAATTTTGTCCTTTTTTTTTCTTACTCATTAATGTATCGTCACAGTAAACCTGTCACTGCCAATTCCACTGAAACCACCGGACGTTCTGTAGCTTTAGAACCTGTGTTACATAGACTCTACAACAGGATAAACCTCAGCATAAAAATGCAAAAAAAAAAAAAAAAAATGTGGGCATCATTTCTCCAAACACATTTAGTTTGTTCTTTAATGGTCTTGTTAGATTTATGTTTTGCCTCATCCCCTGTTGCTCGTTTCATGCAATTACTCTCTCCCTCCCTCAGCATGCCAATCTGGTATCCGGTCTGTTACCAATCAACCACCTCTCACTTGTCAGTAATTAAACACCACTACATTTGAGGTCCGCTCTTTTCTTCAATATTTGCCAGACTCTACTGTTTGCTCTGTTATTCTGCCTGGTTATTTCCTTACAATGAAAATGTTGGTGCAAAGGTTTCTCTATCTTTTTTCTTAGACCCCATTTTGTTAATGTAAGGTTCTGTTATACTTTTTCTTTATCAACTACTTGCTGTCTGTGTCCTGTCAGCATTTGGGTCCAATCACCAGCAAATCATCAAAGGAAACACCTTTTGGTATAGTTTTTGCACCTTTAAACTGTTGCTATCTTGAGTAGCCTTGTGATTTACCTCCAGCATTCAGTAATTTTAGGATCTTACCTTACAAAACATATAGATAATCATTCTTGACATTTGCTAATGTACATACGGTATATTTGCTAAAGACACAGTTTGCAAGTTGCGAAGGACCAAGAGCATCTCTTTGCGTGACGTTAACAGCCAATACAAGCTTACTAAAATATAGCTTTTATTTATGATTTGGCACAGAAAAGACAGCAATCTACAACTGGTGTTGACATTAACCTGACTGACATAACCAAAACTTGACATGTTTGCAAGATTGATGTAAAGACAAAGCTATAACTGGTCATGGAGGCTGCTAGAAGTCTGACAGTTACTGAAGATGCTGCAGGCAAATTGTTATAATCTCTGGTTGTGTTTTTCATGTGACAATCTCTTGTGTTTTAAACATGGCTGAACTTAGAATTGTTGTGCTTGATAATGTTTGTTTTCTTCTCCCAAGAAAACATCCAAGTCTGGCCAAAATCTTTCAAAAGCTTGTGGAAGAATTTTGTAAAGGCCTGATGGAACAAAGCTTGAGCTCTTGTTCACAACTCCAAACGTTATGTTTGGCACAAAAACGATACACAATTCCGGAACAGCACCGTGCACAGAGTGAAAGTGTTGTGAAAACATTATGTTCTGTGGTTAATTTTCTTGAAATGTATTACGTTTTTTTTTTTTTAAGTTTGATGACACCAGATATTTAGTTTTCTTTCTGGAAACTCGGGAAACTGTAGATGAGACAGGACTTTCCTTGTTATTATTTTACCCTTTAATTGGTAGGTCTGCATTGAGGAATAGATTTACCCGTTTTTTTTTTTTTTGTTTTTTTTTGGGGGGGGGGGCACCTGGGAACCTGAATTTAGGTTTAAAAGGGAGTCTACCATGTCATCTGATAAATCAGAGTTTTGGGAAGTTCAACAAGTTTATATTTGGGATGCTGCAAGACTGAATACAGAAATGAACTAAAAGATTGTTGCACATAGTTTTATAATGTGCACCAAGGTTATTGCAGCGGTTTTATTAGTCTCTGCAATCATAGTAGGATGATTTATTTTATCAAGCAACAAATGCAATGTATGAAAGATATGATATTTAGTTAAATTAAACTTAGTAACAAATCTGATATGTTAATAAAGGTCAATTTAAATGCAGTTGAGACAGAAACATTCATCACTGTAACCCCCATCATGTAAGGGCACCTCACGAAAAAACCAAACCAAAAAGAAAATAGCCCTAGTTGTGCAGATATTTCATGACCATATGCAAGCAAAATCACCCAATCAACTCCAAAGCCCTTTTAAGCCCCTAAGGATGACAGGATGTACTTTACACATGATTACACACAAAAACAAGACCACAGCCAAGTATGGAACCTGTCATTTTCCCTCACCTAACCTCATCTGGAGAATGGTAACAGTGCAGAGAGAGGATGTGGTGATTGGTGAAATCTGAGTCGAAGGTGAAGTGATTTCATACAAAACATTCTATTAGAAATTATACACTTAAGCAAACAGTAAAAGCAACTATCATTTATATCACATTTGATACATCTTCACATAAGCTAAATTCATTTATATGTTTTATTGGAAAAATAAGAATAACTGAGGTCTAGATGATTTCTTAACTGCCTGATGGTGTCATGATCTGTGTTTTTGTTTAGTTCAGTTTACGATAGTTGTCTTGTTTTATTTATTATTATTATCATTATTAATGTTAATAGTTATTGTTTTTTTGGGTTATTTTCTATTTTGATTGTGTCTTCGTTTTTGTTTGCTTTCTGTAGTTTCCCCTCACTCACTGTTCTCTCCTTCTCCCTGTGTGTTTGTGTGTGTGTTTTCCTTCACAGCTGTTTCCTATCTTCTGGTTATCTTCTCCACTGCTGCTTACTATATAAGCTTCATTCCTTCTTACATTCACTGCTGGATTGTCCGTTACCTTACCTCGTCTCTAAGCTCCATCTCCTGCCAGTTCCTCACCGTCTCCCAGTAAGCCCTTCCCCTGCTCGCTTGATTCCCTGGTTCTCTCTCCTCCATCATCTTTCTCCTCTGGTACAGTCTTAGTTCTTTCCTTTATGGTTTTGTTTCTTTGTAGCCTCAGGTTCTCCTCGCGCCCCTTTTTGTTGTTTGTCTCTGTAGTTTATTTCTTCGTTGTTTAGTTCCTTCGTTTTTCCGGTTACCTCAACTCTCTTATTGTTAATGAGTTCCCTGGTTACCTTGTGTCACTTATTGTTTATTAGTTGGTTTATTATCTTTATTCTTTCCTTCCTGTTTTTTTTCCGCTTTTTCATTTTTGTTTATTGAATTGTCTTTTCACGTTCCATAGTTTCCGTGTTCCGCTTTCATAATCCGTTTGTTTACGTTCCTTTACTTGTCCCGCATAATCCAGTTTCCGTTCCGCATTGCCTTTGTTCCGGTTTATGTTCTGTTCATTATACATCTTAAAATAAATCACTTTTTTCACGCAATTCCACCTCTGCTCGAGTAATTATCGCAAAACCTGACAATTGGTCTTTGTCATCAGTATAGATAATGTGGTGTTTGTATATTAATTTGGTCAATATGACTACTAATACTATTTTAGGAACCAATTAGATCTTAAAGTAAGGCTTGCCACAGAGTACCTATTTAAACTTAGAATAACATCAACATGCTTTAATCTAAACTACTGTATGGCTAGTCTTGTATTTAATCTCCCCTTAATTCTAAAAAAAACAAAAAAATCTTTTATGAATGTCAAAAAATCAAGGGGAAAAAGTATTCACTTGACCCAAGACATATGTTACACAGCAATTAAATGTTTTAAAAGATATGTCCAAATTGTTTTAAATGGCAAGACACCTTAGCTACATGCTAACGGTTTCTCCACCTTATCAGACTTTTTTTTTTTTCCTTTTTTCTAGTAAGTTGCTCCTTTTTTCCATAAATTCTGAATATAAAAGTGTGTGAACAATAATTGGTCTGTTATGGGATTGTCCCACATGGCTGCATGTCTGATATTAGCTTTTTTCCACTGACAGTTTAAATGGTCCGCCACATCTTGGTATCGTTGCAATTGTGACATAATCTTCTATTTTTTCAGATAATAGGTCAAACAGTGCAGTGTATGTTTAGGGCCATTGCAGGAGGTAAAGACTTGAGACCCTAATCTCAAGTCTTTCAAAGTTTTCATGTGTTGTCTTCAAGGATAGTCCTGTATTTAATCTGCCCTTAATTAAAAATAAAAATAAAAAAATCCCCACAACATAATGTGACCATCAAAGGATTTTTACAAAGAAATTAAGTCACACATTTCTAAGTCATTAGTCAGGTAGAGTCAAGAGTAATTGAAAATGTATTAATGCTATGATATAACCGAGACTGCTAATGGTGGTATCAGCTTTTTTTAGTAGGATCCTTAAATGCTTTTTAATATTTTCTAATGTTGAAGTAATAATATACAAATTCTTTACTGGTAATTTATGTATATTTAAGGCAGATGTAAGAGCTTACCACACCAATTGCGTGTTCTTTTGAAATCAGATCAGTCACACTGTCACTGATTCAAAACTTTCAGTAAGAGTGCTCACTTGACCAAACATGTCTAATATTCCTGGAATGGAGGCGAAGTTCAACGTCATTCCTCAAATAGAAAAACTTTTTGTTGCTCTGTGTTCAGGCAGCTTTGAAAGTGGGAAACTGAATATATTGTGGTATATGAAATTTGTAAGGGCATCTTAATTTTTTGCAAGTAAGAAATATGTACTAATCTATAATTACACAGATTCATCATATAAGCCTATTAAAAGTACCATACCTGACATTAATTGACCAAAAAAAGCTAAATCTTTTTTTTTTATCCAGTGCCTTCCGAATATATCCTTAAACAATTACACATTTTGTCACATTACAACCTCCACATTTTATATATTTTTGGGGTATTTTATATGGTCAAAGTTAAAATAGCGCATGTTAAAGTTGAAGGGGAACATATTAAAGATCTTTTAAAAAATCTTTGCCCTGCAAATGTATTCAGTCATAAATACATAAATCATAAATACTTAAAGCACCTTTCAGTGTGAATAAACATTACATTGTGTCTCTGACTGTGTCTTCAGGGTTAATGTCTCCTATAAAGGTCTCTTAATGGTTTTCTTTCAGAAATTATTTAACATCCTTCGTCTATGACCAGCTTCCCTGACTCCGCTAAGAGGAAAACATTCCTGTGGCTTAATGTTGGTACCGCGCTGTTTTACTCTAGGGATTGTATTTTCTGTGCAATAAAATATTTCCACCTCACAAAGCGTTTTGCATATAGATCAGGACATTTTAATTCCAATAAAACCAGTTGAAAAAAAAAAACAGATGGAACATTCATTTAATCCTTTGAAAATGTAAGAACAGCAGTCAGTAATTTAATATTACAAGAGAGAAAACACTTTTCTTGTAAATAAACGTTTCTTAAGAAACGGACAACATGGGAGTCATGTTTCCCATTTTCCTTCATTAAAGACCTAACCCTAATCCTAATTATGATTGTAAGACCCAATTTCAGACTTATCTCTTGCACAGAATTCTAATTTACGCCATCCTCTATTGGGTTTGATTAAATAAAGTAATACAATAATTTGATGGATAGAAGGCTGTTTAATTATTAACTGCCAACTGTAATTAATAAAACTCTTCATTGAATGTCAAAAAATTCAGGGGAAAGAGTGCTCACTTGACCAAAGACATATGTTACGCAGGTATTACATATTTTTAAAGGATTTGTATTTCTAAAATTTTTACACATTTCTATAATGTCCCACCTGGCTGCATGTCTGATATTGGATCTTGTCCGCTGACAGTTTAGATGGTCCGCGACATCTTGGTATCGTTGCAATTGTGAAATAATCTTCCATTTTTTTCAGATAATTGGTCAAACAGTGCACCCTGAAATGTTTGAAGAGTCACTGTTTTGTATCTCAACACCGCTTTAAACCTCCTCACAACTGTGTGTGGCTGGTGTGTATCTTTGCCTCCATGATGCTTTGTTTAGGAGTGGTCACAGAACTGGATTAACACGGATATTAAGTTACCTGCAGATACATTTTATGGACTGTATGCTATGTCAACGCTCACCAAAAGAAGTCTCCACATAAACCTGAGTTTTCTATATGAGGAGACTGGCTCGTACTTTAATTACAATGCTTTCTCCACTCTCCAACCTGACATCCATCCTGTACTTTCTTCCTACTAGAGAAATTCCTGGGTCACAGAGTCAATAGCTATGGCCAGCAACTCTCCATCACCTTCACCTCTGAAACCTCGGAGCTGCTACCTGACCGCGTCATGTTGCTCCTCCAAGGATCTGGACTCACCCTTTCGGCAGACCTTTCCTACCAACCCCTGCCGGACCACGACCCCAGGCTCACCCCACGGCGCTCCTTCACTGTTAGGTAAGAGCAGACCAGTGTGAGGCTCTCACTTTCTAGCTGTGTGCACGTGTTGTTTCCTAAACTACTGTTGTATTGGATTTTCTCTAGAAAAGACAAAGTCTATTGCTCGAATTTTTGGATGTTCGCTTTTTTGTCCCCATCTGTGGAACTCCCTCCTCTTGAGTTGTTATTCGTAACATTATATTTAGAACCTGCAGAGTAAAGGCCATTTAGGACACACATGTTAGGATTACTTTGACCTTGCTGTCACGATTCCAGATGAATGCCAGGGTGAACATGTAGTAATGAGCCAGCTCACCATCTAGACCTGCCAGGTACTGAGCTGAGGTAAATATCCATTTATACATGTTATGGCTTTAGCAGAGGCTTTGAGAGTCCAAGGATAATATATAATGAGAGCAACATTCACACATGATAATTAACTAAGATGATTACCAATAACAAAAAAAGCATACACAAAATACAACTTCTAAATTAAAAGGTGTGAAATTAAAAGTCCCCAAAAGGATACATAGGCAGTTGCACTTATTTTAGTTGATAGTGGAGATGATGTTTTAAATACAGACACTCATCAGAGAAACTGCTGCATAATACTAAAGCTAAACATCATGGTTTTAGATTTGTCTAAAAAATAAAAATGTTCGAAAGTGTAGGAAAAGAATCTTGAAAACACTTTTTGTGGTGATATTTATTTTCTCACTTCCTTCAGAAACTGAAATATATCACACATAGAGAAATGTTTTTGTGTTTGTTTCTTCTAATTGTATTAATTGGCTCACAGATATTAAATACTGATTTAAAATGTTGTAACGTTGGCTACATAGTATAAAAAGGTATTTGAAACAGAAGTGTTATGCTTTTAAAAAGTATGTTCATTGCTATTTATTTAAGACTTAATTGGTACTCCTTCTGCCTCCTTTTTTCTCAATTGGGTTTAGGTCACTGGCAATCAAACACAATAACACCATGATCATTCAGGTGCTAACCCCTGCTAGAAAATAAAATCAGTATCTCCACGAAGTGAGTCATGGGAAGAATTAATGAGGTGCTCTAATGTTCAAAACTTCAGAAAAAATAGGGAACCTACACCAGCAGGTGACATGTCACCTGATACCTCTCAAGACTCTTGACCATTGATTTCCAAATAAAATGCAAACTTTACTTTGATGAAAAGACAACTTTGGACCACTGAGCAACAGTCCACTTATTTTGTTTATTTCCTTTGCCCTGCTAAGTTGCTTTAATAAAGCTATCTCTGTTTTAGGAGAGCATAAGCAATACAAAATGTGTAGCCCATTTCTAGGATTTGTCTTAATGTACTTCCTCCAGCCTCAGTCCACTCCATGTGACGTTTCCTCAAATTCTTGAAACAAGGTGCACCTATTCATTCCAATCTTCTTCCTTCTACTCGTGTTTAATTGAGTATACTTGGTTGAAGGACAGGGTGTGGGACTGTCCTTTAGAGAAAACCAAAATAGAATGAGTTTAGGAATTAACTTTCTCATAGTATTAAACATATCTGAGATGCAGAATTTTGGGTAATCATTTTCTCTAAGCCAATGTTTTAGTGTGTGTGTGAGACTATGTATTATTTGGCTTTCACTTTCAGATGTGAAAAAGAGTATTTAACGTTCTCGTGACGTTTAAGCTTCCTGCTTACTAAATTATGAAAGTAAATTTTCAACTTTGAGTTTTGTTCTCTTTTGCTTTATGTCCTAATTAAATTTTAAATGGATTTATGTGTCAAAAAAGAAAAGAAGGATTTGGCCTCATCAGGCCAAAGAGGCTCTTTGTGCTTTTCTATATTTCCTCAGATTATCTGGTATTAAATCTTGTTTGAGAATTTGAAAACTTCAACGGGACAGAATAGGTAGACAAATCTATAAGGGATCTGTAAGAAATATGTAATAGTTCTTCATTGCTTTGCATTTTATATACGGTTGGGACCAAATGCAACGTAATAGTAAATCAGACAAAACTTTTCCAGTTTGAAGTTGATAAGCATTACCAAAAATAATTAGATTCGGTCAATTTCATTTTAATGGTTTTTGGGAACTTTTTTGTTTAATGAATCTGGAGAAGAACAGAAATTAAATCAATAGTTTACATGTACTGATAATCATGCCTTTAAGACAAATATACTGGTTCCTTTGGTGAAATTATTTTGAGAAAAAAAATCCGGAAGGTCTTTAAATTCAGTGTCCAGAAGCCTCCAAGCTCATTTGTTTAGATATTTATAGAAAGTACAGACAACCATTAACCAATATAATAATGTTCAGGAAGGAGGGAGGTTTTTCTCTGGCTGCAAACAAATAAAAATGTTTCAATCATTTTCACATTTAACAGGTTGAAACCATTTTGTAAATATTAGATCACCTAAAACATAAAAGGATTAGAATAATTTCATGTCAGGGGGTAAAAAAAAAAGGTAATGGGATTTCCTATGTGGTTTGTTCAATACAAACCATATAAGAAATCCCATTACCTTTTTCTCTTGTCTCAGTTGTATATATGTTTTACTTACGGTTTATACTCATCTCTTTTTTTTAATCCTCTGTAGGATTTAAGGGCTCTACGATTTAGTTATTTCCAGGCTACATTTTAATCCTTGAATGGAAAAAAGAAATCCACCCAATACAACACTAAAGGATTGTGGTTTTTTTTGTTTGTTTGTTTATTTGTTTGTTTGTTTGTTTTGTATGAAGATATTCAAGAGGACAATTTTAGCTTATGTCTGTGTATCAGAAATGTGATTTATTGTTGTTTACATTTCATTATCTTGCTGTACTGTATGGATCAGTTTACATTACACATGAGACATCCCTATTTTTAAATGGCCTGTAAACTAGTATTAAGAAGACATTCAGTTCTGTTTTTTGTTTTTGAGAATGCTGTGATATCTACATGTTGTTGTTTTTCAGGATTCTATGTAAAAGTGACTCAGTTTGTTTGTTTTGTTTATTTGCGAAGCAAAAGTGGATTTAAAACATTTTATCTGCATATGTTTGTATCTACGATAAAACTCTGATTCACAGCAACACCTTGTTTCTAACATCTGCAGCTTTACATAACTGAGGGGTTTCACAAACTTTCTTAATACATAATGCATAAAGTAGCCTCCTACATCTAGACGGATACTTTGACCAGCAGGCATCAGAAAACATTTTTAAAAAGAAAAACAAGTGCAGGTGTATAAATAAATGCACAAAGAATTCATAAACAAGGCCGGTCAGTCTGAGGCAAGTATTTGCCGTTTTAATAAATTGCAACCAGTCAAATATGCAGAAACACATCCTCTGAGATTACTGTAATAATCAAAGGTTTGATTCAGTGATTAAGACAGCAAGAATCAAAATCAAGCACATTTGTTATAAAACAGCAAAAGGAGAAAATGTTATGTGATGTTTTCATGTTGCAATACAATATTAGTGATTGGAATTAAAATACTGGGTCCTAATTTTGACTGATATTCTGTTCCTTAAGTACATGTGAAATTATAAACTCAGGTATTGAAATTAAATATTTCTTATTCAAAGTTTCAGTCTTTCTAAGCAACAATAACACTAGAAAATATTTTTGTAATGAGAAAAGGGAAAAACTATGTATTCTAATCTAATTTACAATTAATGAGTTTTTTTTAACTGTTAAAAAAAGTGTCATCAACAGTAATGGTTAATGTTATGATAATCTGAATATTTATGTAGTACTTTCAAATGTTTAAAACTCTTTGGAACAGATGTTTGGTTCCAGTTTATTGAACATGGTCTAAATCTCCATGAGCCACTCAGGCCTCATTCACACTTTTGGGTCCAGTGTACTCTGACATAAAAAATAAAAAAAAGATTGCATGACATAAAATTAATCATCTCTGCCTTCCCACAAAAGTCCTCTGGGACTTTTTGAGGACATCCATGTGCTGCAAAGATGTTTGTGACAATGGATGGCTGTAAGCTCTGACAATGATAGTACTCACAGTCAGATGATTTCGCAAACACGCAGAAGATGGAACATACAATAAGCTAATAATATCCTAAAGAAGTGGAACATCACCGACTCTATACGGTGAAATGAGGTGGCTGTTTCATCTTCTGTTGGTACTTTTGTTCAGATAGATCTATGATTATTACCAAGGTGAAAAAATATCAACTGTTTAAAGTATTTTAAAGAGATTTCCTTACAATCTGACAACCTTTTTTTTATAGGTTTCCAAAACAATAAATCTTTTTAATTTTTATTTTGATACAATTAATTGGGTTAAATATGTGCAACCCAATTGCTTATATAGTTTGATTCAAGTATATTATGTTAAACAATTCAAGTTACATGTAGACCTTCGTATTTTCGTCTGTGTACACTTTTGAAATGGTTACTTTCTTTCCCTTACTTTTTTTGGGGGGTCTTTCATCTCGCATCAGACTTCCTTCTGCGATCCTTTCACTGTCTCTCTATCTAACAAGACTCCCTTTTGGCTCCACTAGGGATAAAGCGGTCAGTGTGGAGGCAGAAATGGCTGGCAGACTGAGCCATATTGGTGCTGAAGAGGTGAGCCCTGGTGTGACAGCCTGTGGGGGATTGGCAGGCTAATCAGTCGCAGAGAGATCTCATTAGGCTTGTCGACCTTGCCGAGTGGGTGCAGGTGGTCTGGTCCCCCAACAATGAGCCTCCTCTAGAAGAGGCTGAAGTTATTCGCTCTATTTTTGTTTCTTTGCTCAACTTGGCTGATAGATGCCCTGCCCATAATCCTTCTCATCCCACTCTGTACCTCCTTCACACCGCTTGTTGCAATTTGTTCTCTATTCTTCCTATGAGTCGTCCTAATTCTCCTTCTCAGGAGCCTTGGACCAACTTAACCCTCAAGGCTTTATTTCAAATGAAGAAAAGAAAAAGCAAATTGTTTAATAGGGCTGTGGAGTCCACATGAATATGGGTTTCATTATACAACAGTGTAAGATTTTATTTTTGCCTGACAGATGATGTTTTGGTCTATTGGATAGAAACAGTCCTGTAGCGCTCCCAAATACATCTGGGATTCTGCTCCTAAAGTCTCTGTAACAATGGACAGCTACCTGTTGGCTGCTGGAAAAAAGAACATGCTTCAAAACAGAACATAGTTAAGTTTGAGCAATCAAAGAAAAAGCTACGGCATGTCACAGGTTGATGAGTATGTTTTTGTTCCGTGTGAAGAAACTGCACTACATTAGGTGGGCGATGATTACAGCAGGAAGAAGAAGCAGGATAGAATCTTGAACAAGGAAATGACTGATTGATGAATGTTGAAACGAAGAAATGTGCTGTTTCAGCTCGAGGGTTGCAATGAAGGCTGCATGGTATGGATGGTTCTCAAGAATCCCGTGTTGATTGTTGGCAGTTCAGACAGGAGCCCTGCAACTGCAATTGTGTTTGTAGTTGTTATAAATAGAACTTGACAGGAAAATCTTTAGCCTTTTTGGAATAGTTATTATTATTTATTTTTTTGGGGGGGTAAAGCTCCATTTCAGCTGTGGTTAAAAGAAAATGCGGTAAACGCAATGCAATGTAAACTCACATGTAAACCTTATTACCTTTTTCCTATTACAGGTGGTATTTGTAATAACTTAAACATGCAATTCGAAGTGCCCAACAGTGAAGCTTTAGAAAAACATGCATTTCTGTTACAAAATGTTTTCCCACACATTTATGCTGGTAATACCATGTTTCTTTGCATCTGTATTGTGTTGAATGTAGTGCAGCGTTAGTTTAGCACCAAACACAGAATTTTGTGAGAATAAATACTACAATCTGAATCAGTCCCATCTGGCCATTTCTTCTTCTCCCACATGTTTGGGTTTTTGTTAGTACTGTTCTTACAAAATATAAATATACCTTCTCATAGCTTTCTTTAACCAATGGCTGTCGTTATTGGATACATTTGCTAAGGGCATATTGAGGAGGACTGAGTTGTCTGCCTGAGAATTGGACCTCGTCTTGCTGTTTTTCTGTTAAATTATGTAACCGGCAACCCTGTTTGTTTATATATAACGGAACTCAACTTTAAAAATCTAAGGGGTTTTTTTACATCTGAAGGTGGCTGATTTCATTTTTTGCACAGACTAAAGAGACTATGCATTTTTTTTTCTCAACAATTCCAAAAACTTTGAACCTTTTCCCATCCAAATACTTCCCAAAATGTAACTTTGGTGTAAAGAATTCGTTTTGGAATGAAACTATATGTGTCATCTACTCATCCATCCATTCATTGCGTACAGCTTTTCCAGGTTCAAGTCTTAGGGCAGCAGCTTGAGCAAAGACATATTTTCTCAGTTTCCTTTTTTTTTTTTTTTTGCTGTCATGCAAAGGTTTAAATATTTAGGTTTGGATTTTTTTTGTGTTTTTGTTATTTGCATTTTTCCCAGTTTTGATTCCCTACAATCAGACTAAAAACAGGCATTAAAATTAATCATGTTTTGAAAATGGAAATATGTTTTTTTTTGAGTGTTTTGATAAAAAGTATGAGCAGGCGTAAATAAACATGAGTCGAGCGCACACCATCACTCCCCTGACTGGCAACATTTGCATTCATGGATGCTAAATGTGATAACCTGTGAAGTGGCTTTGTGTTCGCACCTGATGCAAAGATCATTTTAGAATCAGATGGCTGAGGAGGAATATATGACTGCTCAGGGATTCATTTGAGGGGAAATGATGAGAGGAGGAGGTGAATGCTTCTTTTAATCGTAATATGTGCTCGTATTTATGTGCTACATTTGCAGCACATAAATACACGTTGATGCCTAAAGGAGATGAAAAAAAACGGTTCTTTACTAACTGCTTTATTAAGTCAGTACTAATCAGCTCTTTGCTATTTTAGATGCCAAAGGGCTTTGGGGAAATAACATTTATAAATGTCTGAGAAAGCTGCAAGCCTCTTTGCAGGAACCAGAGCTCATAAGGCAGAGAAATGCCTTCCATCTTAGGGAATTTATTTTTGAAACACTTGATTAAAGATGATGATTAGAAACATGCATGAAGCAAAAACAAAATCCTCTAAAAATGAAAAAAAATGTTTTTCCCATACATGAAAAATTAAAATTCACTAAAAGCCTACATTTAATCTATATACATTTTTGATATAGAAGAATCCACTGTCCTTCACCAGTTGTTTTGTTTCTCATGTTTTGAGCACTGCATTCACTGAAGTGAATTTTTCAAAGTTTTTTTAAAGATTAAAATTCCTGGAAAGTATCAAACAATTATATTGTATAGCTGCAATGGAATGATCATGAAAATGTCCTAGACAAAATGCATTTCTGTCAAGTTCTTAAAATGTATTCCATTCAGTTTACGTACATTGACCCAATTCACAACATGTTATCACAATCCACTTCACAAGAAAATTAATTTCACTCTAATCATAATGCATCCCAATTGGTCTTATTTATCAAACAGTACATCCTGTTCAGTTTAATAGTCAAATAAGTTTCAAAGTTTTTAAGAGGCAACCCCAGTAGGTCATCAAATCGTTGACTTGCAGCATTCATTCCTCAAATGCATTGTTTTGTTGACTTTACAACAATCCCTGAATCTGCCATGACTGACTGTTGCGTTTGAGAAGACAGAAAACACACAAAGATGCAAAGGTACTGATGTAGATGTACTTTGTTGAACAAAAGTAAAAAGTTAATTCCAGGATAAGGATAGCATTGAATTTCTTGGCCAACATCTCAACTGATACCGTCTTCTACCAAACAAAACACCAGACCAAGTGTAGTTATATGGAGGGAAAAACCCTGATTGTTTCTCAGAAGAAGAAAGTAGCATTGTGAGGAAAATTGGTTTGATTTTCACCAAGCAGCCTAAGCCTATAGCACCATAACTATCGAGATAGCTCAGGATAACCTAACCTAAGCATATATTGAAATACTTATTAGAAAATAATAGTTTACTAGTAATGAAAAAGCATTCTGTTGGCTTTGTTTCTCTGTTAGATATGGATATCATTATATAACTTATAATACTAGGTCTAAGAATGCTTATTGTGCACAATGATATCAAAAAAGACATTATTATTATTATTTTTTCCTTTCCTGCTGTATTGTAGTGCAATGAATGTGCACCTTGGCGGAGAGGGTAAGATTAGAAATATAACTATGATGTGTCTCTAATTGATCAGAATGTACATTTTATATATATATATATATATATATATATATATATATATATATATATATATATATATATATATATATATATATATATATAT
>JAVLVB010001034.1:385190-429730 GCA_032876305.1 Orestias chungarensis | reverse complement strand
TCCCCTGTAAGTCTCTTGCTCGCTAAGTTCTCTGTCCTGGCTCTTCATTTTGGTTATCTCCCCTGGTCTCATCCTGTGTTTGTCTGTTAGTTATTTTCTGCGTCTCACTTCCTGTAGTCCCCGTTTTCCCGTGCATCTTCCCCGTCGTTATTGTTGATTGTTCTCATTGTGTTAGTATATTTCCTCCCTTCCCGTATTCATTAGTTGTGTTTTTTTATCAATGTCGTTGTGTTTGTTAACGTTTGTAGTTCCGCGTCTCGTTTCAGTTTTCCGCTTTGTTTACATTCTGTAATCCCGCCTCCGCTTCCTGTTTATTTACGTCTCTTGTTGTTCTGTTTCCGGTTGCCTGTAGTTCCTCTGTATTGTTCCGTTTCATGTTTATGTTCATAAATCATCCCCTACAATAAATTATTAGTCACTCAATTCCACCTCTGCTCGAGTCATTTAAACGTTTCCTGAAACGTAGACTCCTGTAAATCACCTTCTCAGCCATTATCCACAAATGGAGAAAACCATTAAAAGTAGACATCTTTCCCAGGTTTCTAGAGCACTTTAAAGGCTTGCACAGGAAATCACAAAAGAACAAAATATCTAAAGTGCTGCAGGCCTCTGACATAGTTGCGACGCTAAGATTGACAGCCAAAATGATCCACGTGGAAAACTTGCAAAACCACTGCTAACGATAAAAAAACAAATATTCCTCTCAAGTTTAACAAAACATAGTGATGAACATTCAGACCTTGAGAAAAATATATCATGAACTCAAACAAAAGTAGATCTCTCTGAAAGGTGTGCCCCCTGCAACGGCTACTGTTTCTTTCAAATAAAAAACATTAGGGATACACCGATACCCGATACTGGTATCGGTACGAGGCATATGTACTCTACTCGTACTCATAAAATTGCTACCGATACCACGACATCGATACCACCCGCAGCGCTACTATTGGGCCTGGGTGGGCCTTATGGCGTGATCTCTTTGCCACCAGGTCCGGGGGCACAGAGCCACCTGAAGGAGCAACAACCGCAAGCATGTGCGCACGAATAGCAGGTAAGCGCGCCTGCTCAAAGGTGCCCGGACACGCGCTCAACTACGACAAACCGCGCGCTCGCTCAGCTCCGCTCGTGCTTGGCTCCGCATCCGCGCCCGCAACGCTACATTATATGCAAATGAGCCGCGCTCCCAGCTAATCAAAGGCTGGCCTTTTTCAACCAGTTAAATAATTCCTTCCAAATACACAAAGTTGAATCATACTTTCAGACTCACAAACATTTCCGCAGAGCCGCGAGCGGAGACACAGAGCCGAGTGCGAGTCGAGCGAGCAGTTTGTCAGAGTTGAGTGTGCAGCCGAGGTACCCATGAGCGAGCGTGCCTGAGATTCACACGCCAACAACCATTTCTTTCCCAGACAGGCCACAAACCTGGCGGCACAAAAATCCCGCAACACTGAGTCGCTGTCCTCAGTACCTCAAAAAGGCATTTCAGTATTTGACAATTTTGTTAAATTTGTGTTTGTACTGTAATGTTTGCACACAGTAGGGAATGTTGTTCAAATAACTATCTGTGAAAAAAATAAAATAAATCCAAAGTAACTATATGTGTGATGTTGTAAGTACGCGGTTTCCGTATCGGTGAGTACTTAAATGCAAGTACACTACTCATTTTGGAAAAAAGTGGTATCGCTGCATCCCTAAAAAACATATCAAACATCCAAGCTTGTCTATTTGTGTGATGTTCTAGCTCTGCTTTATGACAACTTGTATTTTTTAGACCATGAATTCTACCATCTTATCAGAAATTCTTTTAGAACATGTCTCAATCAACTTATGACCTTAACATAGTTACGCAACTAGAAAACAAAAAGTCCATGTCTAAATGGCTTGTAAAAAGAATATGTGAAGAGTTTGGAGCGACCTATTCAAGGTCCTGTCCAGGATGACATTAAACAAGCTATTTATATTTGAAAACCCTTCAGTTTAACAGTCTTCCTTTGCATTTCTAATTACTTAAAGAGAATTTTAGTTTTTGTACTAAGTTCCTTTAAATCCCCTCAAACAGTATACATTATATGAAAAAGTAAAGAATCATCTACATCTGATCCATTTGCGGATAAGAAATACTCAGTATTGTTTATTTTTAGTGTGATTTTTGGTATCTTTAGATTGATCAAATACAATAAGAAACCAAAATTAGACAACATTGCTTTCTTATAACTGTTTATGAAAAATAAATGGCAGAAGATTTTTTCCTTTACATTTCGAGATCAGCTCTGTGGAGCTGACACAGCACCTGTCACTGAGGGGGAACTGATGCAAGATCAAGGGAGTAAAACAGGCAGATGTCAGCTGGGCTGCTGGGCTTTGCCGAACGTCTATAAGCAGATGGCACAACTCAGTAATCAAGACCCCGAATATATGTTGAAGTCGGCACATATTTTTTTTTTATTTTTATTTTTCTGGTCTCCCCTGTGAATCTGCTGGTTATGCTTTTATACAGCACATAACTGAGACAAGAAGACATATGGATAGCTGAGAATGTTCTATCTGTGTTGTTGTGGAGAGCAATATCTGCGACACAAATTACCTCTGTTATGTTTGTCAATTGTATTGCTGGAGCGCATCCATTTCAGTGGTTAATCACAGTTTGTGCATGTGTTGTACAAACACTGATTTTACCTGTCTGCTCATTTCACAGGCTCCATGAATATGAGACCAGGTTCAAGCCTCATCTCTCTGGCTTTGAGTTCCAGCGACTCCTCTACAATTTGACAGCTCTGAAAATCAGCAATGCTGGGGGACACAATTGTAAGTAAGCATTTGTGTTAGTGTCACCGGACATGATGTCAGTCATATTTAACTTAGTAGCGATTTCTTTAGGGTTATTTATCAACATGTAGGTTAAATGTTTTACCTGCACAATATACATTTATTTCACCGATATAACGAATATGACCAGTAAAAAATACCCCTACATTTTTTTTTCTAATCTTTGTGAAAATTCCTGTAGTTTAATGTCTCACTGTACTTTGAAAAGAAAGTATAGCACAAATAAAAAATACTAATGGATAATTTAGAAACCATAATTTATTCTTATGTTTGTCTGCTGTCTGCTGTGCAGCAAATCCCAAACCCTGTAGGATTTAAATATTGTGATTTTGCCCCGCCATGATTTTAAGCTTGCCACTCTTTTCCTACATTAGATCTGGTATAGCTTGAAATAATATTTGATGATAAACAAATTAGGGAACTCAATGCAGAATCTTTAGCCGCTGCTTAGTTGTGTGTTACGGTCCTGGCAGCTGTTTCTTTTTATGACATCTTAGCATTTCTTTCTCCAGCTTGATGCCATCTCTTTACAGTTCAAAATGAGGGTTACAACAACCAAAGCAAAGTATTTGAAGCCTTACTTCTTCGATTCACCTATCACACCAGCTGTTGACGCACAGAAGGCTTTCTAAGGATTTCATTGTGGCTTTCTCTCAGACACCTCTACATGCCATTTCACGCTGAAGGAGTATTGCTTTTTGCAATAATTTTGTAGAAAAACATTGCTTTCTTCTGAACAAAACTGTAAGAATGATGATTACAAGAGTAAATTTGATGCTAGTACATTCCACATTTATTTGATCCAGACACAAGAGGTCGTGTGTAATCAACACAAATTGTGAAGCTTGCTGGAATTAGTAATACCAACTTTCACGACTTTATCCCCTATGCCCTTGCCGATTTCTTACTCCCTATAAAAAGGCATATAAACATTTCATTTGAGGTAAAAGTGAGTATCAATATGTTTCTCACTCATCCTTGTCTTGTTTAATACTTAAACTAACTGTTTTATTTAATCTGTCTTGGGATTGTTGGTTACATAGTTTTTTTTAAGTATGAATGGTTCGCACATTTACAATTTTGTCTGGCAAAGAATGGGTGACATCTCTGCCTCGGAATGCAGCTAAGAGAGTGTGGTATTTTACCACTGGACTGCCTATGTGTTTTATGGGACAGATAGAGAGCCCGATGGCATCTGCTACTCACTGAGAAGAGCAAGAACGGCACATGCAAATGGCAATAGAAGCTGCTGGATTCGTCTTTAGTTGCCTTTTTTATTTTTTTTCCCCTTGTCCTGTTCAGCATCATGGCTAGTAAAATGAGTAACTGGCTGCCATAGTTGTGCTTAATAGATTTTCTTTTCCAAGTGAGGCTTTATAGAGCCTCCATTGATTCCCATACCTTAATCATTTATTGATTACTTAGGTGTTATATACATTTTAAAGCTAAACATGACTGAGGGGTGGGGGTGGGGGGTGCACAGAGTGAAAGGGAACATTTACACATACCAATTTTCAAATAGAAACAAGTAAAAAAACAATAACAAAAATTAACAAAAAAAAGGAACCAAAAAACTAGCTGCTACTAGATCGCTCCTGAAGCATCCTTGGGAAACTGCCAAATGGCAATGAATCATACCTGTGAAGATATAATTAGCAGAAAGCAGAGCAAAGACAGCAATGTATGTGGCACATAACACATAAATAAATATTAGGCAAACTTGGTTTTATCAATAAACAGATCTGCACAGTTGAAGTGTTGTTATCTCTATAGTGTGTGATTGCGCGTGAGCATGCAGAAATTGTGATGCAGGTATTACATGAATTATGCTCAGCCATGGGTACAGAGGGCCACTGCCATTCCCCTCCCAGACCCAAGAGCGAGCAGAGGAACCACAAAGTCCAGGACACTGTGGCCACGCAAGAGCACAGAGATCAGACAGCTCACCGCAGGGACACCACGCACCCGCCCAGAGGACCGTAGAGGGGGCCCGGGGTAGAGCCCCCCAGGGTACCAGGAGCAGCACCCTACCCGTCCCGCCAGCGTCCGGCCGCCCAGGCACGGTCCAGGGCCGGGACCCAGGGCCCAAACGCCCGAGCACCCCCAGCGCCCAGCAGAGAGCCCGCCCGACACCCGAGAGAGATAGGCAACCCCAGACAGCCAGCCATGGCGGATCGATACAAGCCCCCGAGCCCACAGTACTGGACCCCAGGGCCCAGTCCGTCCTTAGGTGAGTGCAGCAGCAAATAGTGATCAAGGGTGAGGAGGGGGTAGGGCAGGACCCCCCGCCCCCACATGGGAATAGCTTGGGGAGGCAGAGGACACCAAGTCAAAGCCCCACACACATTCATACACAATCCCACTCACTCACACAGTCACACACTCACACAGTCACTCAAGGAATGGATGGGGTTGGAGGGGACCATCCTCTGGTGCAGCCCAGTAGGTGGCCCCCGGGACAAGAAGCGCCCCCACCAACGCTGTCTCCACCACCCCGAGTCCGCAGATCAATTCCCTCACACCCCAGATAGCACCCAGGAAACAGGAAAGCAGAAAGACCCTTCCCCTTCCCCCTCTGGCCCAAAATGTTGATGACTAAGATGTAATTAAAATGGTAGGGAAGGGGATGTGGAGGGAAGCATGCCACAGTTTACAGACAGTGGAGCTCCCCCCCTGCCCCACCCCAACCACATGCCCTCAGTGTCAGGACATGCAAGGAGCCAGGAGCCACGCAGAACCGGCAACGTGATCCCTGCGCTCCAGCTGCAGCACAACTCCGGCCCCCAACCGCCCTGTGTGTGGTGTGTGATTTTTGGTATGCAATACAGTAGTGACTAATGTGCATTTAAGAATGAGGGAGAGTGGTTCATGGAGTGCGACCAAGGGCCAATTCACCCCCCTCCAGAAACAACACCTCACCCCCAAAAACCCTAAGTGTGTGGTTGAGTGTTGTTGACTTGAGCCAGAGAGGAGAGGGGAGTAAGGTGTGTAAGACCGGGAGCAGCGGCAGTGCCCCCGGATGATGGGACTAGATGGTCCGAAACGGGGCCCCCATCTCCCAGCCGCCACCATGGGACAGTTGGGGCAGAAGTCCGCCCGACCCAGGGCATCCTCGACCGCGCCCCGAGAGCCACGACCAGCCCAGGACACCACCCATCGGACAACCAAGAGGTGGCTGGGGAGGAGAGAATATAAGGGGGGAGGTACTCACTGCATTCACTCTGGGTGGGAACATGGGCCCAGGACCACGCACCTCCAGCCCCACCAATACCATCCAGCAAGGAAGAGACACACACCCCCGTGACACCCAACCCCACCTCCACACTCTTTTGTGGAGTCCTGCAGACCTAACCAGAATACACTGCCTAGCCAGAGGCCGGCAGTGACCCACCACCATGCCGGCACGTCCAAGGCAACCCAAACCCCCAGGGCACAGGCGAACCCCACAACCAGGCACAGGAGACCTCAGGCGCCAGAGCCCCAGCCCCGTCCCCCAACCCCCACCCGGGCAACTCAGCGACCCACTTTTTTTTTAAGAGTTGCTAAAAGAGTCTGAACACTAGCTAAATATGGCAACAAAAAACTATGTTTGACACAATGGCATAGGAAGGTTGTGTTCACACACTACAAATAACCAAAAAACAATACACTGCACAGTTTAACATAGCTTAGCTGTTAAATGTCTACCTTTGCAGAAAAGCAAGAAATGTAGTTACCATTCCATTATCACATGTTTATGACATCCATCCCCTGTTGTTCCCAGATGACATGTATTTCTGATAGTGTATTGTGACGAGCACACTGGATCTGAAAGAGACTACGACGGATTAAAGCAGCAAGAAAAAAAGAACAGCTGGCCACTCACACTTACTTGCACCATTTTAATTAGTTGTTCCATGCGCGCGTTGTGACACCCACACTCGTGTACTTCCTAGACATGTACAAACAGTGCCACAGACGTTTACACACAAACAAACAGAGCACAGTCATGCATATTCCATCAAACTGTTTACTGTACCCACCCAAATGATCATGTCTCCCAAGTCTCAGTGCTATCTCTCTCGCATGGTGCAGATCAGAAAAAAGTACATATTGATTTGTGTTACTCATTCTTAAACGGTGTCAAACATGCCTTACTGCAACAGGCTGGGATGAAACACTTGATATCTCCAGTCTAGTTTGGCCATCGTAAATTCTCTCTGCAGAAAACACTAGTCTCTTAGTCACAAGTCTCTTATTTTCTGAAGCACTGAAATAGGCTTACTGGCCTTACTGAATGTTTAAAGTGCAGATGCCTTAACACTCTACCAGGTAGCAGCAAGCCCTTTAATGCCATGTAAAAATCTCAACAGCTTTGACAAGCCTTCTCTAAAAAATAAGGCTTGATGGAGAGAACGAGCACAGCATGACTACAAATAAAAAGCTTTCAATTAACATAAATATAGACTCCGATGCCTGAAAACTGTTTTAATTGCAGATATCCCCTGTGCTGAATGAGGTAATGGACATGAGGAGCAAGTGGAGAGTAGAAGGTGAAGGCTAAGGCACATCGGGGGAGAGGCTTGAGTACTTGTTAACCCTCTGAGGTGCAAATGAAGTGGGTTTCATCACTGTTGAAAGAACGACAGCATCGTGGCTTTTTAGGATCCAGGGTCCCTCCTCCAACTCTAGTTATCAAGCCTTTCTCACCTCTCACTGATCATTATGTGACATCTCTTTCATGCTTCGTATGTGTCTGTTTAGCCATCTAGTTATCTATTTAGATTTTGGCAACAACGTGTGGAAACACAATAACAAGCAGAGGTGGACCAAAAGTAATTTTGTGGCTGCTGCTCAGTGACTAACGAGTGCGCTGGTTTCGGTTCAGGATGGCCTGCCCCCATCACTATTCATGAGAGGATAGAGGGATGACCTTCATGTTTGAGATACCTCCACAGGGTCTCCTGTCTCCTTTTTTTCATGTCCTTCTCTGCAGGACAGCATTTTTCTTCCATTTGCAATATCAAAGATCCTATAAATGATCATATTTGTGTGGGCTCATGCAGGCATATGTGCGCTTGTGCTAAAGGGAGAATTAGGTGTGGCGTCCAATTGCTTGTAGGAGGATGAATCAGTTTTTCTTTAGACTATGATCTGTTAACATAGGCAAAAAAAAAGAAAACTGATTAGAGAAATGGAGGGACAGCGCTTAAATAAAACAAACAAAAAACAAATTATGTGTAATTGTTAAGTGGGAGACAAATGACACATGGTTTGTAAATTACACAGATTGTGTTTGTTTGTCCTGCAGATTATCAAAATAAAAAATGGCACAGTATCAGAAATATCTCTTAACAATTCAGTTCAGATATATTTTTAAATAGTCTTTCACAAAAAGCCCTAATTGATTTTCTAACTGACATACTAGGAAAAAAGATGTTCATCCGCGTTTCAAACAGAATCCTACTTAAATCCACATACCATACAAACATGAACAGTCCTCCTAAAAAAATGTATTAATTTATTTGCCAGTTGCAGTTACCCGTGCAATGGGCATCTTTTTTTATGACTAATCTCATCCCACCTTCCTCCTCCGCCCTCTCCAGACACATCACAGCTTGGGGGGGTAACCCTGACCTCCGCTTCCAATTTCTCCAGTCCGGCCAGTGCTCCCGCTACGTGGGTGGAAACCTGCTCATGTCCTCGAGGCTTTGCAGGCGAGTTTTGCGAGCAGTGCGCCCAAGGATTCACCAGAGAAGATCCCAGTAAAGGACCAATTTCAACATGTGTGCCATGCAGCTGTCACCATCATGGAACCTGTCATCCAGAAACTGGTAAAAAGTTTTTTTACAAAGCACCTTTAACCATTAAAACATATATGGTTTAATTTATTGTTTCAGAAGCTGAAGTATGTATATTGTTAGGATTTCCAGTATAAATTCCCTGTCCCATAGACTATATGAGCAGGTCTTTGATTACTTCATCCATCTGACAGATTGTTTGCTCGATTGCAATTTTGGTCTTGGTGACTTATAATGTCAAGTTTGAAATAGTACCTTAATCACATTTAACTAAAGTTGTTTTATCTGATCTAAAAAAAAAATAAAAAATAAGAAGTCCTAACTTAAAAGAAACAATATAAATTGAACCATAGATTTAAATGTGGACATTCTTGGGATAATAATGTTACAAAACGACAAGTTACAAGTGTTTTTTATGTTTATGTCTGGAACAAATTTTTATAATGAAAACAACATCTCCTTGATTTTACTTTTCCTCTACTGTCTGTCACATGAGTCCTTGTAAAAATGTATTGTCCAGTGGATAATTATTCAATCTTTATTACATTTAAAAGACACACTAACATACTAATCTATTGTGTATGTATATATATATAAAAACCATAGTCACAAATGAACATACTTTACTTTCTCCTGCAAGTTTACTGGGAGAAAACACTCTGTAATGGAAGAAAGTCCAAAATTAAATGGAACTGTGATTAAAGGCTGATATAGCAGATTTTTATCCATGCTTTTGAGTGCTTATCGTTGTGATATCTGAAGATCAACAAACTCCTGGATGTACAGAAAAAATTACCTCTAATGGTAAAGCTTCCGGTCAGCTGAAATATCAGATCTAATACAGAAGGCCATTTCTATAAAACTGGACAATATACCCTATTTCAGTGTAAATTCTAAAATTGTAATACATTAAATACATTGTAAAACATTTAGCATCCCAACATGTTTTTTTAACAGAGGAATTGTTACAGAAAGACGTTACGTGCTATTAAAGACTATAAAAGTTGAACTTTTGCAGACATGCAGAAGAAAACAACTTTACAATTGCCAGGGTTACGAAACAATGGTTAAAATATATTTCTGTGAAAAAATCAACCAATCTAAGTAGAGACTTAAATCCAATGGAGATTATAAGGTGAAACTTGAATAATAATGCTCATGCACAGCCTCCATCAAATCTCAGAGCTTTAATAGACACGACACTTTAGAGTTTGTAGAACCTCTCTTTTTATGTAGCTGCAAGGAGATTGTGTTGTGTCAAGTATAAAATTAAGCACTGAATACTTTCACTTAAACACATAAATGAATCAACCTTATTAACTCACCAATACGTTTTCACTTGTGGCATTCAGGTTTTTTTTTCTTTTTTGGGATGTTATTCTTTAAGAAAATGACAACTATTTATCTTCCCCACCCTTTGCAAAACCCAATGGAATACAGTAAAGGTTGTTGTTGTGTTTTTAACAACATGTCCAAATTGCATGCTTTTGCCAAAATACTCAAAAATGGCATAAGGAAATGCTTTTTCTAAAAATTGTAGTTTTGGGTTGTAACTTTGAAGTGGCGAAGGTCATTATAATGGATAAAACTGTCATTGACCCGAGGTGTTCCATAGCAATCATCTTCTTCACTAGTTTCATATTTCGTGTGTAACCATCTGTTCGTTGCAGTTTATGTCGTCAAATAATATATTTCTTAAAAATGTAAGGAAGGCATATTGTCCTTCACAGCATTTCACTGATGACTAATCATCATCATCATATCTGTCTCAGTGTCTCCAGCTGAAGAAAAAGTTTAAAATAATAAAATACGAAACCAGTTCCAAAACCTTTTGTATTTGAAGGCAAAAATTGTCAGTTTTGAAGAAAGAGATATTGTCAATAGATATAAAGGACTGAATGGTCAGGCCAAACTTCCAAATTAGTTATCATATATCCAACTCCATGATGAATGTGTCAATCTTGTCAAAAAGCCTCTGGTGAACTTTTCAAACCAAACAATGTGATTACTCGTGGGTCAGTTTGTTTATAGTGCCCAGACAGTGATGTTTTCTAATCACGCTATCTACACAACTTCCAGAAGCTGATGTTTCATAGTGTATATGGATATTAATCTGCTGCATGTGTTGGAGGAAAACACTGAAATCACCCATTTCTTTCTGCTCCCATGCTGCTAAGTTAATGCCATACCGATGTTTTCTAATATGTTTTTTATTTAATATTTTTTGACTTCCGAAAACAAAAAAGTAAAATGAGATTTTTTCCTATTTGATGTAAACCTGCAGTGATCCAGTCCAGCAATGTTTTGTTAGAAAAAAGTTTTGTTTTCAAACATTGATGTAGGTGTTTCATAACTTTTTACCAATATGGAAATGTGGTACCATTTAAAAACACAACTAATGTTTGTCCTTTCCTTTTCTTTGGTGCCACAATCTCCCAGGTAAATGCTCTGCCAACCATTCATGGGAAAGTCTTTAGAGACGAGGATCTTGCTTGCAAAATTGAAATATTTATTCACAGATGGGGCATGCAGAATATGCGCTGGGACAAACCTGATTTGGGCGCGGGTAGATGTTTTCTAGTTTATAAAAGTATTAACTCCCCTTGAACATTTCCACTCATGATTTTTTGTGATTGACCTACGCAAAGTAATATTAACTTGTAAAGTACACTGAAGAATTTCTAAAATATTTTTCAATTACAGACATTTTAGAACTAAATTCAGCAACAAATTATCCAGTACAATTAATATTTTTGCTTTAATGAATAACAAAGAATTTGAAATTACTAGAATTTTAAGACAAATTACAAATCACTTGTAACTGGAACTGCAGTAAAAAAAATAGTGATACAAAGTAATGATTAAGATACTTATGTAAAGGACATGTCACATTTTAATAATTCGTAAGTATCGTTGTTGTTTTCCATTTCACAATAATGCACTAGTTAGTGTTGGTCTGGTACATAAGATACATTGATCTTTATGGTTGTAATGTGACATCTTTTTACTTGCTGTATACTGTAGCCAGTTTTTTTTTTTAATGTCTAACCAATGGATAACTTGAGCTCGAAATCTCCATTGAAACTGCCAACTAAACCAATGCAGATACCTATTCACAGAATGTAAGTCACTAAATGGGATAGAAAAAAAACACAGACATAGCATTGTGTTTTAATTCTTTTAAGGTGGAATATGTATATTGTGCTTTGTCGCATAACAAGCAGCCGCTTTTTTTTGGGGGGGGGGGGGGGGGGTTTCCTGCCTCTTAAAGTCCCTAAACTGAACCTGAAGTGGTCTATTTAGAGGACAAGTAAATCAGAGCATTTTTGTTTGTTTCAGGAAACCATTGAACGCAAAGCAATTTGTAAAATCTACAGAAAAATCCAAAGCCAAGACATCTAAAAAGTCAGAGATAAATGCAGCTTTGTTGTTTTGTAGAAAAGATAAGTTGAGTGGTGGGGTTTTTTGTATGTTATAAAATGCTGATATAAGTTAGTTATGAAACTAATCCCTTTTAAATTCACTGTTACATTAGATGGAGGAACATCACTCGTTAAATCAACATCTTTTTGTCACTGTTGCTTTGAGATAAAAGCAAGCTTTTTTACTAATGCATTTGTAATTCTATGACAGCAAGCCATCGTTACTTCAAGCAAGTGTAACTCTGTCATCCCCTAGGAGCTTGTGCAAGCTATCATTCAAACTGAGAGCTGAACAGATACACTAGTACAGCAATAATCTCAATTCACATGTTTATCTCCACAGTGACAACAGAAACTCGTGGAGACTGGTTTTAATGTACCTGGGATGTTTATGGAAGATTATATTAGCAGCCGTGGTATCTTTCTGTTTCACCCCCTAAATGCAATGCATAAAGACAGAATTAAACCAACAGCTGTTGGCTGTGTATACAACTCAACTTCTGTGCAGTTATTTATACATCTGCACATCTTTCCTTTTCCTTGCTTTATCACTCTTACAGCCCCAAACTGGGCTCTCCATCTTAGTTGAGATGACAACTGCCCTTTCAGAGGTCCCACCCTCTAGCTTTTATCTTCCCTCCATCTTCCACTTCTGCTTAAAGCCATCTCGCCTCTTCTGCCCTGCTGCTTAAAGTCTCAGAGATCTGACCCAGTTAAGAGATGTGCACAGCTTTGGCTGAGAGAATGTGTCTTGTGTGTGGCCCCATGTTCACATTTAATATGACCAAGGTCTGGAAGCGAGTCTAGTATCACTGGCTGCCTGACTCTGCCCTAATTAGACTTGTTAACTACCTTTTGGCTAATTTTGTCTAAATTACCTGCAGATTTCTTGTGTCTCTTATGTGTCTTCTCAATCTGAATGTCCTCCTCTCTTTTTCTCTTTGTCTTTTACGCACAGATTCTTGTTTTCCGTGCCTCTTGTTGTTCGCCGGACTCCCTATATGCCTCTTGTTGAATTCTACATTATTTTGACTGCACCTGTTCTCCTTAGTCACCTTGACTTTGTTTTGTGCGTCCTTGAGTTCCTCCTGTCCAGCTTTCTCTCAAGCTTCCAAAGCCTTTGTATATTTGTCTTTGAAAAGCATTTTTCCTTTGTACTACGCTGTTTTTGTTGTCTTTTTTTGTCTAAACTGTCCCTAGATGCAGTCGTCAAAACTATTTCATGGGACAGTCTGGGTACATAAAACGCATATAACCATAGTACATTTAATTCTTGCAATTTTTGACAGTCTTCTAGGTGTTTAATTACAGCAAGCATTAATGTTTATTTGATCAAGTAACTGTATTTTGCTATTATTTTTACAAGATTTCTGTGTACAATAAACTTCAAGCAGCAAAGATTGATGGTTTACATCCTACAGAAAAATCATCTAAATCTAATAAAAATCATTACACAAGGAGAGAAACAAAAATGTTTGTATTTCATGGTGGTGAATCATAACTAGGTTCTTGGGAGAGTTTCAAATTGTAAAAGGAAGAAACGGGAGCAAGAGACAAAACTTCATAGCATATTAAAAACTCAAAATGATTTATACGTAAAAAGTTGAAATGTAAGCATTACTCTGGCTTTCATGTTCAGTCTGGTATTCAAGTTGGCCTGAAGGAAAAAAGTTCTTCTGTCTATGAACGGGTCTGAATTATTAGGCTTCTCATCTTCAAGATAGTAAAGTGAATTTTAATCTTTGTTTAGAGATTTTCTTTTTGCAACACTAATCTCTAAAACTGTTAAATGCACTTTACCAACTTCAGATGATCTGCCACTCTGTATCCTTTTTACTAACCTTCTGTACTGAACTGAACTCCTAAGATGGTATGCTGTTTAGATGGTGTGTTCAGTGTAATGTCAGCTCACAATGAAATATGGCCTCCTTGTGAGTCTGGTACAGCAGTTAGGAAACATCACCCAGAGGGACTGAAAGCTTTGTCAGCTAGATTTGGTAAGAGTGGACTATCTGTGTAATTTTCTACCTTTTAAGTAATTTTCAAACTCCAAGGTCACAGATCACCAAGGTCCACAGATCAGGAAATCTGAATGGTTCATCTTTTTTTCTCCTGGTAGTTCAGTGAATGAAGGAGCATTTTGGATTTTTTAAAGATTATGGTAATTTCAATAGAATCATCTGTTTTGATCAACATTACAAAATAAGGAGGATAAACTATAAGCTTAAAAATATAGAACAGAGCAGTAGAAATGAAGCTTAGTAATAAAGGTATGTTGAATTGAACAGATAATATTCTAAATATTTACAAACTGTTCTTTAATACAAAATATAAAAGGAACACTATTAATAAATAATTATAGTTTATTTCCAGTCATTTTATCATTCACTTATCATCTTTATCGATGCCACTTTGGCTCTTAGTGATTATTGTGAACCTTTAGTTTACCTGCATTGACTGCAAATACAATATACTACTTCAAGAATCAGTTTATTTATATAGCGGCAATTTGCAACAGATTTTGTCTCAAGGCAATTTACAAGACAATCAATTCAAATCATAGATACATATCAGTTTGAAAAAGTTTCCAATTTAAGGAACCCCAGCAGATTGCATCGAGTCATTGACTTGCAGCATTCACTCCTCTGGAATCAGCGGACCGAAACAATGGCTTGTGTTGTCGTTGACTTTACAGCAATCCCTCATACTGAGCATTCTAATAGACAGTGTAGAGGAAAAACTCTCCTTTAACAGGAAAAAACCTCCAGCAGAACCAGGTTCAGTACAAGTAGCGGTCTGCCATGACAGACCGGAGGTTTGAAGGGACATAAAACAAAAATAAATGCAGAGGATACTAAAAAAAAAGAGTTTATAGCAGCAGTTGTAGAGCGTCACTTGCAGCATCTCATCCCATGTTCTGCTCCAAGAAGCTGTCTCGGCTAACAAAAGGCCAGACGAGGTGTAGCTGCTATGGAAAGAAGAACACTAAGAGAAAACAAAAGGTTAACAAGGTTGAAATAACGGCAACTAAAGCTGATTAGACAAAGGAGGAAAGTAGCAGAGTGAGAAGTGGTCAGATTGTCCTCCAGCAATCTAAGCCTATAGCGGCATAACTATAGAAATAACTTAAATAACCATGTCTAGATATCTCATTGTCGAGTGAGACATGAAGAAGGTAGAGCAAAGGAGTTTTTCCCCCAAACGGATTAGGCCGTCTTCTCTACCTCTTCCTAACTACAAGCTTTATCAAACAGGAAGGTTTTAAGCCTAGATTTGAAAGTAGACAGGATAAATGTTTATTCATGTAAATCTTAACTAAATACGGAAGAGCCAGAATTGTGAGTGATATTAGGCTATTACTGATCTAAATGGGAAAAAATTCTGATTCCAGTTGTTTTAGCTCAAATTCCAGAGTTTCTTTTTTTTGATATCTCTGATAATTTATTACTTTTCTTTAGAGGTGGAAAAATCACAACAGATGTCTGACTTAGATCAGACCCTGTTACTGCAGTGTGTTTTTGTTTGGGAAACGTATTTATTCAAAAAGTCCATATTATAAAAAAGTTACGCAGACAGTTCAAGAACCTTTTAAAATGGTTTCCAAAGCACATAAACAAAGGTTTTGAGTTTGTCTTAAACAGGAAAGCCAAACCAATGTGGAGTTTGTTAAGGAATTACCAACTTTGTATAACCATTGGCAGGCTGCCTCTGGAGTGGGTACATTTGAACAGTTGAGGGAGTTTATTGTGCTTGAGCATTTTAAAGCTTCTATTCATAAGCGAATGGCTATATATTAAAATGAACAGAGAGTGAAAAGGGTTGTAAATGTTTGTGATAGTTAAAGAAAGTAGTGGTCGGAAAAGGAGAGATTGTCTTTTTGTGATCTTTTGTGGGGAACCGGTAACAGAAGCAGGGAATCCAATCATTAAACAAAGCTTCACCAGTGCAAAGCGGGATCAAGGTAGAACATGCAATTACTGTTTAGTAAAAGGTCATTTTAGAAGCGAGTGCCCTGTGTTACAGACAAAGACTAAATCTAATCGGGGGGCATTTAGTGAAACCTATTGCCCTTGAAATCTCTGCTTCTTCTCCTGAGACGGCTAAGGTAATAGTTGCTATAAAACTGCGTTTTTCTGAGTTTTTTTCTGTCAAATATGTCTTATTTTTAGTGCATTAACTTATATTTATATATAATATATATATAATATGTATGTATATATATATATATATATATATATATATATAAGGGTTATTTCACTGGTGTATAGTGACTATACAATATATGTAAACATTCTTAAAGCAACAGGTGCCATGTATTCCTTTATTTTGGCATCAGTGTTCACCCTCTTCTCAGAAACTAATAAGGGCATAGGTTTGTATGTGAAGACTGCTCCCTCACATAGTTTATTTTGGTTATCACTCCTAGTATAGGATAAAGTTGCCCTTGAAGATTTACATAAGGTAAGATAAGATCCAGGTGATCTTGGAGTACAAGACAATGTTTCAACTTCCAAAAAAGTAGAGTTGCTTGTCTAATCACTAGGGCTATGTGTGAGGACTCTCAGGAAGAGCCAATTTGAACAGCTTTAAGTAATAAGAAAAAAACAAACCCATCGAAGGTGTAATTTCCACTGCAAAACTATGCTTTCTCATTCGTACGTAATAATCTTGTAAAGTAACAGTGTGGATCAATCAACTGTTTCGCTTACTGTGCCTTACAGATTTGATGGAGACAGCGGTGCACGTGTATCCTCACCATTGTTTGTTGGGACGTGCAATTTTTTCAGATTATCATACTAGAAAGGCCTAGAGAGGATGTTTTGAACACAGCTCACAACTTTTGTTTTTGGCCAAACCTGAAGAAAAGCATTTCCCCGTAGAACATAGCACATTTGTCAAATAATTAAAAAACCCCAACCAAGCGATTACACCAATACTTTTGTGTCCAGTACCATTGACATGCCAACTTATTGAACATTAGCTCATTGACTGTGTGGGTCCATTACCCAGATCAAAGGTAGGAAATATAAACTGATTAACTGTAATGGCAGCTTACACAATACGCATAATTAGCACTAAATCAATAGTTAAAGCTGTGTCACAGCTTTTCTATTTTTGGAATTCCAAAGATTATTCAAAGTGAGTGTAGTACACATTTACAACAAATGTTGCAATTTTGTGCTTCTAAACAAAGACTACTCAGGACTCTAGAGTAATCCACATAAGTTTGTGTATGGACATAAAGAGGCGACCATTGCATTGTTGGTTGTCTTCTAATACCTGATAAGTGTAATTAAAATTTTTGTTTTTAAAGTATGTACTCACATTTTGTTTGAATACTTGCCTTCTACCATTGCCCTGCCAATGAAAAATAACAAGTGAACATGGAACACACTGTCCTCTGAGTCAGGCATCAAATATGGCTAATGTCCTTTGGTGATTTGTGTTGAATAGCATAAGCTGCCTGTCAGTGGAAAGGAAGCCAGTTAAAATTAGCCTTGCTTTTTGAAATAGATGATTAGAATTTAATGTAATGTTCTGACAGCCCACTGGCTTTATGTATATAAGAAACTAAACAGGAAGTAACAAACTGCACACACTCTCTGTGAATCTATAAGTTCAGGCAAAGGGGAGTCCTATCAGAGACAGTTGATTAGATACCCCTGTTTCATCATTTTTCACCAGGCAGGTGGACAAACCTGCTGTTTTTTCTATCAGAATCTTAATTGCTGTATAATTACCTAACGGCTCGTATCATCCTGCAGGGCGGGCCCACAGACAAAAGCTGGATGGAGTTTATTCACCGGCTGCTGGGGGAAGCTGCCGCCAATGGTGCTTCATAATCATGATTTATTAACACTCTCTGGAATGTGTCGGTTCTATTTGCTGTAGTGTAACACAACAGATTGGAAATGTTAATATTTGTTGTGGAACAAGCAGATTGCAATCTCGGTCGAGCTCCGGCACTGTTGAGTGGATAAAGTCAAACATAAGTCCTTTAGATACAAAAGAGGGGTTGATGCATTCACAGTGATTTTAAGATGGGTTAGACATGCCTCTGCACAGCATGTACGCCATTGTAATTCCATATAGCCCACCCATAAAATTAGTCTTAGGTCATAATTCAAAAATCCAAAAGTGGGCTTTGGAGAAGGGAAGAGATTATTGTATAGATAGAACAGAGACACTCAATTTTCTCTGCAGCATATCCTGCACACGAATGCTCATTAATCACTTAAACAAATGTAACACGTGATGTGCCCAGCACACTGCTGGATATTGAGTGGCTGGATGCTGTATTACATCTTTTCTGTTTAAGCCAATAACATGGTTCTTTGGTTGGTATCTTGGGAACAGAACACTGTGTTGTTCTCCGAGATTCTGCTGCATTGAATTCAAGATGCCATTTAAGGGACTTTTCCCAAAATATAGTTTGTATTCACATAGAGTGACTTTACTGCCTTAAAAGCTGGAAATGGTCAACAGCTTTGGTTTGTGAACTTCATATCAATTTTCAAGTTTGAAGACATCCGAATTATATTTCAGTTTTATGACTCCTTGGGCTTGTTGTGTAAAGTTTTCCTCGTCTAAACTAATTATGTCAAGTGAAAGGTCAGAACCTTTTCAGATCAGCAATGTTTGACAGTGTGACTGCATTCCACAAGAAACAGAGTGAATGCATTGTTTATCTGGCGGTTTATTTTTGTGCGAAATAAGTGTGCTGGTTGAGAGGAGATAAGTAAAGCGTAGCGAATGGGATCAGCAATAGAAATTACATTGGGAGATTCGATGCGGACTAACTACGTCTGTCTGTATTTCTCCTCTTTCTCACTTCATTTTACCCTCACTGTCGCTCCTCATATCCCACAATGATGCAGCCTTGGCATCTTAAGGGCTAAGCCATGAACAAACATGGCCCACCAGAGAGATTAAAGGCTGAATAAACTGGTGCAAGCGCCAGCTTCACTGAACATGAAGTTTTCCGACTCAAGTTTGTCCCTAAGACTTTTCAGACTAATGAGCTTGGAGGACTGGAGATTGCAGTTAATCAGCATTTTGAGAATTGAGAAATGCTCGCACTAATTTTTTCAGTCGCATTCCAAATCATCCCTTTTGTTGTAAAGTACTGACTCTGAATATTCTGTAATTCAACTAAGCATACAAATGTGTGTCATGATGGACATGTTGGCTATCGCTGATAAGCGTGACTGTATAAATGATATTGTGTGTGGGCCTTTACAAGCTGGGCTTGAATATATTTTGCAAAAGCAGCCTCCGGTGATCTACTCTCCTTTGCAAACATAGGACAAGCTTAAAAGCTCAGACTTCTGCTTACATACTGCAGATGGGGTGACATTTAGTTATGCAAAATAACTCAAGATTATTCAGAAATATGGCCTCAGACAAATGTCAAAGACAAAAACAACCATTTGCTGTGATGAATAAAGAAAAACGAGAAAAATAAGTTTTTGGTTTGTTTTTACAAGTATCAGAGCAAATATTTTGTTGCCTTTCTCTAAACAGCAATACCTGTCTTATCTATACTTACTTGAACCGATTTTAAGGTGTAAAAAGAGGTGTAATACTTTCAATAACTGGAAAAATAAATGACATAAGAACATTTGTTTTAGCACAATACATTCTTATAAGGATGTATTAACAACATTAGAAAATTATACAATAAAGAATACAATGTCATCCTAGTTTTTTCTGTCATATTAACTGCAGTAAATGTGTAGAAAGGAAACCTTAAGTACAGCAGCCTATGCTCCAGCATATGTAAAGAGGCTTCTGACTGAGTGTAATTTGATTTAAAATGCAGTGCTATGAAAAGCAAGTTCAAAGTTTTCCTTTAGGATTTTAGTTTTATGAATTATGCCAACTTGCACAATGATCACTAGATATTCCAAAAGACATTCCAGAACTAAAATCTGTTTTCTTGTACTCAGTATTGCAACATGAACAAATTGAAATTGTTATTAAAATCCTTTACGTAAAGGCTCTGACCCCTACACTCTGACCAAATAGTCAACTGTGAATTGAGGAAAAATTAAAGTCTAGATGCAAAATTCTAAATGCAAAAGCGTTTCAGTAGGGTCCATGCATGTATGTAGCATGTATTTTTTTACAGCATATGCTCTGATTTGCATTCATCAAAAGTAATAGATTGGTATCAGTGGTATAACAGTACACAAATTCGTACATATTTTAGAACATCTCTTTCCGTTCGTTATGCACAGAACAAAATACCATCCAAGACTGACCACAGGCAGAATGTTTATATGTAGAGCGATCTGAATTTTCTATGTTAATTAATAATAATTCTTTAAAACGTTAGGTAGTTCTACACTAGCCACTGTTTGAACTTCCACAAATAAAAAGATATTCACTACTGAATAAAGTGTATTTAAAATAGTTGCGTTTATTTGAAGTGTGCCAAAAAATATCCAATTTAATATACCAAAGTATGTAATGAACCATGATCTTTACATCCCTAGTTTAATTACATCAAACAAAAAAAATTAAAGGTTATTGTGACAAGAAAAGGTTTTCAATGTACATAGGATGTTACTGATTTAGCTGTCACAATGCTGCTAATTATGTAAGTGAAACATAAAGTTTTCTCACAAATATTAATGTGTGACTCTGTAATATCTAACCGTATTTGCATTTTGTGACTATATTAGGATGATATAGTATGTAATATTTATGCAAAACTACAGGTGAAGACATAGTATCTTACTTGAAAGCTAATGGCTTAATACTTTGCTGTAGACCTCAATCTAGAATGGTTTTTACTGTAAATATATTTCACAAATGTCACAGCAGTTTAAAAGAGTTATCTAAAATATTATTTGTTGCAAATCTATGATGTTTTTTTCAATTCAAATCTATTCATCTGCTCTATTCTTCGCCCGGTTCTGATCACCTAGATGGTAAACAATTATCCAAAGTGAGGCATTAATAAATTAAAAATATAAAAAATTAACGATTACCAGGTTTTGCCATTAAAGATGTTCCTATTAAATGTTATTGTTTAAGTTCATTCTGAGGCTAGCAGCACAGGTCCTGAGTCTGAATGAACTAGATAAAAATTAAAGTGAACTTTAAAATAGAAGGTTGTTATATAGAGGCATAAGAGGGAGAGAAAAAAACGCAATTGCCTAATAATTTCAATGTTGTTTTGGGGAAATTCAAAGTTTAAAAACCTAAGATTATCCAAAATAATAAAACTGCCTTTTATTGCTACTAAATATCATGTTACATGTCTCAAACTCCCCAAGCTCATAGACCGGTTGAGGAGTGCATTATAATTATGAAAGAGTCTGTATATCTGCAGCTTGTTTGAACAGCTTCATGAGGGAGTAACTATTTAATTAGACCAAAATGCATCATTTACAACACTCTCCTTTAGCAGCTAGCTGACCCAGAGATTTAGTGAGGCAACATGAGCTACAGCCACTGCTGCCAGCACACCCTCCCTGATACCCGGGGGCCTTGGGTTATAACAATTTGGCCGACAGCCTCTATACACAAAACAGGAGTTGATGCATTTATTTTCCACAGTCACAGCATGAAAAAACAGATTTCCCTTGTCATCTGTATTTCACACATTATGTATTGTCTTGGACAAAACATACAGCCCTATGTGTTTTTTTTGTTGTTGTTGTTTTTTTCTTTTCTTTTTTTGTTGCTTGGTTTGGTTATTTTTCTCCGCAGCCCACCCCCTGTTTTCCGCAGCAGTCAATTTAAAACTCAATGAGAAACCACATGTGCAGTCCAAGAATATTTGTGTTAAATTAGACAGCAGCAGTGCCATGAAACAGTTCTGCTGCAAATTAAACCCGGCCTTTTAACCTTGAGCCTCCAGGGACGCATGCAAAATTTTCTTTTTCTGCATCTCTCTTTTTCTGATTTATTTCCTCCTCTCCTTCATTAAAGCATCGTATTCCCATGCATTAGTAAACAGATTTTCTTCGCCTGCAGCTTTTTAAAAAATGTTTATAGAGGGATACAGAAGATGAGAGCTAGAATAGCTTATAGTATAGCTATGCATGCGTCCATTTTCTTACATGATACTGAAAGAATATAGAAAAAATAATCATATTTATAGCTGAAATGTTCCCTTTCTATTGACTTATTCTGAACATTTATGTCTTTGGGGTAAAATGAAGAATAATGCCCTAACTCTGTCATGACTCATGCCGCCGTGTGTGGCTTTGAACCCATGAGACGTGTTTTTTAAGCTCCCCACATTTTGCGTACTTTTCCAAAAATGACCGCCCACTATGGTGCAGACTGACGTGTATTGATTTGTTCAGAAAATAAGAGATTTTGGAAAAAAACAAAGAGGAGAGCTGGGATCTGCTCCTAAACAAAACATTTTTTTTTCCCCACTCTGCTTCCTCCGTTTGGTCTTAAAGCCATTACAAGCCATCGCAAACACTGATAACGGCTATCTTTTGAGGAGTCACTCATTGCTCTTTGAGTCAGACAAAAACTGAATTAACTTCTAGTGTGAACCAATCCAGTGAGCTGAGAGAGATGCTGAGTATGTGTGTCTTTGCCAGTGCCTGTTTGCAGCAACTGCAGCAACAGACATCATTTTACAGGGGGACATGCCCCAGGAAGCATCTTCTGCGCCCCAGTAAAAGGCCTGATCAAATGTCAAATAAAGCTGTTAAGCACCCAAGTGTCCAAAATCCATTATGAAAGATTACAAGAAGTGCTAAGAAACAAAAACGGGAGCTTGCAAGTTTTTTATTTAAAAAATTGTATTTTGAAGCTATATGTATATTTTTAATGCAATAGGAAATTTTGGAACACTAAAGATTTACTGTATGAAATATTGGTTTCCCATCACAGAACAGACGAGCAGAGGTCAGGCAGAAGGCTGAAGCACTGCTGAAACAGCAAGAGTACAAGATGGAGATGGTGCGACGAGAATACCAGGATTGTGAGGATTCATAATGTCCTACTCCGAGGGGAGATTCAAAGAAATCCCAATTCATTAGCTCTAACTGAAAGCTCATTGATTCATTAATAAATGTATTCTTCAGAGACGGTACGAAAAGAAAGTGATTTGCATGGTGATAGGAAAAATGGTACGAGGAGGTAGGCAGCAGTTCAGCAAAATTTTGTGATGCATGGTGTTAGCTTTTCCAAGGAGTCGATGGAATGATAATCGCATCGAGGAAGCCCTTCGTGGCTCTGCTGCCTCATATCACACTCAGTCATCTTCACACACAGTAAAGTCAGCACATTCTGCTGCCATTAAATTTACTATGGCTCATTGGGGATTGACAGTGCACACCACCAGTGTCATTGCATGCCTTATGAAAGACTCAATTCTTTGTGCTGGGAACAATCGTTATTGCTAAATACTGGCTTAGAAGGGAAGGCATTTCACGCTCGAATGTTATTTATTATGCAGCTTGCCTCATCAAAAACACTAATAATTTCTAACTAGAAGTCGCCATCTCACAAGGCAACAGGATAAATGCTGTCACTGTCATTGATTCGGGATCATTTCAGCTTCCCAGGCACCATTCTGCCTGAAACGCTTCACTTTTAATTTTGTTGCATGAAGCGACAGGAGTGACCTCAAACAACAGAAGAGAGTTTCAACGGCGACGTTAGCTGACTTAAAAAAAACACCACACTAAAGAGCCGCTCACCTAAGCACACAGTGGGCTACAAGAGAATGATGAAAAACTTTAATGAGACCCCATTTAAGTTACACAGCTGCAGATTATTGGCAATGCATCACAATCTTATTGGCCTGTTCTCCGGAGAATTAGAACTCAATTACTGGTATCAGTATGTGGCAAAGTCATTTAACAGGTTGTTAAATTTTAGAACTCATTCAAACCATTGTATGTCTGCTTCTTTCAAATATTTTGTGCACGTTAACAGGATAAAACGAGACACTTGCTGCTACAGTTCGCAGATTTGCAAAACATAAATTCCTCTAATTTCCTTTGTATTTTTTGTGATGAAAGTAAATGACCAACACATACAGTATAGTGCAGAAAGACTTATGTTATAAAAGGGAGGAAGTTCATGTGTTTTCATTTTCCAAAGAAAAATCTGTTAATCATTTTAACATCATAATGTTTTCAACACAGTTTTTGGATTTGTTTGAGTACAAATGCACACCATTTTTAAACTTTCATGGGTTTACATTTTGCAGTTGTGATCAGCTGTAGATATTATAAGAACAGAGTAATGAGCAGGCTTGTTTTTCTCTGGTACTTTTTCAATTAACTACACTTGAGAATTTAATTTACTGTACAATTTGTCAATTTTTTCGTTCTACTTAATGAACAGAGAAAGTGGAGCAACTGCAACCCTACTTGCTTCTCAGTCTTATGTTTTTGTTCCATCATGAATATTTTATCTTTTAAATTCATATGGTTTTTAAAGTCATGAATTGAAAACAGAAATTCTAAATAATGGCTACATTATTGTCTGATCCTTTTTCAGCATGGGGTTGGTTTAGCCGAACTTGCTATATGAGCATTGATATAGACATAAGTTGCTTTACACTAGCATAATACTTTCCAGTCATCTGAAAATAAAAGCTAAATTTCTTTTTAAGTGTTATAACAGTGGTGTAACCTTTTCATTCACAGTAAGTTAGGCAAACAGAAAACATTGTTAAGCATTGCGTTATTTTAGGCAGGGCAGTAACACGTAGGCACATACAGACAAACATAACTCTGTCTTTCTTAAATCTGAGTTTGATACTAAGGAATGATGTATGCAATTTCTGTATTTTTATACCTGTCCAAAAAGACTTGAATATTATGGGATTTCTTCAACAACAACAAAATTGCTGTTTAATTTAAGCTGAATCTGACATTGCTAATTGGATAACCATTTCATCCTTAACAGTCAGCTGCAGCATTATGTTTACATTTTTGTCCACAATGCTTACACCTCATATAACTATAACATGCAAAAAAATGCAACCAGATATTTGCGAGATGCAACTGTTCTTAGGTTCATTTTAAGGGCTCCTGGCAACCCCCAGGCAGTGCTGCCCTGGATGATCAGCCATACTGGCCAAATATAAATCTGTCACAGGTTGTTATGAGACAAAGTCTAAACAAAAATCAAGGGATAAGAATACTTAAAAAAAATCATTGTGATTTACAGTTTGCAGGCAAAATCCTTCACTTTCTGAAAAGTTGACAGTTATTTCTTTGTTTGTGTGTTCAGAGTGCTCCTTTATCATGTCAAATCTTCACAGTTTGATCTCAAAGGGTCATTACCCACAAGTGGCTTTAAGCACATCTGTGGGCCTATTTGTGGGCTGGGATGTTGAGCCACTGTGAAAAGCAACAGAAGTTTGCACAGCCCCAGCATTCTGAGCATCTTTCCGCATTACGCTCACACAATCACTGCTGTGGATATGTTGACAACTCTGCTTAGAGGCATATCATTCATTTGCCACCTGTAGTTTAATGGAGTTCAAATGTAGCAGGTGGACAGAAAATCCGCTCTGTAAATTGAACAGAATGCATCAGACGTTTTGGTTTGTGTGTGTGTATAAATCGTGACATGTTGTACATTTAAAGCAGTTTATAGCTGAAGGCTGATTTTTATTTTTCCTTCTTTTTCTATGCTAAATTTCCAAACAACAGTTTGTTCTTTGGACATCATAGAATTGGTAATCTACCCCCTCGTGGTGGGGGAATTGCTTTGCTTCTCGAATGTCTTTCGGACTGCATTTGGCTCACATATTTCCCCAAGCAATTATAGTCGGGGTGAATTTAGTTGTCTTCTACTCTCCATGGTGTGCTGCAGGGAATGTTTTATTTATTTTTATATTTTTTTCTATTGCCCAGTATGGACTGTAGTATTTGCTTTTTTGTGAGAGACACAGCGCCCTCCGCTGGCAGCAAGAGAAAGCTTTATTTGCCTGGTAATTTATGACCAGATGCTTCTGTGTGATACAAATATGTGACTCCTCTTTGTGTTGCAGGAGTATGTGAGTGCTCAGATTTCACCGGCGGGACGACCTGCGAGCGCTGCCGGGAGGGTTACTATGGCAACGCCTTGATTGGCACGCCTGGTGATTGTCAGGCCTGCCCTTGCCCAGGCCTTAGCAGCTGCGCCCAGATAGCAGAGACTGGACAGGTGGTCTGCACCAACTGCCCTGCAGGACAGACAGGTGACAGGGGATTCCTGCAATTTGAGATGATGTGCATGGGCTGTCAACAAAGTAAACAAGAAGCTTTATGACAACATTCAAACCATGTCTGCATAAAAAAGCTTGTTACTGAGAGTACTGTCATTTCAAGTCAGCTTCTTTGCTTTACCTGTCAATGCTGGGAAGCCACCAGTGATTCAGGCAGATTTAATCACCAGGTTTTAATTTAATTAGAACATGCCTTAATGTTACACAAAAATGACCTCCCTCGTTGCCATCTGAGTATCTCTCACCCACCTCACCTTTCATTGTGCGTGCGTCCAGGCGTGCGCTGTCAGGTCTGCGAAGATGGCTACTATGGTGACCCTCTGGGAACTTCCGGGAGGGTCCGCCCCTGCACAAGGTGCACCTGCAATGGAAACGTGGATTTCAACGCCGTGGGAATCTGTGACCACTTCACCGGGCAGTGCCTGAAGTGCCTCGGGCACACAGAGGGCGACCAGTGCCAGCGCTGTAAGCAGGGTTTTTATGGCGATGCCCTCAATCAGACAGCCAAGCAAAAGTGCAGACGTGAGTAACGCAGGAGCCAGTAAGAAACAATACTTGTCTGGTAATTACTTAATAGGTATGTAAATAATCAAATAAGAATTTATGTAAATAATCTCTGTGGTTTTTAGTACTACAACGTGTTGATTGTTTCACCTGAAGTATGCCGGTATAATAAAAAAAATAATTGGTAAAGGAGATTATTACAAATATTTATGGTCGTGTATGTATAATTTTGACTGAAACTACACTTAGTAATTCCACCTTGAAAAAATAGCTAGTTAAATGAATGAAAAGCCCAAAAATCTGAAATATCTTCTATCCTTGTTCAGCTTTAAATGAACTTGTAACTATGCCAAGGGATGTAGAAATGATACTGATGTTTAACCATAAAGTATGAAGTGCCAAATATTATCAGAGTTCCTAAAAACCCTCATTAAATGCTAAAAAACAAACCGGAGAGAAGATAGCTTTTTTTTTTTTTCTTTACAAAATTTAGATCCTTTTGATATCAATTAGCTATTTTTACATTGCAACATCTCAAGATCCCTTCAGAATGCAGTAGAAGTTTTAGAGGGATTTGCTTCTAATAAATTCAGTAGAGCTGGGGTTACAATTTTCCTCTTATAGCAATGTAAGAAGAGTCATTTGAAGTCTTCACTTCTGGTGTATAGGAGCAGGATTTTTTTTTTTTTTTACACTTAGGAAAAGGCATGAGTTTCAAATGAGATGAGCAAATGGCTCAGAGTCTTTGAGTTGTAAAATGTATAAAAAAGAAAATCAGTGTATGAACTTTTTTCAAAGTTACAAAGGCAGGAAAGACCGAAAAAAACCACATTTGAGATGTTCCCTTTTTTACTTTAGCTGTTTTTTTCTGTATTCCTGCCACCTATAATCCCCAGATTAATTTATCTGCAGTACAACATTGCAGAGGGATGCTTGAATTTTCATGCTCTTGTCTGTCATTTTTATCTAATTTTCCCTCTAGCGCAGAAATAAAACATAACATATTCCACATAAAAAAGGCAATGATAGCATATATAAACTGTGAAAACTATAGAATTATCTTTACGTTAACCGTGCTTTATTTGGTTCATCTAGCCTGTCTCTGCAATGCTGCGGGAACCTCCTGGGCAATTGACGAATGCCACCCTATGACTGGAAAATGCCGGTGCCTGAGTCACGTGACTGGCCGAGATTGCAGTCATTGTGAAGTCGGCTTCTTCAACCTCCAACCTGGCATTGGATGTGAAAGGTAAATGGATTCCCCTTGCATCTAAAGGAAGGTCTTTATGAGAGATTATGCATTGAATCTCCCATTAAGATATCTTCCCGCCTTCACCAGGTGTAAATGCAACCCAATCGGCTCGCTGTCGCTGGCCTGCCATCCAGTCACTGGGGAGTGTGTGTGTCGTACAGGGGTGAAGGGGATCCTGTGTGGCTCTTGCCGTATGGGCTTCTTTGGATTCTCCTCACAAGGCTGCAGAGGTACACTACCTTACATCTGGCATTTGAACTGCACCCCGTGCCCTTGTCTAATTGTCCAATACAGATCACATTTGAACGCTTTTTCTAACTCTTTATTTGTTTAACCTCCCATCCTCACTCCTGTCCTGCCTTAACCATTTTCTATCCAGCCTGTAACTGTGACCCGATGGGCTCTGCTTCCATGCAGTGCCGCGATGACGGCACCTGCGAGTGTCGCCGGGGCTTCGTGGGTCAAAGGTGCGACAAATGTGAGCTGAATTACTTTCACAACCGAGCCACTCATCAGTGTGAGGAATGTCCGGTTTGCTATGGCCTTGTCAAAAAACATGTGAGTATTGGTAGTTAAAGATCATATATGTGTTGATAAAAAAACTTCCTGGGTTTAAATTCCAGCATTGGGTCATTTTGCATTGAGTTTGCTTGTTCTGATATGCATATATTTTCTGCAGGTACCCTAACTTCCTCTTACTACCCAGAAACCTGAATTTTAGGCTAATTTGTTCCACTAAATTGCTTTAGGTTTAAATGTGTGTATGATTGTTTGTCTTCCGTTTTTCTGTGTCAGCCTGTAATGCTCTCGTGACCATACAGAATGTACCGTACATGTCACCCTTAGGCAAAAGACTACCTCTTCCTGTGTAAAAACGGAAATATATTAGACCTGCTGAGTTCACCTCCAATGTTAGACTCTAATCCAGCATGGTAACAATATAAAATGGCATTAAACAGGATATCTGGAGTATCATTTATTTAAGTATCAGTGTCACTATAGTCTATTGTAAATTACGCAGGTCTTTCCCTGCCATGAATTTTTAGTTTCTCCGTTTTTCTTAATGTCTCATTTTGGGTTTTATTTTTTATTTTTCTTGATCATTCGGTTGCCGCACTATTGTATAAAAATAGGTTTCATGCCCACATAGTGTGTCTTGTTTTCATGAGGTGTAATTTTTCCTTTTAAATGTCCCAGTCCCCCCTGCACGCTTCCTTTGTAGATCTTCGTAACAGCAATATAGATCCTTTGTATTTGGAGAACAGTGGATGTGCATAGAAATAGATTTGCCCTAATGATCTCCTCAGCTTCTTTCTGTCCCTTTGGATCTGTTTCAGCCCACGCTTTCTGCACCAAGAAACTGTGTGTCCCTGGGTTTTCCTTCTGACGAGAATCCAATACCTCTTGACATGTTCTGGCTTTATTTTTGCACATATTCTTTTTTTTTCCCTTCTGCCGAAGTGGTTGGACGTCCTCGCCGGACCGGCTTGTTCCTCTGCAAATGCATGCAGTGATTTCCGCAGTGTTAGCAATTCAGAGAACATCCCAACTCTTGTCTTCTCTGAACTCTTGCAATTACTCTCCCTGTCTTCCAACATCTCATCCCCCTCCCCATGGCCTCCCTCCGTACCTTCCTATTTTGCTGCCCACATTTTTCTCAGATAAAACATAGGGGGGAAAATGGAGAAACGTTGGTGTCGTTGCCCATACTGTAAACTCAGGATTGTTGTACTTCTGGAAGTTAAATGTCTGCCCAGTTTTTTGTTTTTTATCAACCTCTAGCATGTTTTCTTCTTTGTTTAGTCTGCTTTTGACATGGTTTTAGCACTCAGTCACACAAAGTATTTAGCTTTTTGTGACAAACTGTTTAGTCTGGGACTCATACAAGCAGTTCATCTTCCTCCACATGTTTGCTTTGTCCGCTGCAGGAGTTTTGGCAAACAAAACATTTTATGGCTTTGGTTTTTCAATAAAAACAAAATTGAATGAAAAATTGTCCAACCCTTAAAATAGGGAAGAGTAAAATCTTAAATCTTAAAACCGTTATCAAATTTGCAACCTGGAAGACTCTTTGGTTACCAACTAGTAGAAAGTGCTGCTGATAATCGTAAAGGTATTGTGTGCAACTCACACGCCTAAAAAGAGATGCGATCTCACCAACATTAAAGGCTCCTTCTAATAAATCTAGAACCGTTTACTTACCAGGACCATTCATGTCCCTTTTATTCCACTTTCAGACCTGAGTTTTATTCTCTTAAAGTCTAATCTACTTATCTCGTGCAATGCATTCCTCCTCTGCCTATGGCGCACTGAATAGCGAGAGGATCCAGATAGGAAAACGGCATTCCATCCTTATCGTGTTTTTGATATTCATTTATTCATTGCTTTTGTTGAAATACTACATTTTTATGTGTTGGCGTACTAAGAATTGAAGTCACATCTCAATCTTTGCATCTGAATAAACGAATACAGATATTTTGGAGCTACATTATTTCCATTTTTTATGCCTTGCTTTTTCTTTTTCTTTTTTTTTAAGCTTGCAGTCCCACTCCCACTGATTTTTAAAATCATGATGTTTTTACAGGCCGAAAAGCTTCAGACTCGTGTGCAAGATTTAGACAAGCTCCTGGCTCACTTTGATTGCCGAGGTAGATTTGGGAAGTGGCACCACCCACTGAAGTACAGCGCGGCAGGGCTTTATGAGGGGGAGCACCAGAGGGAGGATACTTTTCCCAACGCACTGGAGGATTTTCTGGCCTTCCAAGGTACAGCAGTAAAAAAGCTGAAATAATTCTACTCACACTGTCGCTCCTTTTAATACTTCCCCCCGTTTTTGTTCATCACTTATCGAGACACATGACAGCGTTTGCCCGGTGAAAAATTTGTCTTGCCTGTTTCCCTTTGTGGCTGTTGCGGCACATACTGCATGACAAATGATAACCATATGAATGCATACTCATATGGTTCACCCCATACGCCACCCCTGGCTTTCTCTCAAGCCGTAATAGCGTTACATGCTAGCCACAACAAAGCGATTAAATCAGGAAGCAGGCAACAATACAAACCTTCCCAATTACTTTAACACAATGCTGATATATCCTTATTATCTTTGGAGGGGAACAGGCTTACAGGCTCAGCTGCGCAGGACAAATGGAGACAAATCATAATAATATAAAACAAGGCACCATGTGACTAACTTAATCCCTATTTATATGACTGGGAGTGTATCTCTAATCCCCGGTTTAATAATGATTGTAGTTGCAATCATGATAACGGTTTTCTAACAAATCCCCCACACTATTTACACACACACACACACACACACACACACACGCATATTCCAGCCATGCTCTTTAAGACACTGGATGGCCTGGTAATATCATAATAAGCATGTGGGAGCCACAGGCTCAGTGTGTGGGCTCAAAGCAGCAAAATGACCCTTAATGGGACACCCACCCTTGTTTAGTTTAATTTTATAAGACAAAGATAAAATGGAGCAGCCATCAACACATGCAGCTCTAATTCCGCTCACCTTTTAATTATTTCTATTTCAGAGAGTCAGATTAACCATATCAACTATAAACTGATTTTGACAGCGCTGTTTGGATCTGGACAGACATTTTTATGTATCTTCTTTTCTAACGGTAGACAGACAGGAAGGAAGAGAGTCCTTGTGTGAACCACGCCAGTAAATGAGGGTTTAGAGAGCAAGATAGTTTCAAGCTACAAAGACTATGGGAAGAATAACATTCTCTGTGAAATAATCCATGAACGGCTTAATGTGGTTTTTATTTGCTTTGTTCTTCCAGAGGCACGGGAGGCCTTCATAAAACAATTTTCCTTGCTGGAAGCTTCAGCCGGCGCACTTTCAGCTCAGCTCCATAGCATTACATTTGCTTTGAACTGCAGCATCACCATGACCGAGGAAGAGGATGGGGAAGAGGGGAAGGGTACGAAGAAGGATGAGAGAAGCAAAAGAGCGTGTCAAACTTTCACCAAAATCCTGCTTATGATCAGGACATCCAGGAATCATTTAAAGCAGGCAACCCTGGACCTGGACAAAGTGGTGGGTGTCACACATGTTTAATATCACCAATTTTTAATGCTGTAGAAACAACTGCGTCACCAAGGGTGGGCTATGAAAACATGACTAGCAATCTTGCTCCCCCACCCTTTACATTTCCACATGTATGTAATTATTTATCCTCATTGTGTACATGAATTATATATTTATTTATTTCTTGGCTATTTATTTCATTTAGATCAAGTACCAACAAAAATAAATTCTTTTCTGGTACTTGTTGGTGCACCTTCTCATGTATTCATTTTGAAAAACAAAAGTAAAGTAGGACTGTTTCAGAAGTGCAAATCCACACCTGGTACATTTTAATATTTCACAAAATGTCTTCATTTTAACATCTGTATCATCAATCCCGACATAGGAATTTTGTTTTGAGTGGTAGTTTTGAAATGCCACCCAAGATTATTAGTGCTGTATAGAAAAACTCACTGTTGGTGCTACCCTGTCCAAAGGGGTAAAACAGTCACTACAATTTTTTTCAACACAGAATATAGAAGCTATAAATGCTTAACATTTACTGTTGCACGTATCAAATGGAAACAGATTGATATCTTTAACTAAAACTCTTCTATATTTATTCTCAACAGTCTCATGTGACTGTCGAAAACGTGAGTAATATGCCATTACCCTTTTTTTTTGCATTGATATGACTATTGGTTACAGAATCCCTTTATCCTAGTTAAACAAACACTCAAACATTGGGAATCATGGTTTTCTTTATCGTAATTGCAAGTTGCTGCAATTGCATTGAAGATACATGGTAGTAAAGTTTATACAAAATGGTACAAAAGACCAACTGTCACTGTTAGTTTATACCCTCATTATTGAATCCCATTCAAATATGCTGCAGTTATGTTTGTTTCCTGTCTGTATCATGTGACTGGTGGGTATTTTTATATTTTTGCCTATTCTTTTTTTACTTTTCTTTCAATATCTTTCCTTTTGTATTTTTTGCTACCTGCAAATCAAATGTTTAGTTTAAGATAACAAGGTTAATCTTGATCCAAGCCCTTTAAGTTTACAAAGAGGAAATATTGCAACTCGTTAATGCATATTCAGCATTTGAATGTGGTAGATGGTTTAGATAGATTTAGTTTGTAGATTGTACTGCTGCAGAATCAGACTTTTTAACACGATACTGGTGTGATTGGGTGAACATCTTTCATGCATAAGGGTCATTCCAGAAAAAGCTCCTCATAAGTGAACCATACTGACTCTCCTTTATTGGTCATTCAGTGTAAGTGCACAAAAATGATGAGCAGAACATAATTTACCAACTGATGATGTAACTTATAACATATTTATTTGGTAGTTTAATTTTTAAAAGGGATTTTGTTGTAGAGTAAAATGAATTTTGGACTCAATACCTCGTAAATTGCATAGAGTTAGTACATATAGAACTAGTATATACATTGTTTATAACGCTATTATTAAAGCGTAAATCTACTTACCTAACTCTAAATGTAAAAACAAATAAAACATTTAAAATGCACATTCTTAAATGTAATAGGATTTGGAATGAAGTTGTTAAAAACCATAAAGTCAAAACATATTCTACCAATATATTTTTGTGCTAAACTACTTCTTCTTAAGTAAACCATTTCATACCTATCTACTACAGTATATGATGTGTTGCCAATGCAGAAAACAAAAAACTAATTAGCCGATTTAAAATAAATCTCATGTGGTAGATAGATGCCAAAAAAAAAACATGTATAAAAAACACAAAAAGCTGTAAAAGTACAAATTTGCTAAAGGTCAAAATGAAAAAAAGTAGAATAAAGAAAAAAACAATACACGACTCATGAGCTTATTCAGGTCTACTTGTTTTAACAAAACAAAAAGGATGCACATTGTTACCTATACATAAATATATATGGCCAGATTTAAGTAGAATAGAATAGAAGTACTTTATTCATCCCCACAGAGAAATTAGTTTGCAGTGGCAGCATACAGACAAGGAGTAGTAATCTAAATAAAAATGGATAACAAATATGCTGTAAAATGTAAAAATGCTTTAAATTATATGTAAAAAAGCAAATGTGCAACAGATGCAGTTGTGCAAGTTTAACTGATAAAATAGTACCAAACAATGAATTATGTTTTATTGTACAGGGAGAAGGCATGTGGCAGGAAACAGTTTCTGTATCTGTCCCTTTGACAGCGGAGCTGAAGCAGTCTATGTGAAAACTTGCTCCGCTGTCTGTCCACTGTGTGGTGGAGAGGGTGCTCCTTTTTATCCATGATAGACAACAGCTTCTTCTGTTTCCTCCTCTCAACCACAATTTCAGGGACTCTAGTTTTAGTCCTAGTACAGAGCCAGCTTTCCTGATTATTTTGTTCAGACTGTTCGAGTCGCTGGCTCTGATGCTGCTTCCCCAACACACAACAGTAAAGAAAATGGCACCAGCAACAACACTCAGATAAACGGTCTCCAACATCTTGCTGCACACATTGAAGGATCTTAGCTTCCTTAGGAAATAAAGTCTGCTCATCCCCTTCTTACACACAGCGTCAGTGTTAGATGCCCAGTCAAGTCTGTTGCCGATCACCACTCACAGGTACTTGTAGTCCTCCACCTCCTCCACCACCTCCCCCTTGATCATCAATGGCTGTGAAGGTGTCTTCTTCCTCCTGAAGTCAATCACCATCTCTCTGGTCTTACTTATGTTGAGCCTCAGGTGATTATACCCAGACCACTCCACGAAGTTGTCCACCAGTGTCCTGTACTCCCCCTCTTCTCCATTACTTATACAACCGACAACAGCTGAGTCATAAGGGAGGATCAACTTGGGGTGGTGTGAATTTGCTGGGGGATGTGGTTGACGGTGGGGTGGCAGGAGGTGAGCTAAACCTGTTGAAAAACTGGTTAAACTGGTTTTCTCTGTCCAGGCTCCCTGATGTCTGCGTGTCCTTCTCCCTCATATTAGTGATGTGCTTTATTGCAGTCCACACAGCTCTTGCACAGTTCTGCTCAAGTTTGGACTCAACATTCCTCCTGTAGTTATCCCTGCTTGTTCTCAGTGTCTCTCTGAGTTCACGCTGCACTCTCCTCTGCTCCTCTCTGTCTCCAGACCTGAAAGTCCTCTTCTTTTTGTTTAGAGGTGTCTTCAGGTCACTGGTAATCCAGGGTTTATTGTTTGAGAAGCAGCGCACAGTCCGGGATGGCATGACAGTGTCCTCACAGTATCTCATATAATCAGTGATGCAGTCTGTCATCTTGTCAATGTCCTCCCCATGAGGTCCAAAAAGTACATCCCAGTCTGTCGATTCCAAACAGTCCAGCAGTGCCTCAGCTGCCTCATGTGTCCGTCTCCGAACTGTCCTGGTGCGCATGGGGTGCCTACTCACCAGAGGGACATACTTTGGAGTCATCCTGACCAAGTCCCTGGTGGGACAGTCAACACACTGCTGGAAGTTGTTAAAAGTGCGAGTGTTTGAAGTTCTATTGATATTCAGAGCAAAGCAGGAGCTTCTCTGTCCTATTACAGATGTATCGACAGTTTCTAAAGGCTGCATTGCAACTCCAAAACTTTTTCAACATAACTGGATCAGTTGTATCCAAAGCACAATCGGGCAGACCAAAATCGAGTGCCGCATTAGAAAATCAATACATCAAGCTTTGTTCACTCAGAAGAAAAGCAACATCATCAATTTTTAAGATGATAAGAAAAGAAAATGCTGGGATCCAAACAGTAAAAAAGTCCTGTGAACAACAGCCTATCTCAGAGGACAGTACAGTTTCTAAAGCACTCCTAAGAATGGAAACCATGGGTCAGAAAGCTCAGACATGTCAGCAATTCACAGCATGTGACTGAAAAGAGTCATGTTAGAGAAGGATTTTTTTTGTTGTTGCTGTTTTTTATTTACCGCTGTAACTGAAGATTGTATATATGAGGAGACAAACAGGAAGCTGAGTGCTGTAGAGAATGAAGCCCTCAGCGGAACAAGATGTATAAATACTCGTGGGGGAGGTTGTAGGAGGGATCTAAGAGAATAACTGCACCCTCAACAAGAAGAAGAACCCCTGACTTCTTTAAAGACATAGACATGTGAGAAAGCTCCATAGTTGGGCTGAAAAGAAAAGCTTGGAAAGACCTAAAAAGATTTTGTAAAAATCTTCTATCACCCACAGAGACAAAATACTTTTTGGCTTTTGCCAGATCAGATTTTTTAATCTAGTCTTGACTGAAGTCCTAATTTATAGTGAGTCTTTCATATGTCACATTAATTTTTAACCTTTTGGTATTCTCTGAGGCAAATAATCAAACAACATACAATTCTTGTACATTGCATTCTTTGCTATCATCTGCTAACCTCAGTCATCATTCTCGTTAGATTTTTTACCACTGATTACAATTGTCAGGTGAACACCTCAAATTATTAATGCGTTTACGGTGGCAGCTCTCTGAAAAATTTCAAGAAGTTTAATGTAAGCCATACAAAACTTGTTTTTATGTGAAAATTGTTCAACCACAGCCCTGTTTTACCCATCTGACCTTAACCATCACCCTCAAAATAAAAAGATGCGTCTGATGTTCGATAAAAACCCAAAACATAAGAGGTAAAACCCTATGTTCAAGTGGAAAATCTTCATACACCAGTGACCTTGCTGACCGGGGTGTAAGCTGAAACTCAACATGGGTTAAGAGAATAAACATCAAGGAAGAAGACGAAGCTTTCAAAAATTGACACCATTATACTAGATTAAAGTCGCCGACCACACAAACAAACAAACAAACTGAATTGCTTGTGGTACAAAGTTTTGTAGTTTGACCAAACAGTTCGAACAGACAGCCGCTAACCTTTTATGCCACAAGGAGGACAAGGAGTGTGTGGAAGCATCAGGTTGAGGCATTCATACTTTTAAATGTTGTTGCAACTGGCAAGCATGGTGGTGACAGGGTAGCTACGCTGTTGGCGCGTTGAAAAATAGATGAGATAATAGAGTGGGGACTAAATGGTTGAAACAGTTGGTTTTCTAACAGAAAGATGATTTCAAACACACCTTAAAATATGCAATAGTGTAGAGAAGCCAAACATTTACTTTCTTAAGTGGTCCTACGCTTACACCTATTTAATATGTTTTGTGCTTGCAAAGAATCCAACCAATTTTAAAACAAATCACCAATTTATGATAAGGAACATCTAACAAGATTTATGCCAGAACATATTTGGATACAGATGACAACAGATCTTCTTCGAAAACAGACCTCATTCTCCCACAGCTACTCAAAGAAAAGATTTAACCAGTATTGAATGGATTCTTAAATTAACAACCTCTCCCTACACATTGGGGGACTTTCATTGTTACCTTATGCTTTACCTAAAGCCTTTATGGATGCTCCTATCCTCTTATTCAGCCTTCAGAGTGATCAGTGTGCTTTTTCTTGCCAAAGTAGTCTTTCCCTTTTTTTCCCTGACTATCTTTGTACCTGCACCAACAAACTGGAACTCTGTAGCTCTCATCACTTGCAGCATCTGTTTTGTTCCTAATCAATCAAGACGCGGTTACCAAATTGAGCAATAAAAAATGTAATAGCTTTACCTGTGGTAAGCTGGATTTGTTCGCATTTCTCCAGATTGAATGCCACTCGGTAAATGACTCTGCATTCAGCTATAGTGACATAATTGTACTTAGGACAGCACTTCAATGGATATGGTCACACTTTTTAATAAGGTGTAACTGAAGTAAGCCAAGAAAATAGCCCCTACAACCCAACCAGCACCAGTAACCGTTCATATGAGTAAGGATGGATTTATTGTTAACATCTAAATCTGAGCACAGTATTTGAGTTTCAAGTCTCATTACACCAGGATACACTTTTCTAACCTGTTATTCTCCAATTTTGTTCGTTTTACTGGTCTTAGCTGACAGAAGTGGCCCCTGTTTTTGTTTTTCTGCTATAGCTTATCTATTTTAGTGTGGTTGGTTTCAGAGAAGGCACATACCAATTTAAATCTGCAGATTCCCCTCTGACATCAACATAGCTTTTTCTCACTATAAATCCTTTTTTTTTTTCTTTGCATACCCAGTTGACCTGAGTCAATGTTGTGCACGAAAATCCCAAAAGAACACCGTATCTGAATTACACAAGTCAGTCCATCTTGCAACAACAAGCATACTTCTTAAATCTTCTTTTCCCTATTCTTATTTTTGGACTTCTAGATTAATTAATCAACTGAGCCATTGTTGAATATGATTAACGTATGGGCTGTTTGTATTAACAACCAATTGAATGTATGATTACAAAGACCCTATCATAGCAAACATTTAAAAATGAATCTCAAACTAATTGCTCTTTGTTAAAACTGTGAAAGCAGCTTAAAGCCAGACCTCCCACTCATTTGTTGCATTCCCTCCCTATCATTTTCACAGATCATTTCTTTTGAAGCCATGTCAGCACCTAACAAATGGAGCGTAATGGTCAACGACTCACAGGTCCTAATGAAAAGGTAAGCCTGTTCGATGGGCTTTCAATGGTCAATTAAAAGCAGGGTCTCTTCCAGTAATCTGTAGAGCTCTGCTTGGGTGCCTTTTTTGGCTTGTCACTCACAATGTGGTCAGGGCGAGTCGATGCTCTCGACCACTCAGAGCTGGCAGTTCTATTACACACTTGTTCCAGAAACCTGGCCAGGAGATCCAGTAAGGGGAAAGCATCAATGTTAAAATCTATTTCACCTCACCTCAGGCAATTGTAATGGTCTATTATTCTACGCTGCATGCTTTTTTTTCTTCCTCTTTTCACTTTTTCCACCTTTTTTTTTTTCTCTCCCTTTGCAGTCACAGTAAAACGGCGGACCACACAGAGGCCATAGCCAGCAGGGCAGTACGTGAGTCAAAGCAGGCTCTCAGCCTCCTTTTGGATCTAATGCAGGACAACTCCACAGAGGAGTACATCAGGAATCTGCCAGAACAGTGAGCGACACCATTAATATTAACTTATACGCGCAAGCATAAAAAAGAAACACAACAATCAGCTCGACTTACTGGATTTTTCAGCTTTTAAACCATATTTTGAAAAAAGAAATGTTTCTATTATCATTCACCCATTATCACCCAAAGCGCTTTCTAACGCTGCAACCTTTTTTTTAAAGCACGCTGCAGTTAAGGAGTAAGACATTTAGTCACAGGGGGGACAGCTTCTCTCTGCTGTAAGCCTATTGCTGTCTTGGATTTGCAGCACGCTCGCTGCATCTCCTAGCGTGTGATTGCTCTGAGGATTATCCCGAACGCCAGACAGAATGATGCAAAAAGCCCTCCGGTGGCCATGATGAGAGCAAGGAAGCGAGGAGCTCAAAATTGATTACCCCCTCCTAACAGGAGTCAGCTTGATTCGGAAGAGTTCTGTTCATCATTGGATCAGTGCTGCACACCACCATGTATGTGTGTGCAAGTGGCACTTTATAGGATGCAAAGCGAGCAGTTTTAGCACAGATGGGCACCGTTAAATTACTTTTCCCACACATATTTCTCCATATGTTGATACTTTAACGGAGGCATTTTTATTGTTTGGAAGATTTCGAACCAGAGTGGAAGTAAGGTGTTCAATATGTTTCTAAAAATAGATATTAAGGTCCTGGTCTCAACCAAGCCTCAACAGTAACATATTATTTTTTTTTTTTTTTTTTGTTTTTTACCCTACTCACAAAAAGTTTGGGATATTTAGCTGTCGGGTTGAATTTCAGGATGAGCCCAAAATGCATTCAAACCTTAACAGGTGAACCTTCTCTAAGCTTTTGGATGCACCTGTCCAATTGTTAAATGTTTCAGTACTTTTTGCACATGTTGCTGTTCTCTAACGAGGAGCTTAACGGCAAAAGTCACAACAGTTGTTTGATCCTCGAATCGACCAATAAATGTCCTGGTTCAATTACAGCTGGTGTTTAAACAGTCGTCCTCATCAGGCTGTTCACATTGTGACATCATGAGACCAAGACGACACCTAACAATGGATCAACAGTACCTGGCCATTGCAATGCTTCAGACAGGACGTTCTCAGAAGGACGTGGCCATTGAGCTCAGAGTTTCACAGTGTTTCATCAGCAGGTTCTAACAGAGATACCGAGAGAGTGAAAGAGTTACAGAAAGGCGTAGAAGTGGACGTCCTTTGTCCACATCTCATGCTGATGACCGCTACATTGTGAACAATGTCCACAGAAACAGGATGATGAATGCCACTCAACCCCAGGCACGTTTAAGGGAGGTGAGAGGCACCCAAGTGTCACGTCAGACCATTTGAAACCATTTACATCAGCGTGGTCTGCGTGCTAGACGACCTGCAAGAGTAACTGACCACACCAGCAGGCACAGGCGTCATGGTCTTGCATGGGCCAGGGAGCATTTACGCTGGACGAGGGACCAGTGGGCCTCAGTGCTGTTCTCTGATGAAAGTCCATTCACGTTGAGCAGAAATTATGGCCGCCAATGATGTTGGAGACGTCAAGGAGAGCGCTATGCATCATCCACTGTTGTCACCAGATGGCTTTTGGTGGTGGTGGTGTCACAGTGTGGGCAGATGTGTCCAGTCTGTGTAGAACTGCCCTACCCTTTGTGAATGGTACAGTGACAACCCCATACTACCTGAATAACATCATTAATCCAGTGATTGTGCCCCTACATGAACAACACATGACTAATTTCATCTTCATAGACAACAACGCTCCAGCTCATCGGGGGTTACATCATCAGGGAACGGCTGTTGGAGACTGGTGTACCTCAAATGGAGTGGCCTGCACTTTCTCCAGACCTGAATCCCATTGAAAACCTGTGGGATCAACTGAGTCGTATTGTAGAGGCTCGAAACTCTGCACCCAAAAACCTAGATGACCTGAGGGCTGCCCTTCAAGAAGACTGTGATGCCCTGCCTCAGCAGACAATAAGTCGACTTGTGAACAGCATGAGACGTCGTTGTCACCTGTAATTGATGCTCAAGGGCACATGACGAGTTATTGAGACGTTGACATTTTTTGTTGTGGTGTACACACCATTGTTGTTAACTTTTGTTTCAACAAATTGTTTGAGATGAGGAAATCACCAGTGCATCCTTCTACTTAAATGTCCCACTAACATTTTCCACAAATTTCACCCGAAAGCCAAATATCCCTAACGTTTTGTGAGTACTGTATATGTGTGTGTATATATATATATATATATATGATCATTAGGGATGTTCTACAGATTTACTCTTTTTCACTACTTCATGCTGGTAAATGCTATAGGGCACTATGGTCTCTTGCTGTGCTTTTCATAATCTCTATATTATTATCACTTAACCAACTAGAGATGAGTATAAAAACTCACAGATTTTCTATATATTTAAAATTTCAGTTAAAACAAAAAAGCAGCACTCTCTACATGTTTTGGTTGACTGATTTGTATATAATTAATTAGTGATCTTTCCCACCACATTCATTGGGAATGTGTGCAATGCCTGAATACAAATTAATAATTTTTATTTATTTTAGTGACATAATTACACACCAAACAATTGCTGTAGTTTTCTAAGAGGGAACCCTATTTATTGTCACTGCTCACCCTGCCTTGTTCTTCCCTGTTCCAGTTTTAGGCTTTTTAATTATTGTTTTGTAAAAAAATGAGGCAGAAGACTAATGATTTCCTGTCTTATTAAGACAACACCACCATGACACTGATTGAATAACATAACTGTGTTACATTCTACGGTGGCAGCAATTGCTGAAGGTGGATTACTAATTAAAAGTTAATAGACATTATGATAAGCATACAGAAGTAGATTTAAATATGAAAATGCGTCAATTACAATTAATAGAAATCATTCAAGTTGCTATTGAGTCTGCCATTGGTGCTTTTATTATCAGGTTTACCATGTTTTTGGAATAGTGTTTACTCATGTTGCTGTAATGAAAGGTTAATAAATATGACATTATGACCACATGTACTTTAGTTTCATCAACTAGGAACCCAACCGTCTTAAGCATTTATTTCAGCTCCACAAGTGGAGAACAAAGGGCATCTGAAAACTGAAGGGTTTTTTAACATATGGAGAATAATATATTTTTATTAAATGATAGGCATTTAATAATTAAACATTAGGGGAAGGTTGTAGTTTGATTACGAGGGAGAAAGGCTAGATTTAAGAAGGTAGAAAAGCAACAATGACCAACACAGGAACATGTACATTGTTCTTTTATGTTCTAAAGAGTGTCCATACAAGAGATTCCCACAAGTCCAGTGCATTTTTACACATGCTGACTCCAGCACCTTAAGTAGAATAGAACTTCCATACACATAAATTGTTACCGTATTTCAAACCCAGGACATAAGATGTTCCCTCTGGCTGATTAGAGGAACATCGCCAGTCTAAGAAATTATATAAAACCCAAACAAAACTACATAAAATACAGCCTGGTTGAAGCTTTAACCGCAAATGGTAAACATGAATATCAAAGGCCTTTCCTCTGGTTGGAATGAGTATAATGTATATACTTAGTCTTTTGGAAATAAAACCATATTATTTTGTATTTAAACAGAGACTGATGCAGTTATAAGAAACTTCATTGTTAATGTAAATTATACACATGTGACACAAGAGTTTACTTGCATGTAATTACAATTTGTAATTTAGTCTGTTTAAAGCTTTTTAAATTATTTTGTAACTTAATTTTTTTATTTTAAGTCTTAAAACAATGAATTCTTGCTTACTAATTAATTAAATATTCACTTTTCAAACCAGGTTGATTCAAAAATTCAAGTAGTTAAACACTCAGATAATGTTATTTAAATATAAAGTGCTATTTACGTCTGTTTGTAAAGCTTGCAATAAATAACTTTTATTTTAAGTATTTGTGACAATTTCATCAACATTTAAGGATGAATGAAACTGAATCCATATGTAGATGACAGTAGCCCAAACTCTATTCAGAATGCTACAAGGTTCCTGCTCTCTCCACACATGGTAATTAATAACTGGGGAAATGCATGCTTGGCAGCCAACATGAACTGGCTATGCTATTTTCATACCTGCTCTGATAAGGCACAGCAGATTGGATCTGATTACAGTTGTAAAGCTGATAAAAATGACAGTTTCAGCATCTCCTGCAATGCTTCTTAACACATTTTCGTATCCATCATACTTTCTGCACAGCATCTATGACCTTACTCCTCTTCAGTTTCCTTGTTACATCAATATAAATAAACGCATAGGATTTCAATGTCAAAATATTGCTGTGAAAGCTGAGTACATGCAGTGAATGCAAGGCACTAACGACTTCATGGTACTATATCATTTCTTAGTATTTTTACACATCAGATGAATGCAATTCATCATAATTCCAGCCAAGTTTAGATTTATTACTTTGTTTATGACTAATCTTCCCTTCTGCTTTACTCGTTTTGTGCCAGAATAACCCGGATGAGCCAGCAGAAGGAAAACCTCACTGTGCTGCTAAATATTACTGCGGCTGAACATCTGAACATTGAGGAAGAAGATGCTGCTTTGAAGCTTGCCCTGGGTAACATCACATCATCCTTACATCAGCTGACTCTGATGGATTCGGACCAAACTGAGTTCAACCAAACACATCTGGACAACTACACTGCAAAGGTCGGTGCATACAATTTTAAGGTCAGGTTGACTGGACTTGCATACTGTGTTTTTAAAGTAGCTTATCTAGCCTAAAAATTCAGTTTAGTATAACTGCTGTCGGACAGATGGATGTAAAACCGGAACTTGACTAGTCGACAGAGATTGGCGGTCAAAAGGCAATAATTTTAGCTTTCTTTTTGATTTAACATTTGTCAAGTTAAGAACCCCCAAGCTAGCAAGGACAGGATGATTTTAATAAAAATATTTCTTTTCAGTTTGGCACACTATTTTAATGTGGGGTCATTACCCTCCTCAGCGTCTTCAAGCCAAGAGAATACTGCAAGCTCAAACTCTGCTTCCAATTTTATTTGTTTTAGATTTCAAACTAACATAATTATAAAGACCCATGACATATGTTTTTATCTCAACATAAAATTCTGCCTGTCTCAAATTTTTTTTGCTGTGTAGTGGAGTGAGGACATTTTGAAACAGGCGGAAGAGCTGGACCAACGAATTCAGATCAAAGAAAATCTCATTAGTAACACCAGCAAGGAGACTGAGTCCGTAAAAGACACTGCCATTAAATACTTTGAGGAAGTAGACACAGTAAAAACGGTAAGTGTGCTGAATGGTGCTTTACAAATCTTTTGTTTTAAATGTGAAAGATACTGACTGACAGCATATCGTAAGTCGATTCACCTATCCTTATTAACATCGTCATATTCTACCTATTTTGTCTACATTTGGTGCAGCCCAAAAGACAAAAATGTTTCTATTAAAAATGCTTCTAAATATTATATATATATATATATATATATATATATATATATATATATATATATATATATATATATATATATATATATATATATATATATATATATATATATATATATATATAT
>JAVLVB010001034.1:371634-385090 GCA_032876305.1 Orestias chungarensis | reverse complement strand
TTTGCGTCAGTTTATGTCACCCAAAACACAATTTAACATAGAAGAAAACACAAAAATACCTACTTAGATTCATATTCATGAGTGCTACATTGTGTTTGAAATTAATTGAATGAGGAAAATGGATTTTACATGTACAAACAACTTCTTCATGCAGGATATTTTTGTACATTGGAATGAGGTAGTTTTGTTGGAGGGCTAACATTTTACTGGACCAACTAAGTAAACTTCAAGTGCTCTGCATTGACCTGAATTTTGTACTTTGTGTGATGTTTTATTTGAGGCATAATCCGAACTCTGTTGTTAAACTGGAATAAATTGGAATAAATTGGAATAAGTTATACGTTTTCTCCAATTGACGTAATCAGAAGTTGGTTAGACTCAAAACCAGATTTAATACATTTAATACAGATTTGCCAGAACAAACAGTTATGATTCTTTATCAACTTTGTGTTAAACATCAGATAATTTTCTTTATTTGTCTTTCCGCTGATTTCTGCTCAGCTCTCTCCTATAACCTGAGAGGAAAAACCAAAGCAAGTCACGTGTATCTCTGTTCCAGTACTTGGGATCAGTTTTAGTATTTAATGGATAGTTTTCAAAAATCTACTGGTATTTTCTTAAATAAAGGCAATGTAATAACTAAAGTACTGTAAGTACTTCAGCTGGTTTGCCCTTGCTGTGGCGTAAAAAATGTTTTTGAAATATTTATTGAAGCAGAGCTGCTTGAGTACATACTAGATAATCAGTAAAAGCAACTGAACTGTCTTCAAACTTATAAAAAGTTTGTGTGTTCATTGACATGACTTTTTTTTTTTTAAACCACTCTTTCTGCAGCTGCAAAAGCAAGTTCAGGAGGTAAAGGCTCCTGCTTTGGCATCTGTGATCTTGGGGAAAGAAGTGGAGTCAGAGGCCATCACCATGCATCGAAAAGTAGAAAGTAAGTTTCTTTTATGTTTAGGAATTATTCATTTGAAATTTAAAAGTAAAATAGCAAGTTAACAGGGAGTAAAGATTGTAAGGAGGGGCTTAGTGTATTTGCATATTATGTCTGCAGTGAAAAGGTTTATAAGATTTTAACAAAGCCACATTTTTGGCTTAAGTATTAAGTATAAATAAGGTAAACATTGGAGGATTCTCTTTGCTTAGACCACCTGAATAACTTATTGAAGAATCATCAACTTCCCTCCCTCTGGTAATTCTCACATCTTTAGACATGGTGGAGGAGTGGCCCAGCTGGCAAGCTCAGACCAGGGCTGCATTAAAGAAGCGAAGACCATTGGAAGAAAAGGTCCTACCTGAGGTCAGGAAGAAGGTCAGGCTGATTGAAAAGCAGTTGGAACCTGCAAGAGAAAATGCCAACCTCGCAAGGAACATAACCAAGGAGACAGAAAAAATGGCACATGATGGGGCTAAGGTAAGCTCTTGCTTTATACAGGAACGTACGTTTCTGTTTCTTTTTTTTTATTGTTTTGCCGTATTTGACTAGTTATTGTTGTCATTTTTGTATTACTACAGATTTTATAAATGTTGCTATGTCCAAGTTTTAATCATAATCCCAAAAGCCCTCTTACATCCTGCTTAATTAGCCATTGATTAGAGCCATGCAGAAATTGCGAAACGTTTCAAGACTAATGCTTAAACGCATGAAGAATACGAGTATGTTTATAATGGTCCAGCTTTTTCAACAATTAGTTATTTAAACGGTGTTCTGTAAATATTCTACAAGTTTCTCCCAAAGACAAACTTACCTTTTTAACGTTTTTTTTTTCATTTTTTAACATGTTTTGTATCTGGTTGGCAGGGATCCAAAGCCACTCTGACTCAAGCAAAGCATACCAGGACAGCAGCTTCTCACCTTACCTCCCATATCAACTCTGCTTTAATGCAGCTGTCAGAACAAGAATTACTAACAGAGAAAGCAAACTCCATGATCCCAACAGAGGTATATTTAAGGTTTATATAGAAATGTGCACTAATGACTTTCCATGACAGTACTTTTTCGTTTCTTAGCAAGATAGCTAAAGAGAGACCAAGCAAGTGTACACTCACCGGCCACTTTATTAGGTGTGCTTGATAGTTCTGGGCTGGCCCCTGCTTAATCCTTGGTGGCATTAATTCAACAAGGTACTGGAAACATTCCTCATTTGTCAATATTGACATGATAACATCATGCAGTTGCTTCAGATTTGTTAGTTGCACATCCATGATGCAAATGTCCCGTTCTACCACATCCCAAAGGTGCTCTGTTGGGTTATAAGCTGGTGACTCTGGATGCTATTTGAGTACAGTGAAAAGAGGATTTGAGATTTATGAAATGGCGAGTTATCCTTCCGACAGTAGCCATCAGAAGATGGGTACACTGTGGTCATAAAGGGATGGACATGGTCAGCAAAAATACTCAAGTAGGCTGTGGCATTGCAACAATACTCAATAGGTACTAAGGGGCCCAAAGAGTGCCAAAAACATATCCCCCACACCATTACACCACGACCACCAGCCTGAACTGTTGATACGAGGCAGGATGGATCCATGCTTTCATGTTGTTGACGCCAAATTCTGACCCTACCATCCGAATGTTGCAGCATAAAGCAAGACTCATCAGACTAGTCAATGTTTTTAGTCGGAGTTTCCTGTCTTTAGCGGACAAGAGAGGCACCCAGTGTGGTCTGCTGCTTCTGTAGCCTATCTGCCTCAAGGTTTGACGTGTTGTGCATTCAGAGATCCTCTTCTGCATAACTTGGTTGTAATGAGTGCGTATTCGACTTGTTGTTGCTTTCTATCAACTCGAACCAGTTGAACCTTTTTACTCTGACATCTGCCATTTACAAGGCATTTTTGCCCACAGAACTGCCGCTCACTGAATATTTTCTCTTTTTCCGACCATTCTCTGTAAACCCTAACTCCCAGTAGATTAGCAGTTTCTGAAATACTCCAACAAGCCCGTCTGGCACCAACAACCATGTCACGTTCAAAGTCACTTAAATCGCCTTGGTTCCCAATTCTGATGCTCGGTTTGAACTGCAGCAGATCGTCTTGACCATGTCTACATGCCTAGATACATTGGGTTGATGCCATGTGGTTTGCTGATTAGGAATTTGCATGAATGAGCAGTTGGACAGGTGTACCTGATAAAGTGGCCGGTGAGTGTATGTACTGTACTAAGTTTAACAGTTTTTGTAATGCACAGCAGCTACATTCAAACTACTAAAAATGAATAATTATATTTCAAATTTCTGGCATATGTTCTGGTATTCATTTGATTTAATCCAGTTTAGATGAGGCAGATTCATTCACTACCAGAATGTTGTTCATACATCTGAAAAGGTCAACAAATCTTTAAAGATGTAACTATTATGGCTATGAAAAATATAGTGTGGCATATGACCTAAAGAAACTTGATACATGCCAATCTCCTCCTCTGTTCAGCCTAAATTTAGTTTTTCTTCTGTCTAGCCTGAAGTATCCCTTACCAACATAAAGCATGACATGGAAGCGGCTAAAGTCCAGTTAGAGGCATATTCTGTTACGTTAGGTGAACTGCTCAGCAAAATAGGTAAGTCTCTTATAGTATGAGTGCCATTTTCGTAAAAAAAAAGGTACAATTATCCTTTTCCAAAGTGCTGTTCTAGTTTTACAATACATGTAACAGAACATTTTCCAGTAGGTTCCCCTTTTGTGGCAAATGTGCTTTTTCGCCTTAGAACTCTCCCATATGCACTTTTTTTTTACCCAGTCTCTCTGTTATTGTTAAACCATGAAAAGTGGCCTAAACTAAGGCAAGTAAAGCATTTAGTGCTTCAGATTTTTCGTTTTTTTTTTTTATACTTTGACCTTCTAGATGAGTCATCCAAGTTGCTAGCAATTCCTGGGAAGGTTCACAACTCTTCCACATATCCTCCATTTGTAGATAACATCTCAATCCTACAGGCTAACGCATACTAGGCAAGAACAGTGAATTTGTTATTTTAGTGGAGGCTGCCAGAACAACAAGTACTTGATTTCAAGGATATTTTTCCTTTACAAAAATAAGATTTCTTCATAGGTCTCTCCCACTGCAACTCAACTTTTTCTTTTTTTATATTTAAGAACAAACATTGAATTTAATTACTTTAATTTCCCTTTGGAATAAATACAGTATTTTTGATTGATTTTGAAATGTTTTTTGTACTTACTTTGGTTATTTTTCTCTTAACATACATGTTTTTCTATCATCTAAAAACATTTAGTTTTATTAAAAAGCTAAGAATAAAGACAATTTTAAGGTTTTTCTTTTGTTTTTTCACAGCACTGTATGAGTCATAATCTCTAAAATGTAGATTTAGCTAGAAAGTCCATCACCTTTTTCTTTCCAGATGGAAGCGTGCCTCTGGAGAGATTTCATCAAATCCTGAACGAGACAGAACGTCGTCTGAGCATGTTGCGTAGGAGTGTGGAGAGCCCGGCACTGGGCTCCAAGATTCAGAAACTGCATTTTGCTGCTAAAGACCAGCAGAGCCGCCTATCCCTCATCGAGCAGGACATCCAGGAGATACAGGAGGAGAGAGAGAGTCTCAGGGACATTGCCTCAAACCTGCCTCAGTCCTGCCCCCAGGCCTTGGGAGATGGTAAAGCCTAGAAATGGGACATAATGAGAATTGCAACATCAAATAAGCAACTATACATAAAAAATTTCTCTTTTTCTTTTTTTTTTCGTTTCAAAATTCACTGATTTCTTCTCACATTTTCTCACTTTTCCTGAAGCTACAATTCATTTTCCCATCAATGAGCAAAGACACACACACATTTTAGGCAAATGCCTCTGAGCTCTCCTCTGTCTCCAGTGATTCTGATCCCTCTCCTTAGATTAGATGGGGTTTTTTTTTTCATTCTCTCCATTTTATTATTCCAATCTCTCATTATTTCAACAACAGTACCAAGATTCAAATTTCCCTGTAAACCACAATAACCCGCTGCTGTGAGCTGCTGTAGAGCACCCACAGGTTTGGTGATACTGCTAAATGTCCTTTGCGGAGGTAAGAAAGATCCGTCTTAGACCTTCTTCAGGCTGACACATTCATTTACACTTCAGCTCTTCTTTCATTACCGAGCCTTAATTAACAATTAGTCAACTTGCCCTCAGCGGGACTCGGGTCTGGCTTCATCAACAGACAGCCTGGGTTTTTGGAACCCTCAATGGTGCCTACCTGCCTGTTTTTGTTTTCCCCCTTAACTGAATCACTATCAAGTTGTCAAGTTGTGGGGGTCACGGATGGCGAGTATGGATGAAGCTTTGTGACCAAGTTGTTTAAGCATCTCGTTAAAAGTTTCATTCAGTTAGATACCCAATGAACAACCATGAGCTTGTCTCATAATACCTTTCTAAGAATATAAAAAATAAAATGAAAATCGTACACAATTATCTAATAATCCTTCTGGTAAAAACAAACAAATAATACAACAGTATATCTGATGATATATCCAGCTTAGGAGAGGAAACAATACATAAAATATGTAAATGTTTTGCACTTTTCTTTAAAAAGCTGCCGTAATTACCACAGAGAAAGTCTAAGTAACAGTTTTTTGTTGTTTTTTTAAATAAAAACTGAAATGTAACTTTAGTTTAGCACCTTTGGAAACTATAAAAGGTACTCAAACTTAAGCATTATTAGCAGTTTAATTCTAGTCAATATTCTTAATTTGTCTTAAACTCTTTACCTGTTTCATTTTGGTACCCTCGCACCAAAATACAGTTAGCCCTTTAGATGTGTAGTTTAAACTCTCCCCAAAACAGGGAATTTAAAGTAGGAATCTTTGACAATAATTCAGAAGGATGTAACATTAAAATACACATTGTTATTCTTTGCTTACATTAAACTTTAACCGTCGAGGAAAAACTGAAGAACTCTTCATTCTACACCTGGAGTTTGCAGAAACCGGTGCAGGACGGTGGTAATGTACCACTTTACAAACAAGAACCATTCTCTTTAATCCAGCACTTTTACGGGATCTCTTATAAAAGCACCAGAATCTTATACAGGACCCTGGTCTGCCTTTATACTGGTAACACACTTGATGGTCACCAAGAATCACAATGTATCTCATTTATGAGGTGTTCATGTGATAGAATCTCAGTAGCATATCTATAAAGTGTTTTAATAGTCAGAAAAATATTCTTGGTATTGTTGGCTTACCCACTGATCACATTACACCATAAAACATACTTGAAATTGTACTTCTGCTTAATGTATCTGTTGTTATTAGACCAAAGAGTACACTGCTTGATATCATGAGATGGAATGATTTTATACAGCTGAAGAAATGTTTAAAACTCCACATCCAACATATCAATAAACATAATAAATGTCTAAAAAATATTGTTGCTATTTGAATATTTTGTTTTCTTTTTAGTTTATGTCTCCCCAATAAAATTTAACTGGAGAATCTGACCTATAAGTTATGTTGGCTTGCCAGACTGCGCTGTAAATGCTACCGGGTTCTGATGCAGCTGCAGTCTGAAAAGGACATGCTAAGTTATTGTTGGTCAATGAAGGTCTCATGGATCCTAATAAACGTACTGTGCAGTGTTTGGGAACACACGCTCATGGTTGGGGTTCATACTGCCAGAATTACAACTGACTGGAGGGCAAATCACTGCAACTTTTCAACCAACACCCTCCAATATAAAACTGAAGATGCATTGTGTAGGTTTCCAAACACTGAGACCTAATATCCCATTATACTGTAACTTGCCCCTCACTTTGTACGTTGGCAATATAAACTTTGTTCCCATTTTTCCAAGTTCCCGTTAGTTTAAACCTTTTCGTTAGTTTTTTGACTGCAAATATGTAAAACTTTATAAAAAAAGATGAACACATCATCTAGCTCAAAGGCATTTTTAAGACTATAAATCCTAGATAATTCATTAACCACTATAATAAATCATTTTGGTCCAGGTCTTGTATTTCAGCCAGTAGCTTTACAGATTTTTGTAATAATTGCAGAGAGGACATGAAAGAGCATGCTGTTTCCACTGGAATTAATGAAATCCATAACAAGTTTTATCGATCATCTGATGTAAAGTTGCTGTTTAAAAGAGGCGCACTCGTCCACATGAGGCTTCTGACTATTCACCTTTGAAGAAGGACATCAAAGTGCAGGTTTTCTCATTTTGAATCTCTGTGCAATTGATTAACAAATTAGGCTAGGTGTCTTATTGTGCAGAGCCTTTTATCTATTGTTTTTCCCTGTATATGCCAAATATGGACTATTAAGTCTGCTAGAATCTTTGTAGTTGTACAGTTAATTCCCAGATCGATGGCAGATTCAGGTTTAAAATTATCTGCTTTGTTGATAAAGTATTTATTTTTACTGGAAGTGACACTGGAATTATGAAGGGGTACAGTCTTATACCTGGTGTTGGCGAGGAGACTTTTTAAAAGGTTTTTTAGGAGATAAATCATCAAAACATCACCAGAATATCATTGGAGATATGCAAAAAGCTGGTGGACAATCATTAAAAGGTGTTAAAACTGTAACTCCAATTAAAACATTGTTACAGTCTTTACTGAAAGGCAAATCAAATACCTTTTAACTTGCAGTTTTTTGGTAAATTTTAGATATAAGCACAATTAAAAATAATTCTCATGTCACATTTTTTTATCTAGATAGTGTTTCATTTCCCATCAGAAAAATAGTTACTGGTCAAATGCACAGAACAAATTGCTTTGCTGTTTTTAATTGTTTTTAACAGTTGATTTAATTGTTGTTTAATTGGAATAGGTTCATAATGCTCCAATATCACATTTATGAAAATCTGGTGATGGCAAATGCAGGATTTGATGCGCAGCTTAGTCATGTTCTCCTGGATGTTTTGGACAAACCAGGGAAATTTGTGCTATGAAATCTAAACAGAATTTCATAATGTTTATCCCTGGAGAGAAGTAACTCAAAACGTATTTAAACCATTTTTTCCCTCAAATACTAACCTAAACTAAACATTAAAGCCAGAAGTTGGTTTTGGTTGAGATAAAGAAAGTAACTTTTCTCAACGGATTTCTCTGCTAAGGCTAACATGGTCTATGCAGACGGAGTTCAAATCCTTGGCATCAAAGATGACACTTCTCGCTTTCAGGAACGCGTAATATGCTGCTCCAATACCACCGGAAGCATCATTATTTTAAAAACTTCTACTCCGCAGCTCTTTGTGAACCATTTGATAAAACTGAATTCAGCAGGTTTTCTCGTGTCCCTTTTATTTTTCTTCAAACTCACGCGATCACAGAGCAGCTCTGGATGTGAGCCATACGTAAATCGTGCAGATTAAGAAGGCTCATAAAAACATTTCAGATGGGTCAAGAAAAGGAAGCATTAAAAACAAAAAAAGGCGGAAAGGAGGTTGTGCATGCATCTATCCAGCAAAAGAGGTTGATGCCAAATCTGTGCAATCACATAATTTTTTACTTTGTATTAGGATTTGTTTTAAAAAAAAGAAAAATCTACATATATGTATTGATTCTAATTCCTGATACACCTTTGCATCCACATGATGGAAAAAAGAATCACCTGTCATCAAACATGTGCTATGCTGTTGCAAACCTTTAATTATCGTCTGCTGCACTTAATCTCTGCCAGATGTTTTTGGGAGATGCTCAAACTTATGAAAGGCATAAACACTATTGTCTTCCAAATGATGCACATATAATCATTCTTTTTTTCACACCATATCATCAATAGTGTTTTTAATTAAGTCAGATTGTGCTGTGACAAAACTGTTGACACATCCTTTTTCACAATACAACAAGTGGAACCATTCCAGTTGGTTCTTTGAAGAAAGGCATGTCTTCTTAGTGAGTGTTTTTTGTTTGTTTGTTTGTTTGTTTGTTTGTTTGTTCATTGTTGTTTCTTTTCTTTCTTCTTCTTCTTTTTGTTTTCTTTTTTTTCATGATGAAATATTGCAACCTCATTTACAATCACACTATGCGCCACATCGCCACATATGTTCCCTGCATTTCACACTGAAACAGAAGACGCTTTAAATCCTGCTGAGAACTGCTTAGCTTTAACAGAACCCATAAGAGCTGTGCTGATAAGAGCGAGCATGTATTCCGTGGAGAATGTGCATTTTTAGAAGAATAGGGTGTCAATCAGCATATCAAAAACAAGTACACAACAAAGCTTGTGGTAAACAAGATGCATGTGGTGCAAAAATGAGTCTCCTGGGGGAAATCCAGATTTATAATGCTTGCCTGAAGCCCATACGAACGATGAAGGGGAAAAAAACGTATTTTTCATTTTGTAGAACAAAGCATGTGTCTGGATTCAGTTTGTGCACCTGGAGCAACAACCTTAACAGATACCAGATTTAAAGGCAATTTAGAGTTTATATAACATCACATAATTTTCAGTTCAATAACAGTATTTGGACATTTACCCACCTGAGGTTGTATTACTGATCGTTCCTTTAATTTAATAAGCCAAACAGGGGATGTACGCTTTCCCTGAAACATTGTCTGACATTTCAAAAAAGTGGGATTTTAAATCACATCAGTTATATGATGGAAAATACTAATTGTCTCTGGTCTCTGGTTTGGGGGAAAGAAAATCTTTAATCAAGGTATAACTTTTATAAATATCAAAACTATTAAGTTATTACATGTTGGTCTGATGTTCTTAAAACTATATGTTATATGTTAATTTTATATAATATGTTAATTTATTCATTAACAGGGCAACACAGAGACACCCAGGACAACCAACCATACAGGTTATCTCATTCCTTAGAGAGACCATTTATTGTTGTGGGGCTATTGGAGGACGGTGGAGTACCCAGAAAGAATGTGCCCATACTTGGGAAATTTCAAATCAGTGGTAAATAAGACTAAAGGTCTTTGTCCTTTTACAGGTTTTTTTTCCCAAGTCATATGGGGCACACATGAGGAGAAGTGTTAAAATATATTATTTTTATTTTTGGTTAAAACAATTAAGTGATCGATATATTACTGAAATATTATGTAAAACCCCCATTAATTAACACTGCAATTAAAAAATTTGACACACCAACTTTCTAAATTTGAGGTTTAAATATATCATTGGGGTTTTCAGTGTATTCATTTTGTTAGTCTGAGATTTTTTTTCTGCCACTTTAAATTATTGTTGTCACTTTTGCAAACACTGTTATATTGGTCTTTATGCTACTGTGTTAATATCTTGCTATGTATCTGTATCAATAAAGTTGCGTCCACCTGGGATGGAAACAACTATTTGTGTTTTGAAGAACAATTATCAATACATTAGCACATTCTGGACTGAGCATGTTTTTTTGTATTTTAAGGAGAAAATAGTTTGAGTTTAAAACAGTAGAACATATTCTTGTGTTGATTAGAGAATAGAAATTGGTACTCTTATTTGGGTTGATTGAAATGAGTACATTGCTAAAGGATGTGATGTTTTATTTACCGGAAAAAAATCAGGGTGATTACTCATTTTAAAAAATATTACAGAATTGCAAAACTAGCTGTTTTTGCATTTTAATGGCTCTACCCAGCATCATAAATAAACATTTAGCATTGATTGAAAATTCCGGATTTTATGATGTTTTTAATTATGGAAGGAGTTTGAGCCCCTACAGCGCTTTGAAAGGCGGAGCTGCAGTGTATCTACAATGAGGTACTGGAGCAAACAAAACGCTGTCTGCTAAAAAGCATTTTTCTCTCAGTACTGTGTGAAAAACGAAACATAGCTTATATGTATGTATGTTTTGGTTTAAAGTCAACTTTACACTCAGTAGATTGGTTATAAATAGCTACTGTTGTATTTTCTCCCTTATAAAAAGAAGTTAGACTCATCATAGAATGAACTGCAGAACTCCATTTGAGTAAAAAAGACATTATTTTTGCTACAAGACCTTTAAATTAGCATATCCTACTTTAGTGCTAGTAATAACATTATATTCTAGTTTTGTTTGTAGAAATGTACTCATGCCAAGTGATACATCACACAGACCTGCCCTGCTAGCTTCCTCATGAACAATTTACTTACACTTTTTTTGTCTTCTCTCATCATTTTCCATATTTTTCACTTTACCTCTGGATTGTTGAGGAATGTAAGGAATGTTAGGATGTCACTAAAAGCGAGAAGACCCCTCCCTGCTCCTTCCTTAAAGGCTAACATACAAATGTAATTGTTCTTTGTAGAGAGTCACTTTCATGAAAGTGATTTGAAGTTTAAAAATACTCAGAGGTGAAAGAGTTTTCTTTTACTTTCCCTTAATAACGCTTTCTGAACTACAATAAATTCAAAGTACTTCTTTTTTGCTGTAGGCTGCGATATCCATCTCAGAAAAGCTCAAGCTTTTGGTCTATTGCTTTAGATGTGTTTTAGGTTAAAAAGGCACCCAACAAATGGGGGACATAAGTTCTTGTGTGTCTTTATTTAAAGTCAGACCATGTATTGCAAAGTAATATTTTAGTGAAAGTGAAAGTGGCCTTGCAACCCAGTGAAGAAAGCACTAAGAACAGCTGCTATGGAACTGTAGGAGTGTAGTAACGTGGGAGATTCTTTAGCATAGCAAGCAAAAAAGGATAATAAATTAGTGCCGACAACATGTTTTAATTTGCAACAAGTCGCATTAGTTTAACTTATGCAGTTGCACCTTGATTAAGCAAATATATCAAAAAATTTAAATTAAATCTTATCGTTTTTATAAAGAAGAACAAGAGAAAATTATCACATTGGGAGACACAGGGCAAAGAGATGCCAAATAAAAATACATAAGAGATCTTATATAAGCTAAATTTTTTTTTTTTTGTGCTAAAAAATTAATAAAAGATCCTTCCTAAATATGTGTGAATTATTTTGAACCCAAATAACAATGATTTACAACAGTTTTGTCCTAATTCCAGCTGCACCGTACAGCAGTGCTCCTCAGATACGAAGACCCTGAGTATCTACTCAAAGTCAATGTGCATCTGTGCATTGTTAGCAAAACAATGAGAAGAAATGTGACGTTTTTGCAGAACCGTTCCCAGGGGGTGTGATATATAAAACAAGTTTGCCTTGAAATGAAGTGGTGCTACACGGGAGAGGAGCAGAGAGAAAAGAGAAAAGGTCTGAGTTGATTATCTTTATAAATAGGAGTCAAATCTCAGTACATGCCAGTGGCATCGCATCAGGAGAGTATGGTAATGCATCAAAAGTGTAAAAGAAGTCAAACAGCAATATGGCACAAAGAATCTGCCGCACTCAAAGGGTTATCAGACATACTGGGAAGCGCTTATTCATTGTTTTACTGCTGACTGCCCTATATAAAGAAGATAAGTCGAAAATAGCTATTCTTTTATACTTGCTATCTATGTGTACCAGAAATTCAGTTTCTGAATAAAATCAATTTTCGGAGGTGTCATGAACTAGGAATAGTGTTTGAGAAGAAATACACAAACTTCTCAGTTCCCCCCTGAACTGTTTTCTGTGCTGGAAGGAATTTGTTTTTCTGCATCATGAAATATTAAACATCGGAATCAGCAAACCTTCTTGAAGACATGCAAGGATGCTCTCAGTCTTCAAATTTTTCTAAATTATATAAAGTTCACAGATATAAAGGTTTTGCACATTCCCAAGAAAGTACCATGCAAGTACTAAAGTCAGCAGGTGGGAAAACATGCTACAGGTTTTTTACACCATATAGCAGTGGTGGACTTAATGTAATTAAAGAAAGAATCTGTAAATACATCTGAATTTGAAAAACAAGGGAATTCCTAAATGGTTAAAAACAAAATAAAATGGTAAGAAATCAATCACCTAACTTGCAGCCAGCTAGAAATCTAAAGAAAGAACTGCAGATCAAAATGTATTAGGAGCTCGTACAACCTGTAGATTTTGAAAGTTTAAGTGAGAAAAATGACCTTGGCAATGTTTTCAACATTTCCAAACAGGATATATCCTGAAATTGTAATGACCTAGAAAAGATTTTCTTTAAACATATTTGTAAGTGTGTTCAATACAATTATTTTTGTCATTTCTCCTCACCCAAATTTTCAACTGTTGACTATTACCTTAGACATCTTTCTAAGTGTTATTAATAGGAGTTTTGCCCTCGTTGGGTGTTTTGCTTCTTCATTTTTTTTTAAATAGTCCAATTAAAACCATTAAAAATTATAAAAACAAACTTATTTTACCTGCTCGTATCATATAACAGTTACAAAAGCTAGTATAAAAAGCTTTAACAAATCATCCCATCATATATCCAACATCTATTCATCTCCTCGTGTTTTGCATGTCACTGTTCATCAAATGCAGTGGCATCCTTCGGTAGCATGTTCTGTTGTCTTTCCTATTTTGAAAAGTTGATAAAAGAAATAGGCCTCTGTGTCATGCCATATTGCATTATTATAAAAGAAAACATTTTGACATGTTTTACACAAAAATTTGCTTAATGTACAGTGTGATGTACAAACTATTGTACATAGTTATGCACAATGGT
>JAVLVB010001034.1:356467-367574 GCA_032876305.1 Orestias chungarensis | reverse complement strand
CAAGTGGCTGACTAAGCAATTTCTTTTTTAGAGGTTCTGGTCCAAAGATAACAACTTCTGTCTTTTCAGAGTTCAAAAGCAGAAAGTTTAAAGTCATCCACATTTTTATGTCATCTAGACATGCCTGTAATCTACCAAACTGACTGGATTCATCAGGATTTATAGATAAATACAGTTGTGTATCATCAGCATAACAGTGAAAATTAACACCATGATGATTTTACCAATAGGGAGCATGTATATAGTAAATAGAATTGGGCTAAGTACAGAACCCTGTGGTACTCCACAAGTAACCTTACAATGCGGAGAAGATTTGTCATTTAGATGAACAAACTGGGATCTATAAGACAAATACGATTTAAACCAGCCTAGTGCTGTTCCCTTGATCCCCACAGTGTGTTCGAGCCTTTCAATGAGGATATTGTGATTGACTGTGTCAAAAGCAGCACTGAGATCTAACAAAACTAGAATAGACACGAGCCCATTGTGTGAGGCCATGAGAATATCATTAGTAACTTTAAGGAGAGCTGTCTCAGTGCTATGATGAGCTCTGAAACCTGACTGAAATTCTTCAAATAGGTCATTATTCATCAAATGCTCTCTCAGTTGATTAGCTACAATTTTTTCAAGGAATTTAGATAAAAAAGGAAGATTAGATATGGGTCTGTAATTTATTAAGTGTTCTTGATCAAGAGAAGGTTTCTTAAGTAGGGGTTTTATTACAGCTACCTTAAGAGGCTCTGGTACATAACCATTCACTAATGACAACTTAATCATTTCCAAAATGGGGGTAATAATAATAGGAAATACTTTTTTAAACAATTTTGCCAGGATTGGATCCAACATACAAGTTAAAGGCTTAGATGAAGAAAATATTTTTAAAAGCTCAGAAGGCTCAACTGGAACAAAACACTTCAAACAGAGATCAGGCTCCAGAGCCACATTCAGTACCTCATCGCTTACTGAGGTAGTAGTTATGTTTGGTAGGATGCCATCAATTTTAGATTTAATAGATTCAATTTTATCAATAAAGAATTCCATAAAGTCATTACAGCTAAGAGTCGGAGGAATGGGTGATATAACAGAGTTTTCATTTCTCGTAAGTTTAGCAACTGTATTAAAAAGAAACCTAGGATTGTTCTCATTCTCCTCTATTAGTAAAGTAAAATATGCAGATCTAACTTGGCACAGGGTCCTTTTATACAGAAGCACGCTGTTTTTCCAGGATAAATAGGACTCCTCTAAAAGCGAAAACCGCCATTTCTTCTCCAATTTCCTGGTTTTTCGCTTCAAGGTATGAAGTTCTGAATTAAACCAGGTGGCCAACCTCCTATGAGTAATCACTTTCCTTTTTATGGGGGCTATGTTGTCTAATGTTGTATGCAATGAGGACGTAATACTATGAACAACAGCATCAATCTGTGTAGGGCATGAATTTAACTTGCTGCCCTCCACTGCGTTTCTCTGAAATACTGAAGAAATTACAGGTGGAATGGATTCTTTGAAGGCTGTAACAGCATTGTCCGATAGACACCTACTATAAAGACATTTTCTTTCAGATTTTTAGTACTTGGTGAAAACGAACTCAAAAGTTATCAAAAAATGGTCAGAAAGGAGAGGGTTATGAGGCAGCACTATAGCTTTTTCACACTCAATGCCATAAGTCAGCACAAGGTCAAAAGTGTGACCGAGAGAGTGAGTAGGTGTTTGGATTTTTTGAGTGAAGCCAATTGAGTAAAATGGCAGGAAAGGCTACATTTAGACTGTCATTTTTGGTGTCAACATGAATGTTAAAATCTCCCACTATAATGATTTTATCAGTGTTTAACACTATTTCAGATAAAAAATCTGAGATCTGATCTATAAATTCAGAGTAAGGACCTGGCGGACGATACAAAATAACAAACAGAAGTGGTTTAATTATTTTAGAGGTTGGATGAGGAAGGCTAAGGGTTAAATGTTCAAAAGACCTATAACTATTAGTTGGCCTGGGATTAATTAACAAATCTGATTGAAAAATGCTTCCTACTCCTCCACCTCTCCCAGTACTTCGAGGAATGTGAAAGTTTGACAGCAATGTGTGTTTAGGTTTTTACACACAAGGAAGTTTTACGAGACTGAGAACATTAACAAGCTGGGATAAAATGGGTTTTGTGTTTTAGTGACCTGTTCTCTGAGTTCCAGTCAGGTCTTTAACTTGGTAGTTTCCGAAGTTTCAACTTGTCTTTGTAAAATGTTTGAGAGAAAGTTGTACAAGTTTTCAGCCTTCAGTAGACATTTTAAAGCCCCACCATCATGACAGCTTCTCAGGATTTTGATAGTACAAATGTTGATTCTGCTCCACCTCTATCTGACTATGAGAGGAGCTAACTCGGAAAAAAGATCAAAGATCTGATGTTTTGACTGGCTGCAAACTCCTCTACCAACCAGAAAAAAACAGGACACATTGGAATGTTTATATGCGCTTGTAACGTTATACCAAAGCAATTCTTTATAACAGATTTAATCCTTATGTTTTATTTTTCAAGTTCATAAAAACGCCATAACTTCTGAAGTTGTTGCATGATTCCTGGATGCGGGTTATATTTAAAACTGGCTCCGTTTTGTTGTTCTCGACAGACAGATCTACGTAAAAACATTAACCCATATTTTTGTACCGAAACTTGTGCTTGTTTCACTTATAGCACTGCATCTAAATAAGTTTGAGTTAGTCAAGGGAAAGACAATTATCACCAATGATAAAAGCTTGTGAATTTTATGGAACACAATTAAATAAACTTTATGCACACGGTCAGGGCTAACCAATCATTCAATGAAGATTGTCCTAATCTTCCTTTTTCCCCTACTGGTTGATATATAATAAAGATAATGTTCGATAAAGTGGATAATCCACCTCGCAAACGAGATAAATAGTGTAATACTAAGTCAATTAGGAGAATCTGTTGCAGGTTTAGCTTGCCTCATCCTAAGCAGCAGGGGTCATTTGTTTTAGTTCTGAGCACCAATTTCTTTGCCGACTCCAAACACCTCCGCAAATATTTTTGACACGTTTCACTCTCTCCTCTTCTGCTTCCTTTTTTTTTTTTCTCCATCGCCCCAGGTGATCACATGGGATCACACACCTGCTTCAACATGATAAGACCAGGAGGCAGCTTAACAAACATGCTGTTTATTCATATGTGTTGGTACAAGATCTTAGGATTGACACCCTCTAATTGAACTGGATTCAGACACAAACACATTCAGCATGACACTATGATTCATGGGGCATCAGAGCTTTGGGAGGTGACCAAAAAACAAAATCAGAACGGATGGGATTCTTTGAGTGGATGACAAATTTTACTCTTCAACCCGTGGCTCCCATCTGCTTTTCCTTCCTAATGGTTCTCATTTGTCAGTGCATTCATAAATGCGTGTGGCGAACGTGTAAGTGTAATTCGATGTGGCAACAATACCCTTTCATTTGTCACACATTTTATGTTTATCGTGGCCGGGTACACGGGACCCCCACGTAAACAATTCCCATGTGGGAAACCCTGTCACACAGAGGCAGAAAAATTTGTTCTCTGAGGCAGGAAGCGAGACATCGATATTGGTGTTAATGGAAACTAAACAATTATTATTTAACTTCTGACACATATGGATTATTGGAAGCTGTCTGTAGTAACTGTGGCAATTGCTCGATTCGTGGATGGACGGATGGATGGATGGATGGATGGATGGATGGATGGATGGATGGATGGATGGATGGATGGATGGATTTGACACTGAGGGGCAGATTTCACAGAATCGTGATAAATGTGGTAAAACACATGATTAATTTTTGACATTTTTATATCAATAAATATTAAACAAAAGGTTCCTGTTGAAAAAACAGCAAAGCAAAAAACTACTTATAGAACTTATACCCACTAAATAGCTATATGAAGGGTTTTTTCTATTGTTACACGGCATATGTCCCCAGGAAACAGAGTTTGTCCTAATCTTTTTATACAGCATTTTAGACGTTTCAGAAGAAAAAGGCTATTCCTTTTTTCTCCCTGCTTCTATTCAGTCCTCTCACATTATGATAAAACGGACGTGGATAATCGGTTGCAGTTTAGAAAGAACCTCGGCCATGTTCGCTGACGTTCCTCCCAGCATGAAAATTAGTCTTTGAACCAGCAAACACATACTGGATGGACGAATAGGTGAGTCTTGCGTGCACATTTAGCCGGACATCACAAGCATTGTGACAAACAGGTGTTACAATTGTATATCTGAGCTATATTTGGAATTTTAATCATTTAAATGTTGGTTGTTTTAATCCTGAAGCATACATTCAAACTAATCTGCTTGATCTTTGACTGTGAAAGAAAAAAATGAGGATAGGAAGTGTTGTTTGGGCTCCAAAGGATAATATGATTTGGATGGATTTTCTGTTTCCCATTTCTTTAATTTCAAGTGCACTCACTGGAAAATTGTCTCACCATAGTAGAGGCAACAGTAAAGCAATGCTGCCCTCTTGTGGTCCCAAAAACCAAAGGTTTTGAAATCCCATCCATCTCTACTCTGGGGTGGGGTAAAATGGGATTCACAGGGATGCTTTCGTGATTTATGATCCTGGTGTAACAATTTGATTTAGCAAAATACATACCATTCAAAGTAATACATTGATCAATAAAGCTCAATCAAAAAATAAGCTATTTTTTATATTATCTGATGGTAATATAAAAAAATATAATTTTCTTATATTACCATCCAAGATTTGAAATGTATCAACTCAAGTGCCAGGAGTCATTCACCGCCACCCTTGAAGCAAACAAACCCCTTACTTTTGACACGATTTAATTTAAAACTTCCGTTTTATTATTATTTTCATAAAGTCAAACAGCTCATTTTTACCACCTATGCATCTACCTCTTTTATCCTCCCCACCGTGTGAGTAGAATATCTCTTCTCTCTTTGATTTGAATGACATGACCCTACAGACAACGGGGAATCATTTCCCTCTTTCATATTCTTCTGAAAAACAAACAATAAAAGAAAAGACAACAAGTTTCTTTGTAGTATTCACAAAAATGCCTGTCAGGTTCAGTTTTTGATCTGTTTAAAATCTCTAATTCCTGCTTGCACTGTGAGAGGTCTCTCTTATTTTCTGCAGCTCTCATCTTCTGGAACTTCTGACCCTTTGACCCACCGGATGCGCGTTGTTGACTGATGATCTCCCGGAGAGAACAGAAGGCAGCATCGGATCTTTGCGGGATGTAAAGTCTTCTTCGTTCTGTGAAAGGTTGGTTTACTTTAGAAATTGTGTGAATTAAATGCCGTGACGACAAAGTCAAAAATTCATCTCAAGTTTTGCATTTTTTATTTTCTTATTTACTTGTCCTGCGATGGAGTGGCGACCTGTCCAGGGTGTACCCCTGCCTCTCGCCCTTGTAAGCTGGAGATAGGCACCAGCAGACCCACCTGACCCCATTAGGGACAAAAGTGTACAGCAAAAGGATGGATGAGTATATTCTTGTCTATTTAGCTTTTTAAAACCCATCCATCCATCCATTCATGCATTTTCTGTACACCCTTGTCCCTATCTTGGCACCTATCTCCAACTTACAATGGGCAAGTGGCATGGGTACACCCTGGACAGGTGACATACAGGACAAACAACCACTTATACACACACCAAAGGATAATTTAGAGTGCCCAATCAGCCTAACAGTCATGTTTTTGTACTGTGGGAGGAAGCTGGAGTACCTGGAGAGAACCCACAAATGCACAGGGAGAACATGCAAACTCCTTACAGAAAGACCCATGACCCAAGGTGGAATTGAACCCAGACCCTTCTTGCTACATGGCAACGGTGCTACCCACTGCGTCTTTAATTGATTATAAGTAAAATTATGGTTTTGCTGGTTTTGTTCTTTTGTTTTTTGCAATGTATTCTTCAAGTGCAAAGATCAGCATGCTACTTGATGTCGCAAGCTACTCTCTCAACCATGCTACATTTTTGTCATTACCGTGTATGGAATTTTGCATACTTTACTCTACTTTGGATTCATAATATTACTGAGTCTCGCTTCCTACAACATGAGTCCATTTTTGGTAGGTCTGAAAGGGTTCTTACCGTAGGCTTCTTTCATTGCAGCAAATATTTCAATTCGGAATAATTGTCGGTAAGGATTGTGAGCCGTACACTTGTACACTGTGCTATGAATGACCTGCCATTGCAACATGAAATCCTGCAAGAAAATGAAGTCCATAGTCCTTTCTTATACAAGAGGCTTGGTCTATAGTGTCTTGTATTTATACACCCTGATATTTAGCATCTTGCTTACTTCGCTCTGATAGATTCAGGATATAATTCTATATTGAAAAAAAAAACTATTTAACAAATTGAGATAATTCTTCAAATCCTCCTTTATGGAGGATTTTTTCCTTTTTTTGTTGTTGCATTTTACTCAACTTTTGCTGAACCTTCTCTTCATGAAAAAAAATCAATTAGCTTTTGTTTTAAAGTAGCATTTTAATGATATGATCTTCAATTATAACCTAAACTCTAGTGGCTAGACCCGAGTCTCCTCATTTGCCTTTAACAAAAAATGAAGGTGCTTAACACAAAGGGGCCTGATTACTGCTAGAGCTGCAGGACCAAGAAATACAACCTGTTTGACATCATGAAATAGGAAAAGCGACATCCAAATGCAACACATTATGCTAAGATGGAAGGTAAGTGATCACAATAGGAATGAAACCAGGTTAGGCATCATATCTATTAAAGTGTTTGAAGGACAAAAAACTTGTTTCAGATTTGCCAAAATACCTGAGTGTGATCTAAAAAACAATTTCCAAACATGAATACGGTAATGACGTTGGTTTGCTGCGATAAGAACTTGACAATTTTCTGTAATTGATGGATTATATGAATTTGGATTTCCATTTTTTTTTTAAACCTGGAGTACAGTATTCATCTGTCAGTTCAATACCTTAACTTAAAATTACACCACTTCCAACACGAAATGGCTAAAAAAACAATAATATTAAGCTTTCATAGTTGCCTGGTCATGCTACCTCAGTCGTTAATGCCACAAAACTTTCAAATATGGCTGACTTCAAATAACTGTGCAAAGCAGAATGGTCCAAAATTATTTATTAATTATTCATTTGGTGATAAATGCTAAACCTTAATCTACATTTAATTTCCTTTACAGACACTTTTTATTTGATACTTTGGGCTCTTTTTCCAGCTACTGAATTTCTGTTTTTAGCAGCAGCAACAACAACAAAAAATTATTTTCAAGGTTTGCAACACTGGGTCATTGAACATCCAGGAGAATAGGATAATTTGTTCACATTGATTTTCAGAGTTTGGTTGTATCAACAAAACACGGTTGTTCTTTATAACTCTGAATCTCAACAACGTGTTAAAAAAGAAATATTGAAGAGTTGTGCATGTGTGGAAAAAAAGCTTCTTGACTTCTGGGCAAGCATCTTATTACAATTAGAAAGTGCTTGCCAGCCTTGTGTCCTTGTCGGGTCCTCATTTATTTAAGTCCAGGCAGTTCTGTGATCCAACAAGGAATTAATGAATTTATAAACAGTAGATGCAAGTTCCCAAAGTGGTCTCCCAGATGAATGTAGCAGAGTGTTGTTTAGTCTCTGCTAAACACCAGAAAACATTTTTATGTAAATGGGAGGTGAAGGCAGAAAGTGTGTCCTCCAGTAAAACACAAGGTAGTTATAAACTGCACTAAGTGACTCCCTAGATGCCTTTCATCAGCGCTCACAGTCACCCCAATTGCTGGCATACAATGCCTTCCGAAAATGTTCCCCTTAAACTCTTTTATTTTGCATTTTGTTATGTTACAATTGCAAATTGCAATATCAGAATTGAAATTTGAAACATTGGATTGAAAAATAGCTGTGAATATTGGTGATGTAAAAAAACTTAATCCTCAAAAAGATCTCATGTCCCAAAAAAATATAGGCAAACGTTTGTATATTCAAATTCTAATGAAACATATTAAGGTTTGTGGTTGTAGAATGCCCAAAAATTAAATAAAATAAAAAAACCAAAAAGTACTTTCACAGAATGGATTTGGTGAAAATGTGCTACTTCTAAATGTGGCAATGTAAAAATATTAAGCATGCTCTGATCTGTAAATGTATAGTTTCGAGAAAACTAAAAGAAAAGACTAAGCGGCAAATTCGGTATCTAAAAGGTTCTAGTTAAAAAATTATTACAATTTGCCTTTAGATTTGATATGCTCACTGCTTTTTTTTTTATTCTGTTATATATATATTTTTTTAACACTCTACAGGGTTAGGTTTTTTAAGCAATTTACATAGATATGCTGCTATAGGTTTAGGCTGATGGAGGACAATCTGACCACTTCTCACTCTGCTACTTTCTACCTGTTTGTTCCAATCGGCTTTAGTTTGATTATTTAACTTTATGTTTTCTCTTAGTGTCCTTCTCTCCATAGCAGCTACACATAGTCGGGCCTTCTGTTACCTGAGACATATTTTTGGAGGAGGAAAATGGCTGGCAGACGTGCAAACAACATGCAGCAACTGCTGCTAAAAACTTTTTTTCTCTATTTTTTCGGTTTCTTCTACATCTATTTGTCTCTTCTTTCTCTCCAAACCTCCAGTCAACTGCGGCGGACCAGGTTCTGGTTCTGCTGCATGTTTTTGTCTTCTCCACTGTTGCTAGATGCGTGCTCAGTTTGAGGGCTGGCTGTTAAGTCAACAACAATGTAAGCTACTGTTTTCGGTGTGCTTATTCCAGAGGAGTCAACGACTTGATGCAATCTGATGGGTTTCCGTGCTTGGGAAAAATGTTTAAACTGATTTTTTTAAGATTAGAATTAAATGATTTCCTGTGAACTGCCTTGAGGCAGCATGTGTAGTAACTAGGCGTTATATAAATAAACACAATCTTGAATCTTGATACTGCTGCATCTAACCTGTAATACATATTTTTTTATTTATCAATTTGAAATGAGGCATTAAAATAATAAAAAAAAGAAAAAGACATTTTCAGAGTAAAGTTTTTATTTCAATTATGAATATTGGATTTCAGCATATAGTGTGATTTTTTCTCAGCGAGTGTCGGAAAAAAGTCATGTGGTTGAAAAGCCGGATGCCTGATTTGTCACCACAAGCACGGGGAAATGTGCAAGAGTTCCAGATAAAAAACGATTATGTAGGCCACAGTAATAACTATTCATATGTTTAGTGGCAACTAAAACGGTTGCAAATTCATGGGAATAATCAAGGTCAGAAGGTTTAAATAAGAAATTATGGAAAATTTTGGGAATATATACTCATGTAGGCCTTCTTATTCACCCATTTTTGTGGAGGAAATATGCCATTGCATATTTTGTCTAAACAAACGAAAACTCATGCAAGTACATGTGAATATGCTCAATCACTTACCCATGCACATTGTTTACTTAGGATGATTGAGGGACCCTGTCCAGCATTTTACTTCCAACTGAGCCTTTTTTATCCTTGGAGAAGGTGGATGTCATTTCCCCTTAGTTTTAGTTGGAAGGGTTAAAGGACGCTCTTGTGTAAAATGTTTGCTGCTCATGATACTGAAAAATGGTTTCACATTCCATAGATATTAATGTAATTGCAGTACCTTCAGTCTCATCTGAGGTGTTTCAGGTAAGGAGGGTTGACGACAAGAACGCTTTAAGATTACTGTAGAAGTCATAAATTCTTTCACGAATAATTTGGATTATTTGCACGTCAGTCTCTTTTAGTTTTCTAGCTGTGCATTGTGCATCACCGCAATATAACAGTACAGCTTTAAGGAGTTTCAGTTTCCCCAAAACTTGTAAAACCTGTATTAGGGTACTTTTTTCCATATTAACTTTAGTATCATCACCCCTTTTTGCCTTTCCAGGAATAAAAATTAGGTAACTCTAGACTTCCACTTAGCTGTTATTTCATCCATTTTTTTTCCAGAAGAGCATGTATAGTGATTCATATGACATGGAAAAGTTTGTGGGGGAAAAGGTTGTTACAAAACCTTTAAGGAAGAGTTTTTAAGAAGCAACCAACCAACAACTTACTTACCGGTTTTGCTACTTTACTTTATTTACCATGGTATTTCATCATTGCGGTTAGTTAAGCAGGATTTTATTTTTTCATTTAAGTTAAACTGTTAGCTGTAAAATGATAGAATTAAATTACTTACATGATAAAGTATTTTATTTAAAAATGTCAACATTCAAAACTGGTAAACAAAGTATAGATATAATGACTTTAATTTAATATCTATTCCATTTCAACAAAATGTGTGTGTTGACACGTTTGCTGTTCATCTAATTTCTAATGCTATACTTGTTTTTTACTTTAAAGTCTGTCTGAAGTGTTTTCATTCATCTCTTTCATTAATTTGCGCACTTTTATAGGCCTCCACATGATGGCGAGCGCCAGTTTGACAACCTTAAGATGCCCTGATTAACTACCACAGCATCAACCACAGCCCGAGGACAGGTTCTCCTACAATGAAACCGGAATCTGGATGGTTTGCCTTCAAAATAAAAGTTTGCTTCAACATATTTAGACAGGAAAAAATCTTCACAGGCATTAGATATATTAAGTATTAGGCAGTCAGAAATTATTTCTGGTAATATGCTCAGTTTGCTGCAGTGGACGCAAATAAAGACTAAAGCATGTGTCAGTTTATGGGGTTTTAAGACAAAGCAAAATATTTGAAACGCTTTAAAAGGCACAATAATGGTCTTAGTGCAAATACCGGAAAGGCAACAGTAGGAAAATACTTTCAGTTTGCTTAATGATTATACATTTAGTTTTTGTTTGAGGTTTTTGATATAATAATACCTATAATGATCTCTCAAAAAGCACCAAATTATGCATTTCACATCCAATGCAATAGTAGTCATATACATACATACATATATATATACATATATATATATATATATATATATATATATATATATATATATATATATATATATATATATATATATATATATATATATATATATATATATATATATATATATATATATATATATATATATATATATATATATATATATATATATATATATATATATATATATATATATATATATATATATAT
>JAVLVB010001034.1:325546-356367 GCA_032876305.1 Orestias chungarensis | reverse complement strand
TGTTTGTTTTTTCAGAACAAGAACAACATAAGAAATGGTTTGATTATGTTTAATTATGGCTATTCTGTCATAACCTTCAAAGTTTACCTTTAGTTAACAATTATTCTCACAGTATGAATATAATAATTAATAGTTCGTATTGTGCATTTTCAACACGTCTTAGAAGAGTTGTGATCTCTCTTTTGATCTTAAGCTATCAGCTTTGGAAAAGACTAAGCAAACAGAAACAGTTTAAAGCCTACACAGGTGTTTTATTTTGAAAAGTCTGACCGAACGTCTCGTTTTTGATTGCGTCACGCTTGACTCCCGTGCGGACTGGCTGCTTAGACCGGAGTCGTTAAATAGGAGGGATACCGAAGCGTACAGTAGCGGCAAACCTGCAAGATATTTTAGGCTTTTCTCTGTCTGAGAACATCAATTCCAGGATGCCTTCAAACAAAAGCATGCAAGGTAAAAAAATAAATCTAAATAAATGAAACGACTCGGAATTGCATTGTCTTATATGTTCAGGTTGTGAACCGCTAGCTTGAGCTTTGAGTCTTTACAATGGGCCAGGCTGGCTTCAGTCGCAGGACTAGCTAGTGGCGGCATTATTTTTCATTATAACTTTTTCTAATCGTTGGAATAACCTTTGACCTTCTTTCTCTAAGGCGGGAAAGCTTTCGGTCAACTGAAGGAGCAGCAGAGGCAGAAACTGGAGGAGATAAATAAGGTAGGAGTGTTGTGTTTCTGCGAGGCTCCCTTAATGAGGTCTGATACACTTGACTTGACGTTGGCCTTGTTTTTTAATGTGGTGCCGTTTCTTTCTTATTTGTCTAATTTTTGCAGTTGAAATTGATTTAAAAATAAAACCCCAAATGCTGTAAAATTGGATAGGAAAAAATGTGTGCCTCATCTGTGTCCTCCAGAAGAACAATTTAACACTGATATTGAGTGGGTGGGTCACGTGACCTGCAGCTATTAAAGAAAAAATAATAATTTTTACAGCACGAATTATAATAAAAAATGAAAATGCGTTAAAAATGGATAGAGAAGTTTGCCAACTATTTTACAGTATTTTGGTGTTGAGAAAAGAGAGCTATTAGTTTTCGTTTCTCCAGAGTCCCTAAAATCAACAAGCTGGTTTCGGAGGAGTGAGCGGCTCAGAGAGGCTGACCGAAATCTGGGCTCCTAAATCGGGTCAGCCGTGAGCTGGATGCCTATAAAAAACGTCGAAGCTTGGATATCCAAACTCACCTTGTTCAAACTAACTCCAGGCATTGTGAAAATCCCCGGCTTCCTCTGTATCATCATGGACTGATGGATCCCCATACTACAGTTTACATTAGATCTTAGCTGAATTGATTCAATTTTTTGCTTTTGCAGTGTCTTGGCACTTGTTGAATGGCTTCCCACATGAATGCCTTTGGGATCTGTTTCCCTGTGAACCGATTGCATCGATCTGTTGTCCCTCCTTCTGTTGGAGCAGCCTCTTTGTTTTGCACTGAGGCCTCCTTTCTGTAGCGATTAGGTAGATTTCTAAATAATCTACGCATGGAAAACAGCTTTCTTTATGCAGCTTTTTACATTTCAATACATACTAATCAATGTTCATGTTAGCTAAAGATAAAGCATTCTTGTTTAGTTATTAGAGAAAAAGACACGTGAAGATGACCCAGGCCTCATCTTTTTTTTGGTCCATTTAATTTCACTTTACAGGTCTTACATCCAACTTTGTCAAACAGCTATTCCTTTAGGATATGGCCTCATCCATGCAGTTTGTCCATCATAACTGAAGAAAAGCATCCTTACGCCATGATGCTGCCTCTTGCATGTGTGTTTAAGATGATATACACGATTTATTTTCTGCAATACTAGTCTTTTCTTTGTCTCGTTCATGTCTTGTGCTAAATCGCAAAAAAGGACTTTTTCTTCTAGAACTGGTTAACTTCTAGCCACATTTCCATAAAGTTCACAGTAGTGAAGTGCATAACTAATTTTTTGGCGGATTAATTCATGGCACTCAGTGAAACGTTTACATTACTTACTAAATATTAGGTGCGTCCTGATCAAGTATCGATGTTGAATATCGGTCGAATATCAATATAAAAATAAGCATCGCATTATAGCGACAACACTGAACACTGAAATATTGGTACTATATTGAAAGTGAAATGGTGGTAGCGGGATATTAATTCTCATTGGACGTTTTTTTTAATCATCATTATTCAATTTTGTGTTCTCTAACATTTAACTTTTCCCTTGCGTTCAGGGTTTGTAAAACGACCATTCAGATTCAGTTACTTAAAAGCAGCTGCCTGTTCATAACTGCAAGTAAAAGACACAGAGGTGGACTCTTTGTTGTGATCTCACAGCGTGGCAGGAGTACCCAGAAATTCAGCCAACACAACTTGGATAGAGTTAGAGAGGATTTATTTAAAAAAATCTGAAAATAGACGGTCTGTGACTATATATCATATTTAACTATTGTTTCCTCCTTTTTATTGTCAAGTGTTCTGGCAACTTTAAACCATGTTCTACACACCAAGCAAGTTTTCTGGGACAAAACCCAGTTAATTGTAGGACTACTTGCACCTTTGGCCTTTTAGAGTCTGCTGTCCTCATCAATTTAGACATTTCAGTGCATCATTAGTTTATAGAGAGAAATCCTGAGATATATCCACTACAGAATTTCAGGTTTTGATGTCGAAGTGCTGCACTAGTTCGGATGCGCTTGCACAGTCTTGTCTGCGACTGATAAACATCCAGTTGTGATGGTTATCCTCTTTGATCGCAAACTTCACGGTCGCGCCGAGGTCAACGCAGAAAAAAAACAGACTCCTGCTCTTTCTTCTCCTCTCTCTCTTTGAGATGGTGGATGACTCCTACAAAGCATATTGCAGCATTATATTTTTATTAGAATAGCTCCCTCCAGGCTCTCCTACTCCCTCATGAGGTGTCCCAGTATCGCAGCGACGACGAGCCAGCGAGAAGAGGACCATAACATAAAATGCAATTAGATCAATGCAGTTTCTAAGTACCAGGGACTGGAAAAATAGATAGTTTCTGTTTTATCATAGCATGTAAAACCTGTTTTGGGGGTCTTTTCCAGATCAGTTTTAACACCTCTTCATCTTTCTCAGGAATACCTGGAGGACCAGAAATACAGGGATGAGGAAGGCCTGGCAGAGAAACTGGAGAGCTTAAAAAGTAAGTGAACCCCGTCCTCTAGTCAACTGTCCCAGTATCCACTAGCTTGTTTGTCTCTTTTGAGACTCTTTTTGTTCCACCTTCAGGAGCGGTTTACTGTTTGGCCGAACGCTCCGTTTGTGTCGGCCCCTTTGGTCATGAGCATTTTTGTGTCGTTCTCTGTGGGAAATGACCGACTGCTGTGATTTCCAAAAAAGACTTGCCAGGCATCGTCCTCAGTGGCCCGAGAGGAATGCGCCGGGGCGTTCCTCCGCTTGTTGTTTCAATATTCAGAACTTTGCTGAGCAAACTCTGAGCTCCTGGGAACAGAGAAAGCATTGCTGCCGGCTGATTAAAGCAACAAATTTGCACAATCCCACTCCTCCACTACACATGTATGCATCTGTTGTTTAGTTGGGTAATTAAAAATAATAATAATTAAATGAAAAAAATCCCTTTTGCTCAATATAAGGTCTGGTTACAGTAGAGATTGGCTTATGGTCATTTATTTTAATAGGTTCCAGAAATGGGAAATATGCTTTAATGTCCTACTTAGCGTGTAGTGCTGGAGGAAATGGAGCAGTGACATGCAGCACCCAGGTCCAGTGAGGTTGCTGGGTATATATATTTTTTTATTTCCTCTTCTTTTTCATACTGTCCCAGTGACCCAAAGGTCAACAACCCCTGCAGCTATGAGCCACCATTAAATTCCCATTGGTTCCGATCTGTATCACTTACAAATAGTTTATATTACATTATATTGTATGCATATGTATTTTTTCTAATCAGGAAGCAGTAACATGACTCTTGCACTCTCATCCAGAAAAGATTCACATATGTTCGTATTGTGTTGCCAACAATCCATACCTGTGCACACTGACAAGTCTCTCCACTCTAAAGCAATCCAAGATTGAATGTTTTCAATGACACAAAGACTTTTCTTGTTTTTTGAGGCGGATACTTGCCTCCATCAGTCACTAGGCTTTAGGTGGGCATAATCCTGGACATAATTGCAGCCATGGGCAAGAACACAGTTTGTCTAACGACCATCTTTTTGGTCCACGGTAGGATGCTGGAGTACCTTCAGGGAATACATGGAGAAGGCTTATTTCTTTAAAACCTCCGTACCTATTACTAAAAGCCAACATGGCCTTCATTTGATATCCTTTATTCAAATGTGTGGTAAATGTCTCACTGCCAAGCAGTTTACCGTTTATACAGGGTCCGTGCCAGATTTGGACATAGAGCAAAAAAAACTGACCCTTAAACTAATCTAAGCCCCAAACTCTGGCTTAATATCAATCTAACACCCCGAAAAATAGTTTTTTTTGTCTTCTTTTTACATTATAAAGATATTCAGTCACCATTGCTTGCTTAATTCAACCACTTTTCATAGTACATACATTGAATAAACATATGAGTTTATATTTACCGTTTCGGATGAAACGCGCCCATTATTGCCACTCCATCCGTTTCCTGGGTCATTGTCCGACTATCCTTTTAGGGCAAGGGAGAGACTGTTTAGCTGGCAAAGTGCATCTGTAGTGTTATCATCCGCTTCAGATATTTTATCAATAGGCTGTAAAATGGAAAGCTTCTTCAGATAACGGTTGGGAAACGCACAGCGTCAACAAACAAGATTGAATCAAAACACCTCAGTAATGTTTAAACGAGGTAAAAGTAAAGTAAGTTTGTTGCAATAGTTGCTTTAGTAATCCAGATAGGATAGCAACAAGTGAAAGCTTGAACATTTTGTTTATCTGAGCCACTTCTGAGGCTGCAGATGATCAACAGCCTGCACTACAACAAGTGGTCCTCTCAAGAAGTCATGCGTGTGCGTGGAGGCCCCCTCCTGAGATTCTATGAACAGGGTCGGCATTGTCCTGCCCCCCCTTCCCAACGCTTCACACGGTTAACGCAGCACCCCCTCTTCTCTTCCAATGCACACAGACCGTCTATTGTCAGACAGGAATAGCAAGAGTAATCCGACCAAAGGGGTCTTCTAGGCAAGAGGAAGGAGGGAAGTTGAGGAAGAAACAAAAATGCCCTTTACTGGTGTCTAGAACAAGTCAGTGTAGAGCTAAATGTTATGTTTTAAGAGAACGCAAACTGAGTTAAACTATATTGTTTATCTCCAAACCTCTCTAGAGTCAAGAAACTCCTAATTATTCCTGCACAATATATCAAAAACCCATTTCTCATCACAATATCCAAACTCTCACACATTATTTAATAGGATACTATATTTCAAGTTCTGTGTGTTTTAACTTATTAATAAAAGTTCTAACTTTGATGTGCTGGATGGAGTTTTCTTGTACTCCATCAACACGGTGGAGGGATATTTTAAGTGTCTAAAATGCTAAAGCTAACAAAGCGATGGTAACGTTGCATAAGAAGGGAAACATATTAGTTTGTCATAATCGATATGATTGCAGCTCTATTGCAGCCCCAAAGGTGTTTTCATGATATTGTTACATTGTTTTTTCTTGAGACGTTTTTTTTTTTTTTTTTTACTTCAATTATTTTCTAAAACCTCCTGTCAACTTTAGCTCAGGTTTTATTAAACATATAAAGCACTTTTTTATTTTATTTATTTTTCTAATATACATGATTTTTATTCCTTATATCCTCCTCAAACTCCTGTTATTGTCATCTCCGTATGGTTTTTACTTCGGGATGTTCACCGTCAGCAAAGCCTTAAGACTCTGACTCGTGGGTGCAGTGTGTCAAGTTTTTTGCTGACAAGTCAAATGCCAGCTGAGTTATTGTTGTTTGTACTACAGGATGTTGGGTACCTGTTGTACTCCCACTGTAAGTGATAACCCCTGTCTTGTTTGTTTGTTTTGCAGATAGATATGCTGAGTTTGACCTGAATGATGAAGGAGACATCGGTGAGTAACGGCCAGCAATAAAACACCCGCCACTCAAGCGTACAGTCGTTGGCCTGGCCGACCAAAGGTTTAGAGAAGGGAAGGGTTCTTAACACGTTTCTTAGTGTTTTTGGAAGGCCAATTTTTCAAATAAATGCTGAATTATGAGGACCAATTGTTACTTATAGTTTAGTTTAGGGTAAAGGTCAGGGCTAGGCTAATGATGTAGATGGAAAAATGAATGGAAGTCAATGCAAAGTCTTTCAGAAGCCAAAAACATACGTTTGTACTCTGTGGCCTCAGAGGGACTCATGTGTCGCGGTTGTAAAGTGAGACCCCTTGATTCAAACCACAGCAGATGTGATGTGAACAGGTGGTAAGCCCTCCCAGCCTGTCTGCAGGTGCTGATGTCTTTCTAATTACAGTTCCTGTCTCTAGTCTCTGCAGTAAACCCAGATTTTTGGACAGTATGACTGCTGCTCGCAGCTGCCATGCGGGCTGATCTAGGCTGGCGTGTTTGTCTCTCGGCTGCTACACTAATGACCCGAACAGTTGTGTTCCTTTCTACATGGGTTTTAAACCATTTGTCTTTTTAGATATCCCAGCTACGTTTTCATTAGAGAATCTGAATCCCGTTCCATTCTCAGTGTAGAGTTCGAGTCTTTACTCCCATCGGTACTGCTTAACACGGACACCCAAGCTTTACTGAACTTTTGAACTTCTCCTACTGGAAGCGTTTGTTACTGTAACTGAACTGATCGGTGAAGGACAAACTTTTTAGTAATACTTTTTATTACAGTAGGCATCTATTGCTTTATTGTAGGTTTGTTGCTTATTATTTCTGAAAAGCTGTTCAAGGGTGCAGATTGACAAGTTTAATGGCTGGATTTTATTTATAATTTTTTTTTGCACGTATTCATAAAGAATTTATTGTGCAAGAACTTGTTAGAGCTAGTGTGCCTGACATTTTCTTATTCACTGATATTAAAAGAAGCTAATGTCGTTATTTCCGTGATTTTCTTTCAGATATGATGGGACTAAAGAGGATGATGGAAAAGCTGGGAGTGCCAAAGACTCACTTGGAGCTGAAAAAGATGATTGTCGAAGTGACCGGCGGCAGCAGTAACACCATCAACTACAGGGACTTTGTCAAGATGATGCTCGGCAAGCGCTCCGCCGTGCTTAAGCTGTAAGTGAATCTGTGCCGTGAGACCATTTGTGTTCGTCTGCAGGCTGTGATTACCCCACTGGTAAACATTGTGTGTTCTCAAGTCTGAGGGCAAGGTCAGCGTTGACAATTACCTGCCATATCCACCTCCTGAGGATGCAGGCAGGTCGGGCATGATGAGCGGTGATGTCACTTACCACTCTGCCAGTCGCCATAGCAACAAAACCGATTTAGAAAGCCTATCCATAGTCGTCACCCTTAGCTTTAGCGGCGATTAGGGGATTATGGAACTGATTCTAGGGCTGATTAACCACTGACGGTTGCATAAAAGTGGAGGGACAAAGAATCCCAAACTCATTAATTTTTTTTTTGTTTTGTCTGTTTTTCTTTTAAATGGGTTAATATCGCTGCAATTTAAAGGGTATGCCTCGCCAAAATGGCTTCTGGACTGTATAACCCAGACTAATCTCATAATCCTAAAAACATCTGTCAGAATGCAGAACTTTTCCTACTTTACCCTCAAAATGTTAATTTATTTATTTTTTCTTCAAGTATTTCTTGTAGTCCCGCAAAATCCCCCAGCATGCCATTTATAAATGTCTCATTTCCTCCCGCTTCTATGTTTCCACCTATCTGCATTCTTGTAAGATAAACATCTGCTTTTCAGGAATCCTCCTGATTTGTGTTTGTTTCCAAAAAGAGAGAATTCCAGCGACGCTCCACATGCTGTGTGGGGTAATTTTTACTGCACGCTCTTTATAAACAGCTGTGGTTTAAAAAGCTTTTCAGGGAGCGAGTAGAAGGGGAAAAGTGAAGGTACGAATTTATGGCAGAATGTTTTTCTTCCTTTCTTCTGACCGTTTAGCCGAACAGCAATTGATTCAGTTCCCATTAGAGAGAAACAGTTGCAGGCAGCCCACACAATAGAGTTTTTATTAGCACTAGAGCAAATACACCGAATCCCTGTAGTTTGCTAACGGTAATTATGTTGGCATTATTGTCACTTTTTGGGTTGTTTGTAAGCTGTGACAGGTTTGCGCATCTGTTTCGGCTACACGCTGTGCTCGGGAGCAGAGATGTTATCAGCAAAGTGTTGTAAAGGAGGAAGATAACGGGGAAAGTAGTGTAGCTTTACTCACCGGGATCACTGATCCTGATGGGATTACTGGGGCTTTGCAGAGTTTTCCAAAAGAGGAAATTAAAGACGAGCGTTTGCTCCAAATAGCTCATTTTGGATCAGTTTCTTTTTTTGTGTGAAGCATAAACGACTATCTGCTCCCTTTAATTTTACTTCACTTTTTAAAATTATACAAAATTAATTTAAAAAAGTTAATTTTTCTTATGTATTTGTGCCTAGTTATTGTTTTTGTTTTAGCAGGATAAGTTTGTTTATTTGATCAAAACTAGGGTTACTTTAGCTAAAATGTTTGTTTTTTCTGTGAGGAAAATTATTTCTATGTATTTTATATATAATTATCTACCTGGAACAGGTTTTTCACTGTTTATTGTAGGGATTGCTGTCACATGTGTGCTCCTTAAAGTTGAAGTGAGAGTTTTAATCACGGTGGGATCAAAAAGGTCAGCGACTGTAGCAGATTATGAGTTTAGTAATGGATTCACAGCAGCTTCAAAAGAAAACGATATCCAAACATGTGCAGGTCTGGCTTCCCAAACCAGTATGCCTTGAGAGCAAACCGCAGGGTGCTGAAAGAAGTCTCAAAAACGCCCTTAAAGGTCATTATGAGATTGACAGCGGACCTCTACTACTTTTGATGTGAAATCTGGATCATGGTTGGACAATTAGACAGTTTAACTGTCATTAGTGATGTGCAACTAGTCCAAACTGAACTGAACAGACCAAATGTTATCCAAATTGGTAATAAGGAGAGTATCCAAATACTGATTTGGCAACTTTTGACACGAGTCTCATATTTTCTAATGCACCTAAAACAAAAATGTTAAAGTAATAATTAGTCTGTTTGAACTTAAGATTTCCTGACTGTTAAAATCCTTTTTTCCCTCCTTTGTCTCCTATCAGAGTTTTGCTTTTTGAAGACAAAGCCAACAGTGCTCCCTGCAAGCCTGACGGACCCCCTCCTAAACGAGACATCACTAGCCTGCCTTAAACTTTAAAGCCAGTTTCCAGACTGTAGAGTAAAGGGACTATTTTTTTATTTTTTTTGGCTGTGAGGAACAATGCAGAACATTGTTTTATGTGGAACCAGGGATCAAGAATGATGTTTTGTGAACAAATTGTGTGTGCAAGGTGTCCGTCATTTGGAAGTCTGAGCCTTAAACTCACTAAAATGTCTGACTGTGAATATTCATGTTTTTTTTCCCCTTTAAATCAAATGTAGCAAGTGATAGTTGTACGTGTAATCCAACTGATAAGTTAATTTTTGTTTTTTACTAAATGTTTTGTGGTTGTATTTGAAGGGAACACTTCTTATTTTATAAAAGTTGCTTCTCCATCCTCTACTTATTTTTTTTATTTTTTTCTAAAACCTGGGAAATTCCATCTTCACAACAAAAGAATAGGTAATGTATGGAAAATCCGAAAACAACAAGTAGGCTTTACAATGCCTGCTTTAAAAATTCAAATCACTCCATTTTTTAATGATGAGCAGAAAGAGATTACACCAACTGAAAGAGTTTGGGCTTCAGCTTTGGAAATACACACAAGCAGAACAAAAGCACAGAGGATACGACATAGACGTACAATCACGTTCTTTCCAAGTGCCTCAACTTGATCACGCATGCTTTCATGTTTATAAAAAAAAATAAATAAAAAAAACACACTTCTGCATTGCTGATTCCAGGACATCATTAATTTGTGTCTAGGTAAGATAGTGATAAGTGAACTTTAGAGATGTTTTGTACCCTTAGAAGAATATTTACAATGTTAATTTGTTTCTTTCTGTATTAACCTATATGTATATAATATATATTATATATATATATGTATTATATATATATATATATGTATGTCACTGTATGTGTTTAATGTTTCGCATATTTTATCAGTCCTTTATCCTGTTTGTGTAAAAAAAAAAAAAAAAGTTCTGTAACTCGTGCCTCTGTATTTATCTGTCCATGTTATTTTATATATCTGTATCCCACGCAAACTTTTCAAACTTCTTCAGGCATCACAGGGTGTACGTATGACCTTCAAGCAGCATCACGCATTTTTAGTGTTAAGATGTGCATCGTTTGCAGACACCAAAGGAATTAAAGGTTTCGTCTTACACTGTCTGGATAACGACTTGTTTTTTTTAAAGTGGGGTTTCGTAGCTGTGAGTAGTAGCCGTTTTTGCTGGCTCAACCATTTTAATATATTTTAATTTCTTCTAATGATAATTTCAATCCAACCACTAACATTTACTCCTGTTTAGCTTAATGCTAAATTAGATTTTACCCCTTCATAGATTTGTTCATTGTTGAGCTCCGTGCCCAGTGAAACAAGCTGAAACGCATTTTGCAGCCAAGCTACTCAGACCGTAGCTTCATTGTTGAAATTATGGCATTTGCAAAAACTGCTTTTGTGAATTTACCTGTTTTGACGTTTAAAAATCACACTTTCTGTTTTCTAAAATGTTTTCACTCCAGATGAAAAAAGCCACACAGCCCCCACTATGTTAAATATAACTCTAAAAGCTGTGAAATATCCCTAAGATTTTTACCTTTCTAAACATTAACAGCTATCTCTAATTATTTAGTGACAATAGGAGGGAGCTTAAGAACATCTTTAGAATTTTCTACCAAGAAATCATGTTGTGGACAATGTCAGCCTTTCATGTATTTTTTATTCATTGTGTGTGTGATTGATTCATAAATAAATGTCTAATTTTTCAACATTAACGACTGCAAATGGTTCTTTAAATCAGCTTCGGTTGTCTTTATATTCCCCATGGTATGGGTAAAGTCCTTTTGTGCCGCCTGTCATTTGGGAGAACAGTTGTTGGGGTGTGGAGCAGCATGGGGGATAATAAGTAGAACTCTAACAAGCCTGCTAACAGGCGGGCCTGGCAGGATTATATTAAGCACCTCTGTAATTAAAATGATAACCATTGTTGCATGTAATAAACTGTCAGCGGCTTATGCTGCTGCCTTGGACAAGAAAGTACCAAGAGACCAGGGAAAAACAAAATAATCCCGTAAATAAAAATTGCCTCAAGGGGAGTGTCAAACTCAAATATATAGTTTAAGTTTTTTTTTTTTACTATTAGTTTAAATATACTTAGATTTGAAGATTTTAATTAGAATTATCAATTTTAAGCTTTTGTTCTGTAGTTATATTTTATTCTTTTCTTAGTTTTTGTTCCAATCATTTTTAAGTTACTCAGTTTTTAGTTGATTATCTTTGTTAATCAGCAGACATTTTCAAAGTATCACCATCTGTGCATCATATCAGCTCTTGTAGAGGATTATGGATAGTTTTCTATCTACCACGCGTGAACATTGCCATCTAGTGGACACTTACAGGAACAGCATCATATGAACAGCTATTGGATTTGTCTAGATCTGACATTGTGTTCCTATTATCTATATCAGTTGAAAAAATCATCACCCCCATTAAACAGATTAGAAATGCATCACCTAACGAAACTATTCACACCTTTAAAAGTTGATCAGTTTTTATAGACCGCCAACATTGATCTGTTTGGGATTTTACATCATAGACCAACACAAAAAAGTATAGCAGTTAAACCACAAGTATTCGTTTCCCTGGTCTATTTACACTGAAAATTAATGTGAGGCACAAAGAAAGCAAAAAGCTATTTTTAAAGTCCTGTTTAGTTTGTATGGGGACATAAACATGTGGATGAAAGTGTTCTGGTCAGATGGTGCCATAACTCAACTTTGTGGTCTCCACTGTGTACAGAAGTTAATTATATGGTAACACTATGTGAAGTGACGCATGAATACTTTTGCATGGCCCTAAACATCCCTGGTTCTCAGTTGCTCATAGGTGTCTGGGATGGGTGTGAGGAATTATCCCATATTTCACGCTCTTGTTACATTAAATTTTATTGCGTTTAGAATTATTACATATTTAGAGCCTCACTCATTCTCCAATAACTCACCTGCATGTGGTTTAAAATGTGACTGCAAGGATGCTGAGCAGTACAGAAAAGAGCTCATAACTCTCGTTCCGTCTGCCTGCATTGGCTCCCAGCTCACCTTCAGTTTCTATTTAAAACTTGGCTGATTGCCTTCGTCGCTATATAGAACCAAGTTACTTTTTTTATCACAGAACTTATTTGGCGACATGTATTCAATCCGACAACAAATCACTGATACTCTAGGAAAGTGCAACTGCACACTTTAGTTTAGTTCAGTCGACTTCAGTAATGATCATAGCTGATTAACAATTGACCGAAAGACAACCAAGCTTAAATAAATGTGTTGTATATAATATATTCTGGCAATAAAACAGTAATGAAAGTAGCGGGGGGAAAGCATTAGTGTTAATAATGTGTCCAATAAGCTAAATTTAATTCAAATTACAAAGGCGTAATTTGAGGTCAGACAAGACATGGAATGGCCAAACGGATGATCTGAGCCTGATGGATGCACAAGAACTCTTTGCCATTGTAGGTAGATGTATCTTTATTTTAAAAATACAAATTTCACATCAGAATAAAATAAAAATAATCAATTCCCTTTTTCTGAAGATCAAAGCCTATTCAGAAAGTGGTGGCATTTGAAAAATTGAGTGTGGGTTGAAAGATTTCAAAAGAATCCTTTGTACTCAAATAAACAACAGCTTTGGGACCCTACATGATTCTAAAATAACAATCATTATTATCATTTAAATTATGTCAGATATTGCTTGCAGGTGTTTCACATATATCTTACACATGAACATGGAAAATGTTCTGTTTAAGTCATTTCCTTTTTGATACAGTTAGACCAGCAGCTTTGGTTTTCTCTGAGTTATCCTTATTCCCAAATTTCCTCATTAGGGTACTTTCTCCAAATGCTATTCCAATACAAATTATCTAAAATTGTTTTTGCAATTGACTTGATGCTCTCTCTTTTAATTTCTCTTAATAGAAGCAACACCCGGCCTTGCATTTCTCTGTTCAGCTATGAAGTAAAAGTTTAGCCATGAGCCGAGTTAAGGCTGCCTATATTGTTTTTGCTCAGTGTTATTTACTCAGGCATGTCTTTCTGTATACAAATTTAAAAAATGTATTAAATTATTTTTTTTTAGGAGGGGGGAGTTTGTTTCTTTTTTTCTTTTTCTTGCTATACTTTAGCTCAGATGTGTAAATTAAACACTGATACTGTATAAAACATGATATAATGCATTATTGGACAGTAAAACACTTCAGGACACATGTTCATTTTTCATTTTAAATAATTATATTGACCCAGGATAAATATTTAAATTTTTTCTCTTAAAGTTAATTGGTGAAGATCTGTAATATAAAATGTAAAACTTGGCAGGAAATGAAGAGACTGACTGACTGACTGATTTTATTTATTTTTTTAAACAAACCTAGTCAAAAGTGTCTTGAGGTGCCACACCACTGTGGTGTGGCATGATGGCTGCAGCATCACATTTATGGGGATTTGTAAGAAAAAGGCTCCTTTTACATTTGGTAAGATATGATTATCATTCATTTTTGTTACATTTGTTTTAGGCACAGTATATGGTTACAAAAAGCATCTGCGAATGGGGTGGCTTTTGGAAAAACACGAAGGCATTTCTGGTTAATGTGAACAGGTAGTATCAAATTGAGTATCAGTCTCTTCAATTATGTTACTAATGTTATTCTAATGAAATAAATGGCGTTAACTTAATCTGAATGTATCTGTGTTTGATAATGGCTGGCTAGAGTTAAAAAAAAATAAGAAGCAATATCCCTCACACTCTCTCTCTCTCAAGCTTGAAATGGGAGAAAATGAAAAAGTAAAATTTGTTGATTATCATTTTTTTGAAAAATGTTATGCTGTTTACATGTAGTTCCTAATGGTATAAATTTGAAGTCTAGTTAAGCCAAGTATTCATGTGAATGCCACTTATATTAAGAATTTGTTTGATTATATTTTAATTTCCTACAAGCATTACATGATGGCACAAAACCTAAAAATAGAAATTGTTTTGGATTTTAAAAAATGAAGAAGCTTTAAAGACAACAATTTGTTTATGATTGAGGTCTTTTTGTGCAATGAACAAGGATATCTCTTATTACATTCTGTGTCTATGCACCTTATTTATTGCAGATATAACATCACAAGTAAAAAATCAAAAAGAACAGTCATAGTCCTGACATGTTACCATGAAAGTAACAAAACATTGGCAGAGTGCATTTGTAGGCCTTGCAATCTAATGATATCTGACTCACTTGAAACAGAATGATAATGATTCTACATGAATAAGTTTGATAGTCATATGGTTGCCAGTTCTATTGGCGAATCAGTTTTTATTAAGCAATGGAATAAAGCATCAATGGATCCACGTACATGTCTTAACTGCTGTAGGGATTGATTGAAGTTCTTTCAGGATGCAAATAGTCCCATTAGGATTTTCATATGATTTACAATAATAAAAAATCTTTTGGATTCCTAAGAATGTTGAAATGTCAAACCTGACAATGTGTGTGAGATCTGTGCCTGTACCCTGTCTTGACTGACTAGTTTATTGTATAAATGTAATAAATTTATATTTGCAGATCAGCTTGAACTTTAGGTATTTTTGAATCAACACTGAATGCATTTTTTTTCCATTGCAACTTATTAATCATAAGTATATGTGTTAGATATTTTTTGCTGGTTTTGTCAATTTTGTTTTATCCTCATGTGTTTATTTATTAGCCTATGTACCTTTTTTCTCACAATTGTAAACACCCATGTTCATTGTTTGCATTAAACATTTGCTTGTACTAAGAGTTTCTGCTGATGTGTGTGTTTCCAATGGAGGGATAAACAAGGATAAAAGTCAAAGCTTATTTCAAAACAGTTTATTTGTTTGAAATTCCGAGGTCCTTTGCGCGCCCTGAATGCAGCATCGAACGGGCTTTGACAAATCACGCGCGAGCCGGGATGGATCTCCTTCCTCCGCGAGCCCGGGAGGCGGGTCAGAGTCGCTCGGGAGACGCGCACAGAATTCGGCTCTGTGTCTGGTTGGCAGCGAGCTAACCCCGCAGAGAGGCCGCTGCGGGAAGATGGCGACGGATAAACAAAAACACGAAGGGAGAGTTAAGATTGGACACTATATCCTCGGCGACACGCTTGGAGTCGGGACTTTCGGGAAGGTTAAAGGTCCGTCTGTTTTTTTTCCCCAATCCTAGCGGTTGAAAGATGGAGGCTGTTAGCTTACCCGCTAACGTAGCATGCTAGCGAGCCAAACCGTTGCCACATCGGAAATGTAACGCGTCTGTTGTCATGTTGTAGTTTCGAACTGTTTAATATAAACCCCCTGGGCCCTGGTAAAGCAGTCGAATGATTTAACACAGTTAATACGATGTTTAGGTTTTTTTTTTTTTTTACACATTAGCATTAGTTGAGGTAATAGCGATGCTAGCTAGCCCGGTGTGCCACAAGTCGCTGTCAAGACTCTGAAGTAAATCTTCCTGACTGCCGTTGATTCGTTTACGTTGTTTGCTTGCACACAATGACACCCTTTTTGTTTCACAGTTCAGACTTATGTTGACGTGCCTCTTTTGTTTGTTTGTTTGCTTTTTGGTGTACTTCTGAGGGAAATGTTCAGGTATGTTGAGGATAGCGAGTCAAACCCATTTTAACGGACGACCAGTGTTTTTTTTCTTTTCTTTATATGACTCCCTAAATACTAGCTCAGGTTCAAACTAGGCTCACCTGCCTACTTAGTTTAAACATTTTTGTTCTGAGCTACAGTATCTGAACAATTCACCCTCCTCCAACAAACTGCGGCTCTGTTTATACCTCATTTCCAGTGACTCATCTCCCAGGTACCCCTATTCCTGCAGCTTATGAGAGGAAAACACAATGTTGGTGCGTTGTTATACCGGCTCATTTCCACAGATTGCATTTATCTTCAGCAATGGGAGGCTAACACGATAATGAAATGTAACAGTAGTTCAGGATGTTTGCTCACCAAGTTTTTGGGGAATTACTGTTCAAGGTAGACGTAAACATTTTATTGCTGCATCTGTTATAAAATCATATATTAAGTCAGGCATATTAGGTTTGGAGTTTGCGTTTAATGACTTTCCCCCATGTTAGTTGTTGTACAAATAGTCGCGGATCTGTAACCTTATACAGTGTAGATACTTAACCAAGGGTATTTTGCAGGAAAAAAAAGTCCAGTAAACATTTCCAGATCCGGCATGTTTTGTAAAGGACAGAGGTCACAGGCTCAGGACAAAACCAAGCGACTTTGCTCCCAATACTTTCTGCCGTCCTTGGCTCTGTTAAAATCAGCTCTTGGTGGTTTCACTTGGGTGGAATTAAAGTGCTGTTGCATTCACTGATTGGAAAAAAATATAGGATTTTTGAGTTTCCAACTGGCCAGTTTCTTATCAGGGTTGCTGTTGGTTGACCTGGCAATTTCTCGCTGCATCTCCAATTATTTCACCAGCATGCCTAATAAAACAAAATTACTGCTGCGCATTGCCTAACACATAAAACTGTACTGTTGTTAATGTAAGGTTGGATGTATAAATAAGGTTTTATTGCAGTCTGTATTTATTTTTGCAATAACCATCTTAAAGCAGTATTTTTTGCATTAAATTCACCATTAAAACATATGTTTATTTAGTACTTTCTGCCATGGCATCTGTATTATATTACACATAATAGTAGGTGTTGGTAGTAGTAAAGCTGATTTAGGCAAAATGTCACAACAAAGCTCAGCCATAAAGTCTTCAGGTCTCGAAGGCACGAAAGGCATCTTTCTGAACCCAACCACTAGCGTCTTTCCCAGCTAGAGGTTGGGTTTAAAGGACTGTAAACACTGGACTTTAAATCCTCAAGCGGATGGTAACATAAGTCTAAATAAACTAAAACTGATCCCTGCCTGCTGCACATATTTCTTTTTATGCAAAAACAAAGTTCTGAAGCCTTTTTAAACTGTATTTAATGCTAAGAATTTTAAAAGTATATTTGTATAACATTGAAACATATCTCACATATTGCTATTTATATCAACTGTACAGTCTTTAATGAATAGATACATTGTCATTGTCCTTCGCTGTATGAGTTCCATTATTAATGTTGTTATCTGCTTGTCATACAGTGGGCGAACATGAGCTGACCAAGCACCAAGTGGCCGTGAAAATCTTGAACAGGCAGAAGATCCGCAGCTTGGACGTGGTGGGGAAAATCCGCCGGGAGATCCAGAACCTGAAGCTTTTTAGACACCCTCACATAATAAAACTGTAAGTCCTAGATTATACACCACTCACCGCAGCGTAATCCCCCCTCCAACGGCCGCCACATTTGTTCTGCCCACCGAACTATTTCCAGACTTTATAAATGGTGCGTTGCAGAATGTGTCTAGCAGGGTGAGATCATCTGACCTTTTCCATCAGTGCCGCCCCCACCCTCCCCCTTCCTCTGCTGTTAGTCGTGCATTTTAATGAGCAGAAATTGCATTATCACCGACCCTAGCCCTACCGGGCCGCCTGGCCTCTTTTTCCTAGAATAGATACTTGCTAAGTGTGCATTCAAAAAACCTTTTTATTTTCCATTGAAGGTTTACTATTTGAGACGATAACCATTCTGCTTGCCTTGTCACATTCACTGCCCGAGCCGACTGTGACAGTCATGTGTTGCAAAGTATTCTACAGGGATGCTCACCGCTGTCGTATGCTTTAAAACTTAGTAACTTGCAGTTACAAATTTTCTGAGAGGCGCACTGATTTACATATGACGAAGGAAACTGCTTCAGCACTTCCTGCTTGGCGTGGAGTTGTCAAGTTCGATTAAATAGAGCGTGAGGTGTGGCTAATGTCCTGCACATCAGCTTCATGTCATGCATGCACAAGAATGTAAACTTTGTGTGTGGGATGTCAGTGAGAAGGAGAGATGGGATCTCTTTGTCTTTTCTTTTTTTTCTAAGATTGCAAAAGCTAATCTGAGAAACTATGGCCTGTTTAGTCTCAGTGCAAATCCAGCAGTGCTACACCATTCTATCATACTATAGTAAATTGACTATGAAGTCGGCAATAAATAGCATTTTTGAGAGGAATTGAGTTCAAGAGAGTAAAGCTGCTGAGTTTTTCCTAGTCTGTTGTGGGGGAAAAACTGTGGCATGATTTGATATGGGGGTTTGACGAATACCACTATATTCAACAAATAGCAATAGGATGTCCATTATCTAGTTGTCCAGTCAGTTGCACAGGTGCTATGCTGCTGTTTACAACCTAGCTTTTGTAATATATCTGTGATGTAGTGATATTTAACACGTCTTGCTACTTTGTAGCAGGATTGTGCTACAAACCAACCATTTGTTGTTTTTATAGATTAACTTCATCCATAGTTAGGCGTTTGCAGCTTGTAATCTGTTAATTTTTGCAATCTGTTTTTATTTTTAGACCAACAATTGTGCTTGAGTAGCCATATGCTGTATGGGATTGGAGAAAACATAAAAAGGTCTTTAAAGTTTATTGAATATGATGGGGTGTCTGTGCAAAGATGTTATCCAAAGAAGTCCCCCTATGTTCTCCTTCACACGATTTAATTGGATCACACGAGGAACAAGAGCTGCAGCTTTAACTAACACACTTAAGCTCGCTAAGCTTTAATGGGAGGCAAATACATTTCTTCCTGTGTTTCTTGAGGGCGTTTAACAAACTCATTAATCCTGTTATTTGTTTATTCATTTAGGAGTGGTTGATCTGGAATCTACACCAATGTTCGATTCGATACGATACCGATGATACAGTCTTCGCTATTGCTTTATACCGATATTGACCTAATACGATAATGGCATAAGTCATACATACTTTTATTACTTAATTGTATATATGTTCAACTTCTTTCGTCTCGTTTGAGCTATTTTTAACTCTGTATCTTGATGTATGTTAATTATGAGCCCTTTGTGCTGTGATTGTTTTACTTTTTGGGACGTTTAGATTAATGATTAATGATTGATTATATTAAACTTCCCATGTTCTATGGTACCTAAATGAATGTCCATGACAAGTGTAAGAAAAGCACTGCCAAACCTCTCCTACTCATCGCTACTTTGTTCGGGAATGCTGTTGCTGTGATCATGTGGGCTCTGCGTAATAGATACAAGCTCCTAAATAGAAATTGATGGTGCAGATTAAATGCTGGAGCAGACTGCTCGTGTTGAAGTCTTATATTGGAGATTTTAGATGTAGGTCGACGTAATCCGATATCTATTTTTGGCTGTTGTCACATTTAAAAAGGGACGCCCCGTAGTTTTATATACCTTTCTCACAAAAAGTTTAGGATGTTTGGCTGTCGAGTTAAATTTCAGGATGAGCCCAAAATGCATTCAAACCTTAACAGGTGAACCTTCTCTAAGCTTTTGAATGCACCTGTCGAACTGTTAAATGTTTAAGTACTTTTTGCACATGTTGCTATTTTCTAACAAGGAGCTTAATGGCAAAAGTCACAACAGGTGTTTGGTCCTCGAATCGACCAATAAATGTCCTGGTTCAATTACAGCTGGTGTTTAAACAGTCGTCCTCGTCAGGGTGTTCACATTGTGACACCGTGAGACCAAGACGACGCCTAACAATGGATCAACAGTACCTGGCCATTGCAATGCTTCAGACAGGATGTTCTCAAATGGACGTGGCCACTGAGTTCAAGAGTGTCATCAGCAGGTTGCAACAGACATACCGAGAGAGTGAAAGAGATACAGAAAGGCGTAGAAGTGGACGTCCTTTGGCCACATCCCATGCTGATGACAGCTACATTGTGAACAATGCCCTGAGATGATGAATGCCACTCAACTCCAGGCACTTTTAAGGGTGATGAGAGGCACCCAAGTGTCACGTCAGACCATTTGAAACCGTTTACATCAGCGTGGTTTGCTAGACGACCTGCAAGGGTAACTGACCACACCAGCAGGCACAGGCGTCATCGTCTTGCATGGGCCAGGGAGCATTTACCCTAGAAAAAGGAACAGCGGGCCTCAGTGCTTTTCTCTGATGAAAGTCCATTCACTTTGAGCAGAAATGATAGCCGCCAACGATGTTGGAGACGTCAAGGAGAGCGCTATGCACCAGCCACTGTTGTAACCAGATGAGCTTTTGGTGGTGGTGGTGTCACAGTGTGGGCAGGTGTGTCCAGTCTGTATAGAACTGCCTTACACTTTGTGAATGGTACAGTGACAAGCCCATACTACCTGAATAACATCATTAATCCAGTGATTGTGCCCCTACAAGAACAACACATGACTAATTTCATCTTCATGGACAACAATGCTCCAGCTCATCGGGGTCGCATCATCAGGGAACGGCTGTTGGAGAGTGGTGTACCTCAAATGGAGTGGCATGCACTTTCTCCAGACCTGAATCCCATTGAAAACCTGTGGGATCAACTGAGTTGCAGTGTAGAGCCTCGAAACTCTGCACCCCAAAACCTCAATGACCTGAGGGCTGCCCTTCAAGAAGAGTGGGATGCCCTGCCTCAGCAGAAAATAAGTCTGCTTGTTAACAGCATGAGACGTCGTTGTCAAGCTGTAATTGATGCTCAAGACCACAATTTTTGTTGTGGTGTACACACCATTTCACCCGAAAGCTAAATATCCCCAACTTTTTGTGAGTAGTGTATGTCATATGAACTGTTACAAACGGCTCTTTGTTTTAAACAACGTTTTTGACAAATCACCATGTGTCTTAAGTTTTGGTTATATTCAGAAAATTCAGCATAACTTCTACTTCGAAATGCTCACTTGCAGCCTAAAAGTGACGGGATGCTGCTTTAATAGTGTCGTAGATCATATGGGTTGTACAGCTTTACCACAATACTGTGTGTGGGTACAGTTCACATGAGCCTTCAGATGAACTTCCAGGTGACTTTTAAAAATAACTAATTGGATCCCTGCAATGTGTGAACAAACATGGGCTGAGTTGATATTAAAAAGGATGGGTGCGATTTAGACTGTCTCGGTTGAACTGAATAGTCCTATTTTGATATTACTAACAGAAGTTACGTGTCTGACTGTCTCTTCTTTGGCACGTTATGGAAAAAAGTTCGGTCACTTGAGCTGTTTTGAATCAGTTTTGCGCCTCACCTTTTAATAACCCATGTGATTTTAATCCGGTTCGTTATTGTTGTTGCAGGTATCAAGTTATTAGCACCCCCACAGATATCTTCATGGTCATGGAGTATGTGTCAGGCGGAGAGCTCTTCGATTACATCTGCAAAAATGGAAAGGTAATATGTGATTATATTGAAGATGATATTAAAGGTATAGACTACTAGGATATATTTTACACGGCTGAGTTCACACAAAGGTATTTTGTCAACGTGCAATCTGTAGGTGCTGATTGTGACTGGCGATGCCTGATCTGTGTGAACTCTAATGGGTAATTTCTGATCTATTAGTTGGAAGAGAAGGAAAGTCGGCGACTGTTCCAGCAGATTATATCGGCAGTAGATTACTGCCACCGGCACATGGTGGTACACCGAGACCTCAAACCCGAGAACGTCCTGCTTGACGCACACATGAATGCAAAGATTGCAGATTTCGGTACGTATCCGGCATCACGCCCGGACGGCTGGATAAGCAGCGTCATTGTTGGGTTACATTAAAAGGATCACCTGTGAGTAGTTGCTCTACGAGCCCTTTGTGGTGTGACGTTTAAAAGTGCCAGCATTGGTTTGTTTAATATAACCGTATAGGGGCAAAAAGCCTGCATGCTGACAAACGCAAAAAGGAGTAGACTTTAAAATTAGCAGCAGCAGCAGTCTTTACCAGAAAATTGGGTAAGATAGGAAAGATAATAAAATTGACAGGAAGAGTAAATGTGAAGCTAGAGTTAAAAAAAAAGAAACCTAGATGGGTAGAATGATGATTAAAACATCTTTCATAAGCTTTTCTTTGTCACTGCATTTTATTTTAATCTGTGAGTTAGATCCACTCTTGCTGCCAAAGAAAGTACATTTCTTTCCCTTATAGGTGATCAGAGGTCAACTAAATACTGGGAACTTTGTTACTTCTGTTTAATTGCTAACCAAACAGAATACAGAGTACAGCAGTGCTCTCTTTGTTTGACATTGTCTCAAGTTTTAATGACAATGGCCTTTTAATGGGGGAGCAATTTCAAATTCTCTACAGGTCTGTCAAACATGATGTCAGACGGAGAGTTCCTGAGAACCAGTTGTGGTTCTCCAAACTACGCTGCTCCGGAGGTCATCTCAGGGAGGTAACAGACTTCCTCGGCTCTCCTGCGGAAATCGAGCCCTCGTAATAGAGCTGTTTGTCTAATCTCGTATTGTTCGCACTCCTGTCCTCAGGTTATATGCCGGTCCGGAAGTGGATATATGGAGTAGCGGTGTCATTCTGTACGCTCTGTTGTGCGGGACGCTTCCCTTCGATGACGATCACGTGCCGACGCTTTTTAAAAAGATCTGCGACGGGATCTTTTTCACGCCGCAGTATCTGAACCCCTCAGTAGTGAGCCTCCTTAAACACATGCTGCAAGTGGACCCAATGAAAAGGGCGACCATTAAAGAGATCCGGTAAGCCAAGAATACAATTTAGACATAATTTTCTTGGGATCTGTTTAGCCTGTCCAGCCGTTGATCTTTCTCTCTCTCCCCCCATCGTATGTCTCACACAGAGATGATGAGTGGTTCAAACAAGATCTCCCAAAGTACTTGTTTCCCGAGGATCCCTCCTATAGCAACAACATGATAGACGATGAGGCATTGAAAGAAGTATGTGAGAAGTTTGAGTGCACAGAGGAGGAGGTCCTCACCTGCATTTACAGTCGCAACCACCAGGACCCGTTGGCCGTGGCCTACCACCTCATCATCGACAATCGACGCATCATGAGCGAGGCCAAAGATTTCTACTTGGCCTCAAGCCCCCCCGACAACTTCCTGGACGACGTGGCTGGGATCATCAAGCCCCACCCTGAGCGTTTAAACGTCTACGTGGCGGAGCCGCCTCCGAGGTCTCGGCACACGCTGGACGAACTGAACCCACAGAAGTCCAAGCACCAGGGCGTGAGGAGAGCCAAGTGGCACCTGGGGATAAGAAGTCAGAGCAGACCCAACGATATAATGACCGAAGTATGTCGTGCCATGAAGCAGCTGGATTATGAGTGGAAGGTAATTGGCCATATCCAGTGTCGAGGAGGATCAACAACCACTTTCGCTCTGTTTGTTTACTGTTTTACTTTTTTTATGGTCGTTGTAGGTTGTTAATCCCTATTATCTGCGCGTGAGGAGGAAGAATCCTATCACTGGAATGCAAACCAAGATGAGCCTTCAACTCTACCAGGTGGACAGCAGAACCTACCTCCTCGACTTTCGTAGCATAGATGGTAAGCTCTTCGTTGTGTTCTGTATGTTAGTGGGTGGTAACGGTTTACGTGTTTGGTTCAGACCTCGTGCTTTTTCTTCATTCTGTACAGCTGTTAAAGTTATGAAACAAAAAAAAAGATACGGCAAATGGCAAAATCTCAACTAAAAGCTGCACGTAAAAGCAAGTTACTGTCATGAATTTAAGGGCCCAGTTACACTAGCTGTCACAGTTCACTATCCAAGTATTTATTATTGCAGGAACTAATGCTTGCAATCAAACCTTTTTTTTTTTTTTTCACCTAGGCTTCATTCTTAAATATGGATTTTATATTGAATGTTGTTAGTAGCTATGCTTCCTTTATGCAATGTTGTGACTTCCTTCCCGTCTATGCAATCATAACAAGGGCTATGTCTCTTATTCGGCAAATGTGTTTCCATCAACCTTTACCGCATTAACTCTTTGTCGAAAAAGCCAAAAATACCTCAACCATGCGTAGAAATCGTTTATGGATGATATCATGTCAAAACTTTGCTGTTTCCGTTCATTTTTCCTAATTGGAAACTTTAAAATGTGCATAAAAAGTCAAATTGTTATCGGTAAGTTTGACGTGTAGACTCAAGTCACAACCGCATGGCAGAACACAAGTCATCAATTCTTGGTGTAAATTCACAACGGATTGACAGTTGATTTGTTCTTGATGTTTTAGAGTTATCCGATTTATGGTCTCATGTAATAATGGTTACCAAAAAGCCACTGAATGGTGAACATAGCCAATGAGTGCGTTTTATTTACTTTTTTGCTGGGAAAGTTTGTAGATGGTGAGCAATTATTGGTTTCTGAAAATCAGGGTACATTTTAGCTTTATTAACTTTAATATTGAACATATGAGTGTTAACTTAACTCAGTTGAAAGTGTATTTTTTTTTTTAAATAGCCTTCCACATTTTGTATTTGTCGCTGTTAAACTAACACCAGTACACCTTCCAGTTTCATAAACTTGATTCTGTTTTTCTTTTGCAGTACATTTTATAGCATACCATTTATTTTGTGTTTAATTAATTCAACCAGAAGGCAGACATACGAGGAGAGAATGTAGCTTTCAGTCGTTTGAAAAAAGAGGTAATCGTGAACATCTCTACAAACTTTGAACTCTTATTTGGAGAAATGGAATGAAACGTTTGCAGTTTTGACCTTTGACACCCATGTGAAGTGTTTTCTCACTCATTAACTTTTGAAGAGCAGCTACACTTCATTGGGTTTTCCCGAAATTCGGGGAGGAATCTGTTCAATCTGATCCCTATGTTCATCGGTACGTCCGTTCGTTTTTATCTAGCTTAATAATACCTGTGTCTCATCAGGTCTGAATAGAACAATAATATACCAGAGGAATCATAACTGGTGTTAAAGGGGAAACAAAAGGACATATTTATGTTAACCCAGATACCTTGAATTTGTGTGTATCTGACTCCTGTCCTACTGTGTGCTGACTCTCTATAGGCTTCATTAATGATTGCTGGAAAGTTAAGACCTTTTGGTTGTCTGCATGGACTTGGCAGTGCCTTCAAAGGAAAATGTAAGATAGGTGTGTTTTTTCGCGGGCAGGTGATCTGACACAGGCTTGATGTGTAAAGGGCGGTGGGGCTAAAATTTGACGGGAGCGTTGAGCCGTACAAAGCTACCAAACACCAGGTTAGTCTATCTGCTATAACTTAGTAGTTTACAAATATACTTTTAGGGATGTTGCAAATAGCTTGAAGACTACACCAAAGGCAAAAGCGGATTATTAGGGTGGCAATGATGCAATTTGCATACAAGATTAGACAGGGCATGTTGGGTTTGTTAAAACATGATTTGAGCATTATTTCAGGTGAACTAAGCCAGAAACCCATTTCGCTCTCCTCAGTAGAAAAACGCTCTGGACACCCTGCCCCCTCCTTTACTGTCCTGCTTGTTTTTTGGGTATTGGGAAAGGCCGATAGGAATTCGCTTTAGTATGTCCTGGAAACACACATTTCAAAAGTCCCTTGGACAAAATATAAATGGCAAATATAAGATCTATTTTTATTTTTTTCCCACATGCCAGCTATTACAGTATGTAGGGGTGCAGTTTATGTTGTGACAATGTTTTTCTTCTTAAAAAAGAAAAAGACGAAAAAAACGGCCCCATGCTTTTTTTCCAGACATATTGAGAAAATGCAAAAAATGCTAATGAAAACCTACTAAAACATTATTCCAAGTTTATTCCCAGATTTGATTACTTCTGTAAATTAAGTTCAAGATTAGTATTATTTTTAAAGTCTATTATTTAAAGACACCTATATTCCAACTAATATATTTGTGTTGGTTGAATGGCAAAACATGGATGACAATCCATCTACAATACAGTTTATGCACATTGGACCGTACATGTTGATGGAACAGAAATTGGCGAGAACTCATTGTGCTGCCTTCAGTAATGCCTAATTTCCCAGTAAAATATCCCCACCACTTCCTGAATGAAGTGCCAAGGGATGGGGGGGGTGCGAGTGGTAGGGGGCGCCCTGTGGGATTCAACCCAAAGAATCCCCCGTTTTTGTTGTTGCTGTTCACAGAAGATTTTAAAAGTCAGTTTACAGAATCTATGCCATTATTTTGATTAAGTACAGAACGAAAATTAACAGCTACTTTTTTTCTTCTATCAAATTAAGCATTTAAGCTTAATTATTGCAGATGTTTAACATTACACCTTTCATCTTAATATAAGGTGGCTCATTGTATTAGATAAAGTCAAATGCTGACATGAAAATATTTTTTTTATTATCCAAAGATTGGGATATTGTTACACCCTTAAGTATCTTTATTTATTTTTTGTCTTTTGCTTTGTTAAACCCGGCTCCTTCTTGTGCCTTTTAGATGATATGCTGGAGACTAAATCCGGGACTGCTACGCCTCTCCGCTCTGGGTCTGTGGGCAGCAACCGTGCTCCGGTGAAGAGCGACTCAGACGGGGCGGACTTTTTAGCCAGCACCGCGCGGCCCCCCAAGACGGCCGAAGGCTCCCTGGGTTCCTCTCTGACCTCGTCCATCGACTCATCGGGAGGCGTGGACAGCACGCCTGCCCCCCGACCTGGGAGCCACACCATCGAGTTCTTTGAGATGTGTGCAAATCTTATTAAGCTGCTTGCACGATAGCTTGCAAAACAATCATTACCAGCCTTTTTTTTTATTTTATTTTTTTCCTCTCTTGAGTGTCTTTATAGCAATAAGCATGCAGCCGATTCATGGCTCACTTTATCCAGGCTGAGGATGAAGTGATTGGTCCATGGCACTGATGGAGGTTGGCGTTCCCTAAGCTTTAGGGGGGGGGGGTATACGGAGCTGTCTGGGTTTGTAGGATTTGAAGGGGGGGGGTGGTGACGTGCTTTTTAACTGGGACAGAAAAACATTTCAGAGGGGTGGGTGGTCTTTACATTTCTAGATCAATCCTATTAACAGATGCAAACATACCAAGTAAAACCATATGCGGAAGTGATTACACTGAACGGCCTGTAAGTACAGCCCGAACGGCCTGTGTTTCAGTACAGAGAACAAAATCTCATTCGTTGCCTGCCGAGGAGGAAGCCACCGGTTGGGGTTAAGAACTGAGTGGCTGTCATAGGAGGCAGGACGCACTTTTGCACAACTTTCTTTAATTTTTTTCTGCTGATTGTATCTTATTTTTTTTTTTCCTCTGTCGGGATCAGAGAGGCATTTTAAATTAAACCAGGGACGCTGCGTCTTCCCATACCCGTCACATTCAGTTTCAGTCCCCTGTCCACTCTGCAGTGTGTCAGGGACAGAAAAAAAAATAAGAAAAAAGATTTATGTCATTTTTTTATTTTTCTGTTTCGCTTAAATACATTAATGTTCATTATCCTGTCACTACTGTTAAAAAAAACAATCAAAAAGAACATAGGTTTGAATTTGTTTGTCCACTGCATTTTTTATATATAAAGGTGTGATGATATTTATCAATGCATTAAGTGGAGGACATTTTGGTTGTAATAGACTTTTTTTGATTTATATTAAGTTCTGTTGCTGGATATTGTATACACATATATTCCTATTTCTCTTTTTTTTTTGTCAGTTTTGTTGCCCTCAATCACAACTATTCTGATACTTGATAGTCTTTCTAGATAACTAGCCTGCTTTTCCAATTAAAGAGGTGTTTGTATGACACAAAATCTAGAAATATATCCTTTTCGGTGTCATGTATTAGATGGACATATTGATTTTTGATTTCCTTGTTCCGGTTTTCTATATTCGGGATAAAGTATAATATCCGAGTGTGATTACTGAGTGACATGCCTTCGACCTCCATTCATTTCATAAATGCCAATCAGTCACGTATACAGACCTCAAGGCCTAATTTTAGCAGATTCATCTGATGAATAGAAAGATTGTTTGTCAGTACATACATATGAATATGAATAGCTTAATTCTTTTTTCTTTAGATGTTTATTTTTTAATTGCTCTCACATTCCTTTTTGAAAGTTGACATTTTATTCCAGATCTGGTTTGAATCTATTTGGTACTGTAAATCGTTAAGGATTGAAGGTTTTATGGGTGAGATGGTAAACGTGTTGACAGATTCATATTTGAGGACGTTCAGACGTTAAAGTTTCAGGTATGTCTTTGAAAAAAACCAAAATGCATCTCATTCCATTAGCTATTCAGTCTTAAGAGGTTCCGGGTGGAAATTGTTCGGCTGCCTTATCTGTATTTGTACGGTTTCGGTTTTTAAAGCTACAAATTTGATTTCATTGCTGGTCAGAGATACTGGCACTTTTCCTTTTTGCAGTTTTAGGTATGTCCACAACTTATGCTATGGTATATCAACAATACACTTTTGTTGCGACAAACAACACATTCTTATAAAAGGAAAAATTAGACGTTTTTGTTTTTAAGAAAACGAACATCCCTTCCGGAAGCTTGAAATTATTGGTCTGTAGCTTTACACTATGTTGAAATAAGTTGTGATCATGGATAAAATGGCAGAGTTCGACAATGATTGTGATCATGTTCTTTTGTGCTGTATGGAAGGTTTTCATCCCAGAAAATATTGACTTTTTTCAAAACCACAGATAAAAAACAAAAAGGGTAAAGAAACATTTTACAGTGTTGTAGACATGGTGTAAAATAGTACTTATTTTTTAAAGGGTTTCTTGAGAGTCTACATCACCAAAACTTGTCATGCCTTACATGATGGGTTTTGTAGGAAAGATGAATGTGTGCAAAACAAACAAAAAAACAACAACTGACTCCTTAAGAGATTATTTGAGGTCTCTTAGAAGCCTGTTCAATTCAGTGTCTTGTTGAACCTCTTCGATATATTGCTCTATTTTTATTTGTTGTGAAGAGGGATCCTACCAGATTGAGCAGTGTAAATTTGAAAGGAAAGTGTTGAATCATTTGTATACACAACTTGCTAATAAATTGCATAATGTTGGAATGGTTTTTGTTTTGAATTTTATTTGCTGTTAAACCTTGAAATAATATTTTATTTTTAAGTTATTTTACCTTAAATAGTAGAAAGTATAGCGTAAATAAATAAATAAACTAAAATTTTAAGGCTGTCATTTAGACGACCGTTACCATTAAATACTAATTTGGTAAAATCATTTAAAAATGAAGGCAAAAATTTATTAAAACAATACCAAAAATGCAATAATTTAAATTAAGTAAAAATGTTTTACTTTTAAATTTGCAGGTCAATGTTATTTTGAAAGGAAGTAAACATCTTCCGGGTCATGGTGCATTTAAGTACATCTTCCGGATCATGGTGCATTTATGTATTGGTAATAGAATGGGATAAACAAGAAAAACCTTGTTCGGTTTACAATTTTAGCTCAATCAAAAGTGGAAAAACAACTTTATTTTTACATGTGTTGAAATTTGAGATTGGAAATTTACCTGATTTATTGAATTTAGATGTTTACAATGGATCACAGTGTATCAGTGAGGCATTTACAGACCTAAAAATAATTCATATTCTCTTAAAACGGAAAAACTATATTTTAACGGTACATTGAATGCAGCATTAAGGTTAAAAATAATGGCTGACAGCTAAGTTTTCCTATATATTCGTGCAGACGAGACAAATGTATGTGCTTACACTGTAACTTTTCTTTCTCTTCTTTTGAAATTAAGTCTAATTTCATATGTGTGCATTAATTGCAAAATAATAATACAACGCGAGCGTTCTCTGTCGGAAAATTAGCATAGCAGCTAAGCTATCAATGCTAACATTAGCCAGCAACGGTTTGACAATTTTATTTCATTTGATACGTTTTGAGGTTACATTTATACAAACCAATACTTCATGCTTAAACTGTTAAAACAATGTCTGCGTGTCGTGAATATTTTTTTATAATATTTCCTATTAAAATCTTAGCTTTAAAAAAAACAACTGAATTTCAAAATAAAAGTTTTGTTATTGTAGAATGGCCTCATTTGGCTGGAAGAGAAAGATTGGCGAGAAGGTCTCCAAGTCTGTGGTTCAGCAGTTCGAGGCTGCGGACGAGAGAGCTGGAGGCATGGATAAAGCAGATCAGGATGAGGAGGTGGACTGGCTGCACGCCATCAAACGGAGGAGGGAGATCCTACTGGAGGACTGCGCTGCAAAGAGCAGGAGGCTGAAGGAGGAGGGGACCCTGCTGGCTGAGGAGGGCAGGTGAGAACACCTGGTGCATCCACATCCTCCCATCATCATCACATCGTGGTTTAAAAGCACCAGACACATAGTAGTTTTAATCACTGTGGTTAACACTCCTTTCTAAGATGCCTTACAGGACATGCTTTGAAACTCTGTTTAAAGTATTTTTGTGGAATTTTTTTAACGCATTTCTTCAGTCGGACTTCAAGAAAGATCAGAATTGGTCTAAGTTAAGTTACTTTGGCCTATTTACATTAATTTAGAAGCCTTTCCTTGCAGCTGTTTGAGATGAAAATGCTTCCAGAAAGTGATATTTAGTCCAACAAGTACAAGATTTCCCCCCAAACCTCAGGTTTAAAAACAAAGAATTATCATAGAAAGCCCACATGTACACATGTGTTAATTACTCTTGTGCAAATCTAAGCTTTTAATGTAGATTACCAAGGGTAAATGTTCCACTACATCAAAAAACATGCCTACAAAGTATGGTAATACTATTC
>JAVLVB010001034.1:275960-325446 GCA_032876305.1 Orestias chungarensis | reverse complement strand
CCCCCCCCCCCCCCATATTTCCCTATGTGGCATTTTTCTCCGTCCTTACGGACACGACGGCGGCGCGCCAAAGGTGCAGCGGCTACGGGTCTCCCTCATCCTGTAATTTCGTTCGTGCTCATGTACCCCATGTGTTTCGAATGACAATAAATAGTTCCTGATTCCTGATATTTGTCGGTAAAAGTTTAGTAAAATATCAGCATAATTGTTTTGTTAGAAAAAAACAAAAAAGCATTTTACATTGTGGCTTTACAAGTTGGTGTCTTATGACAACAAAAGATGATGACGACAAAAAGTTATTAAACAGTGGACTAAAGATTAATTGCAATTTACCACATTAATATTTTTCTGTATTTACATTGCCGTTCAGGTTTTGTTAACAAAAATCTTTTCGTCAAGGCTTTCACCAAAAACCAAGTTATTTGGGAGTGAATGGCATTTTGTCTCCCTGAGCAAAGAAGAATAAATGAACAAGATGAATACAGGATTACACACCTCTACTGTTTTTGTTTTGTTTGTTTGTTTTTTTTGTTCTTTCATGACAAGGACAATAAATACTAAGATAGATATCACAAACAATCTACAGATGTTAAGCAAAGACATTAAAGTTTTGAAAATCCAAATATCCTTAACAGGAAATTGTTATTTGTGGGTTATGTTAAAAAAAAATTCTGTTTTTGCATAGTTTAAAAGTAGTGCAGTAAATTTTGTACAGTTTAAATCACTGAAATAAAATTAAATATACTTTTATTTATTTTATTGTATTGTTAAGAAATATAAAAGCAAGTAAAAATGTCAATGTTTAGCTGCTTGCTTTTAGTCCTTTGTTTCGCAAGAAAACAACCCCCCCCCCCCGGAAAATAAAATGAGTTGTTGCTGTTGTTTTCGTAAGGAAAGACATGTGCTGTTAACATTTGGCCAGGAGAGGGCAGCATTTCACAACAGCAGTTCTATTTTACTAAATATAAAGCATTTGATGCAGTAAAAACTCTGATGTAAAAACTGATTAAAAAAAATATCTTTGGAAAAATTGAGTCATATTCGTTTTTCTTTGAATCTGATGAGGTTTTCCAAATGCTTAATGTTGCATTTTAAAATTGAATAATAATTTCTTCACTTGGCATCTTTGTGTAACTTTTTGGAGGTAAAGCTTAGGGGCTTCCTGAAATGTATTCTTGTTTGACAAGTTTATACCCGGACACTTTCTCCAGCCAAAGAGGAGTCACTTGGTACAAACCCTGTTTGGTGCAGAGGATATGATGTTGTGGCCTTCTTGTTACCGTTTGTAATCATGTTTGTGCAGAGAAAGTGGATTTTGCTTGGAAATGATGCCACGGTGGTGCTGTCTAATGGCTGCTTAGAGATTTGAGGTTGTGTCTGTTCGGGGATGTTGTTGACGGGGCGTTTTCGTCTCTAACAACATTGACCTTAGGCGAGAGTTTCTTATTACAAATGTTTGAAGGTTTCTGATGTAACCGAGGAGCTCCTGGGTTCCCAGTCCTGATCTCAGCTATTTCATCTTGCCGCAGTTCCAGCTGTTGATATTTTAACATGCATTTACCAGTGCCTAGTTAATATTTAGCTTGATTTGATGTAGCTGTCTTATATCGGCCGTTATTTTTTTATTTGTTGGGTATCATAAACTTTCATTGCCATAAAGCACGCCCCGAGTGTCACCTGTTGAATTGCTGTTAAAAAGAAACTTATTTATAACCTAATATCCTGCTATAAATGCTTTACTTCTGTTTTATTTGCTGCTCTTTTTCTGACTCATGTGGCTCAACCCCTGTGGCTTTATACTAAAAATCTTGAAATGAAAACAATTGTAGTAGCACGATATTATGCCGATTTATAACATCACTTTTACAACACTGCTTTCATTGAAAACATGTCGTGAACATGGCATAATATAAACATATATATGTATATGTCTATAAATGTATATAAATACATGTAGCTACTCCATTTAAATTGCTGAATTATGTAAAATTAAAAAAAACTTTGTGCAAACTTAAATCAAGAATATACACATTTATGACCCCTAACTGTATGTATTTTATACAATTATTTTATTTAAATGCCTTCACATGTATTTTCATAAGAAAATACTTAATAATTAAAATGTAACATTATATGAAAAAAAAAATATATAAATCTTTTTGTTCATCTGTTGCTCGTTGCTTGGCCGCCGCGGGGTCCATTCGAAACTTGTCTATTCTTTGTAATTGTATGAGAAGTTGTGTCCAAATGTCTGATGGGTTGTGTGTTTTCCAAACAGGCAGATTTGTCTTTTCTATAGATATGAGAAAAACGCTTTCTTTAATATTTCATAAAAGTGTCCTCAGGTTTCAAAGAAGCTTCTTAATTCCACTTCGAACCCTCTCCAGTGACTTACCATGTGTAAGAAGCACTTCTCTTTTTTCTTTTTTTATGGTCATGTGCTGAATTGTGCCAACTTCCCATTTTTCTACTGCTCAGCATTGAGACGAAATTTATTTGTCTTTCTGTACATCAGTTAAAATAAACCTGATAGTTCTTTCCCTGCAATAACATGCTTTTGATTGCTAAACGAAGATATAGGATGCACTATGGGACCTTTTTTTGCTGTTTTTTTTTTTTCGCTTCTTGCCTTATTTGGCGCTTTGCTTAATTTCTTACTTTGCTTCATTTTGTTTTGCTTCAATCCAAGACCTCCTCACCACGTCAGTTTCTAGTTTCTCACTCGGCTCTCTTCTCTTTCCGCCAGTATGATTTATGAATTTATGTGCTGACTTGACAATGGAAAGGTCAATTAAATGACTTCACGTCGGTCTTTGTTACTCAGTTGGGCAACTTGTTTGGAGTCAATAGTGACCCCGGCGAGACGGTTTCCATAGAATGTACGCATCGATTTAGTCCGACGGGCTGTAAAAAACAAATGTAACAAAAAAGTAATGAAAACAAATGTATTCAAAAAAGTTTAAAACCAATGGTGAGATCTGCTTGGATTGAACCAAATTTATGTAAACCTTTTTCATGTTTTAGTGACTTTTCAACGGGGAGCCTGTCATTAGTCCTGCAGGCTGTTTGTAAATGCAGAGAGCTGTCTGTTTAGTTTAGCCTTGCAGCTTTTGTTACCTCTGCCATTCAACCAACCTGGTGGACAGGTGTTGTATTTAACCGTGGAAAAAAAAAAGTCCACGATGCAAATTGTTCCGGGAATCTTTTGACCTTTTTTGTTTAAATGTACTTATAGTTGATTTAAGCAGCGAGTTCTTGGAAGTCGTTATTTAACCGAAACCAGGGCACAAATGAGATATAAAAAAAAAAAAAAGGAGATCTGCTTGTTGGAAGAGGATTGAATTAAAGCCAAGGGATGACTCGGACGTGCTTCACAAACGTCTTTTTGCAGAAATCATCGAGGGGAAAATCGCCTCGTTAAATCCACAGAGCAAACTTCGGGTTTTAGCTCCGCAACTTATGTGAAGTCTTCGGGCTGAGACAGACACACAAAGCCATGTTAACTTCATTTAAATTACATCATTGGTGTAGGACGATCATAGCTACAGGTAGTCATAACCATTTGTGTTTGTTGGATTTCTTTTTGTAGGCACTGGGAGGCCATTAAGAAGTGGGATGAGGCTATTCAGCTGACTCCGGACAATTCACTGCTGTACGAAATGAAATCTCAGGTATATTCTTTTTCAGTGATTGCCCTGCAGCTGTACACTTAGATATTTTCTCTTTTTAGTATGTTGTTGCTGTTCTTCTGTGTAATTAACAGGGTTGTTTTTGACAAAGCTGCCCCCCCCCCAAAAAAAGTATACCTGGAAATTGAAAGGAAAATAATAGGATTTTCATCTTTATCTTGGGTTAAAGCTGCAGATCTTTTGAGGGTTGTGTTTTCCATCAGCCTTATTTCATTATTTGGAGATAAATATACGTTTTTGCTCATTTAAAAACTCTGCAAAATAACTCAAACTCAGTCAGACGGATTGGAGAGGCTACCGCAGAAGCAGCGAATTAGAAGTCTGGCCACAGATTTTAAATTTGACTTAGATCTGTACTTCCAATTTAAGAATAATGCTTTAATCTAAAACCACTCCTCTATATCTCTTGTTCCATTTTTAGCGTCACTTTTACCATAATAAAGAAAATGATAATTAAGTTGGTGTTGATTACCTGGTCCGGAGCAAATGAACCAGTTAATACAAAGCATTATTTCGGCAGATGTTGGCGTTACGCATGGCTGTAATAAACAGGAAGTCGTAGGATACGTTCAATACATCAGAACTTATTTGGCAAACGTATTACCATCTCCCCTTTAGCACATTAGCTTAAAAAAACATACACACAAAAACAGGGAGCTTAAAAAATGTTTTAACTAAATTGAAGTAGTTATTTTAACAATTACATCAACCTTTTTATCTCTGCTGAATAAATGCCTCTCCACAGCATAATCCTGCCATCACTATGTTTAACCTCCTGCCATACAGTGTTTCGAGTGTAGACCAGAGTTACAAAGAACAGTTCCTGTAGCACTATTTCTTATTATATGTTTGTGATTACAGTAGTTGTTCATTTAAAAATGTGATCAAAATGAGAAGTGATAGCAATTTCCTTTTGTATTTTCTCATAAAACCCAATAATAGAAACAAAATTGTGGTTTCTTGATTTCACACACATTTTTTTTTCTAAAATTGATTAGGTACTAGTTTGTAAAGGATTGTGTAGATTTTACCGCTTCAGACAAATAAGACTTGGCAGAAGAGAGTGCAAAAATGTTTTTTCTAGTTTTTGACAACTCTTCTCTGATCTTTACTTGAAAAGGTTCAAAAAGGTAAAAGCTGCTTAGTAGATTGCGTCCTCTTAACAAATACATGCTGATGTTTCAGATCCATGATGTTTCCAAATCCAAAGACAAAATGATGGAATTAGTTTTATGCCTAAAAGATTGAAAACAAACAAATAAATAAGATTTTGGAAAAAAACTAACAAAAGTAATTTTAAAAGCAAATATTTTCAAACTGCAATCAAAATATTAAAGCAAAACTGTTAGGTCTTTGTTAAACAGTATATATGTTGCCATCAGTTTTCGCCGTTTCATTGTCGCTGGTCAGAGTTTGGCGCTCCCTGCCATATTTGCAGTTATACTCCCTGAGACGTTAGTCATCAGCTTACATCCCAACTTACGAAATATCGCTTGGCTTTACTCAAAGATTAAAACACAGAGTGCCCTGATGAAGAGAATAAATATATGTACACCTAAAAAATATTCCTCCTTTGATGCTCTATGCATACAGAACAGTTAAAAAAACAGTCCTGCTACTCAACTTGCATTGAAAACTTTTAAGAAAGAGGATTTTCTTCATCGTCGACTGTTAAAAGCTGAAGACTGAACGTGATTCTGAAAACAGCCACCCTCCCAGAATCCTCTACCCTGATCCTGCAATAAACTCAGTGTCTGTCTTTTTGCTTCTTCTTCTTCCTTGTCATCCCTGTTTTCTGTTTGTTTGTTTTTGTAATTTAATTATTGGTTTTATTCTCCTGTGCATATTAAGAACACAAAAAACAGCAGCATTTCTTCACTCAGCAGTACGCAGAACAGCAATAAAACTGGAAGGGGGAAGTCAGACAAAATGGAGCTCTTCCCGTCATTTATCCATTTACTATAACTAATACAATATAAGCTAACACAATAAACCCTCTCCTTGTAACCATAGTCATTCTCATCACGTTAAGTATTCCATGCCTAATATAATATTATCCATTACAGGAAATTTGAGAAGGAAATCATTAGCGGAGCAGGCCTGGAGACACTCTAGCCCAAACACTTTTTTTGTTTAGCTTTTCTTTTTTTCTTCTTCTCATGACGAGTTTATACACAAATTGGCCTCGAATTACTTTGACTATTCTAGGGGTTTTACTTGTGTTGTTTACATCTCCTGTCATTGTTGATGACTTTACATCCATGAAACGATAATAAACCGACGTGCGGTTTATTTGCTCAGACGACATGTATGAGGACGCTGATGCTCGTCGTCTTCTTCCTTTCAATGCTTTGTGTCAGTTTAATTTAATGATTATTGTGCCCGACACATCCGGCTTCCTGCTTGCCCAAGGCCGGCATCATCTGTACAACGTTCACCTCCTTGTCTTAAAAGTTTCCATCATACCGGCGATGCCGCTGTTAGTTCGTAGTATGAAGTTATTTGGGTTGAAAACATTCTAGTTTTGGTGAATTATAACATGTGTTTGGATTTCAGACAAAGATCTCATAATAATGATGCAATATTAAAGTGCATAATAAGTACGAAAGTAAATAAATCAATCTAAAATATTTGTGTAAAAGGTAATAAAAATGACCTTTACTGTTAGATGTTGAAAACATGTTTAAATAGAGCCTAATTTAAAGAAGAAAATAAACATGTTAAGGGGACTTCAATGGCACTTTAAAGGTAAAATGTCAGGTTCGTAATCACACAGACCCTGTTAAATGATCATCAGCAGGTTGCAAACACTTGTTTTATCATTTGTTTTGCTTTAACAAATCAGTCATGATCAACAAATTTTCGTCATTTTTGACAAACAACCCCTTTAATGTCTAAGTTAAGTTAGCTCAACCTCTGTTGAATTAGGGGGGTCGAAAAGACTCCATTGTTGATCACAGTTGACTTTTAGAACCAATAAATGTGTACGACATCCAAGGACTAGAATACTGGGTTATAATTATATTTTAGGTTATAACAAAGCAAAGAAATTATCAGAAATGATGTGAAAGAATTACCCGCTGCTGCCAATCAGTTTCCGAAGGCTTTTAAGATCATACAATGCTAATCATTCCAGAATCTTATCTCCTATGAATTCACCTTTGAGTTGGACCAATCAATGCTCGGAGAAATTGCTGGAAACCCCAGACCTCCAGCGCACGAGCTACAAGTCTCAGTTTGCGTGTTTCATGTGAGAAATCATGAAATGACAATAAAAAAAATGTTACAGATTCAAAAAACTGGTTTCTCGTGATTTCAGTCTGGGATGTTTCATCTGATTTACCTGGAATAATTGTGGAGAAAAATTCTTGAATAGATACAACTGAAGGGAAAAAGGCTTTGCTACAAAGTTTGTTAAGACTAAAGAGAGCATGTTAGGACAAACACCAACTTTCCCATACATTGTTGATAATCTGTTGTTTTTTTTTGTAGCAATGGGGCTTTGAGGTCATTGAGTTGAACATGAATTCCTCTGGATGCCAAAGTACTATACAGTCAAATGTGAGGAAAAACTCATAAAACCTGTCTAACACAGTGGTGAGGGTTGATGATCTGGGTTCACTTTGCATGCAAACACTGGGCAGCTTTTAGGCACTGGTTAGACTTCCTTATAGAAAAAAACACATAAAAAATGCGATGTTATCCGTCAACTGTGTAAGTTCGTTACTTTTTAAAGAAAATGATTTGGTAGTCACAACGGTCCAGTCAAACTCAAGGCTTTAGTATGATTGAGAGGCTGTTATGGGGACGCATGAACCCGATGAACTGAGTGGATGTTGCAAAAAAAAGAAAAGAAAAGGGGGCTGCAACCCCTCCTGGATGATAAAAGACACTGATAAGATCTGGCAGACTACTTTAAGATCATTGCTGTTAAAGTTTTTATTTTTGTCTGTTTTTTCCACTGATTTAAAAAAAAATTGGTTTCATCTTAGTTGAATAAATAATGGATGTGCGAAAGACGTTTCACGCCTTCTTGCTCTCGAGAGTAAATTGTTTCAGAAGCTACGAAGTATCAGATGGTTCAGTGGTGTCCGGATATGTTAACCCCCCCCCCAAACCCTTGCTCACGTGTGTCCACCAAGAGATTTAAGGTTAATATATCACAGGCAGATATCTTGCAGGTAAGCTGATACCTGTGTTTATGAGAGCGAGGAGGGGAATGAGTTCGCTTTAACAATGATACATGTTGAGCTCAGGTTTTGTGGAGCTGTAAGTTAACTACAGCAAGAAATTTGAAGTCCATGACTGTGCTGCTGTTGTGCATACTACTCCTTATTCATGTTTTGGTGGATTATTTTCATTCTTAGGCTCTCAGTACGGAGCAAATTGTTGCGTATTTTAATGACAAATATTTTCACAAATAACTGATGCACAATAGAACAAAAAAAAAGATATTGATCGTTTTGTTTACTGACTATTTGCTAGAGAAATTTTTGCCTAACTTTAATATACTTTAACAAAAGAAAAAGTTAAGAATAAAGTAAAAAGACACCAGTTTCCTATAAAATGTGGAAACATCTTTGTGTGTCTGAGGCATTTATGTTTTATAGCAAAGTATCCCTGTTTTGTCCATCAGATCCTTCAACTTCTGTCGGTTACGAGTCACGCTAGCATTTTGAAAATCTCAGTCTATCCACAGTCACTTAGAAAGGATGCCTAATGCTAAAATCAGTTTTTATGTTGTGTGTGTCATGTTACCTTTGCAAGTAACATAAGTAGTTCATTACTGTAAAAAGGTTTAAAATATTTCCAACGCTCTTATTTTATCTTCCCAAGATTTGGAATTTAAACAAACATGTAAAAAAAATAAATAAATGTATATCGCATATTTGGTCCAACTCACAGTTTAAAAGGAGACCGATATCTCTCAGTAGTGTAGCTCTGCTGTATAACTCGTTCAAAAATACTTTGCCTACTCCAGCTTTAACGGTATCTGATCAAAACACAGATTTAGAAACGTACACACAAATTATTTAGATTTTATGTCATAGGGAAACACAAACTACAAAGTAATACATAATTTCTTTACACATCTCATCACATTTATTTATTTTTTATTCTCAATTTTTACGAAACAAAAATCCTGTGATTATTTGAGTTCTCAATATGTTTAAATGAAAGGGGAAAATATTTCAGTTAAAATTGTGAATATTATTGGTCGACTACCTACTTAAGCATGGATGATATAGAATAAGGTTCTTTAACACACTAGTCACGTAAACGAGTGTGATTTTTATCAATACACTGCACATTTTAACTGCAGTTAATTATAATTTTTACTTCAAGGTGCCGATGTCCTTAACCCTTTAAGATGTTTCCCTGTTACAACACACCTTAGTCAAATTACTTAATCACTTCTCCTTCCTGATGGCCTGCTTATTCGACCCGGACGTGTTGATGCAGACACATTTAACAATCGAAGGACAACGGAGCTTTGCAGCTATGTAAAAAACTTTGGTAAAAAAAGTAATATAACTTGTTGAGTTTTTGATAATTCAGTCACTTAAGTAGTTTTTAAACATGTTTCATTCAGTTTTGTGATGAGAAATTAAGATTATTCTGTCATCATGATAATGAGAAACTAAGTTATAAACTGTGTCTCGTCGTATCCTTTGATTGGTGTTCTGTTTCGACCACACTGCACGCACAGAAACACGAATGCGGTCTTTTGTCGTGTGTGTTTCCCGTGCAGGTGCTGACACTTCTGCATGAGGTGTTTCCCGCTGTGAAGGCAGCAGAGATGGCCGTGAAGTTCAAGCCGTTGTGGTGGGAGGGATGGCAGACTCTGGGCAGGGCGCAGATCAACCTGGGAGAGGTGGACCTGGTGAGTAATGGGGGTTCTTCCAAGTCAGTGGAACGTTTGGTTCAGAAAATATCAGCTGATGAGTTAAACGAGGCACTTCTTTTTATCGCTGTTTCAAGTTAATGTCTTCTTTTAATCCCATTAACAAAGCAGTACAGTACGATTTCGATAGAAAAACTAAATCTAAACAACTGTGATGAGTTCAAACTTGTGTCTTTTTAATTAAATAGCTTCCAGGCTTACTAGAAAGAATGCTATACGATAAGTATCTTGCATATCATAAAGGAATCCAGATGAAATCAGGCAGGTAATTGTTACAGCTCAGGGAAGATTCTTTTTTTTATTGGTTTTTTTTTGGCTGCAGTAAACAATAAGAAATACTGGCGTTAGGCGTAATATTTACTTATCTTTAAATGAGGAGCGTAAGGTTTATGAAAAGCTGCAGGGCTCCTTTGAAGTTAAAAAGCCTGACCTTTAATTTCTAAGTGTTGAAAAGCATAACAAATAAAATATATGTAATTCTAGGTTCATCTCCTTTACTCTTATCCATTTTATGTTAATTTATCCATTTCACCAGTCATTTAACTATCCATTCATCTATCCATCTCTGTCTGTCCATCTATTTGTTCCTCATATTTGTAATTGTTTGACCACCATTACAAACACATTGAAAGGAAGCCTGTAACTCACTTACTTAGTAGTTAGTATATGTTTTTTAAGCTTCCAGCTACAGAGCTGAAGCTTCTCATACAAAGCACACCCAGTTACCTGCAGCCGAGACGATTGACGAAATTGCCTCTGAACTTGCCAGGACTTGTTTATTTAAAACTGGAAGGCAAACAGCCCGAGTTTAAGACAAAACCCCTTAAGGTTAATCTCAGTCATGTTGAAACAGGAATCCTGTCTAACCGCACTAAAAACAACAATGGGAAGTTTTGAAAGTTACTTAAGCTCAAACTAAACTAAATATAGACACACCTCCTCATATAATGAAATTTTTCGGAATTACACAATAAATACCTATTTTTAGTGCGACTTGTTGTGGCGCGTTCTAGAACGTTGTGTGTAGCGGCATGTTGAGGTGCCTGTTCGGGAACTCGGATGATCCTCATTTCTATGTTAATTTGACTGTTCTTGTCTTTCTTTGATTCCCAATAAACTCATTTCAAGGTAATGCAAACAACCCAAACATAAAATTTCGTAAAACATCAATACAGATTATTCTTATTTATTTATCGAATGTTGTGAAACCAGTAAAAAATCAGAAATACTTAATTGATCCCGAAGGTAAATTCTTTGTGTGTAAATTTTGTTTTTTAAGCTTATCTAAGATTTATCATTGATGCTGACATCTGTAGAGGTCTGTATTACGTCAAATCTGAGAAGCCTTTAAATGAAGACACTATTGTTGTATAAGATTCACATGAAGAGGACGATCGGTGTTATGTAATGATCTTGCCATGTCATGCCACAAATCACCGTTCATACTGGTACTGTTGTAATGATTAGTCATCTGTTTCACATGCTTCCCTTTGCAACCCGTCATCCACATCTCCTGTGCCAGAAGAGATACTCTCGGAAGACCTGGTTCTGCAAGGATTGTTTTGAAGGTGGACAGAAATCCAAGTACCTTGGTCTGGCTTGGCTTTCCTCTGTATGATCCCTACTTGACCAAGTATTTAGACCTGAGGTCATGTCTGACACAGAGGACGTTTGTGTCCTTGTTATCGAACTGAAGAGGAAACAGAATCTCATACCCGTATCCACAGTCTCCCTCCCCGAGCCTACGCTCCCTCTCCTAACACCAGCTGACCCAAAAACAAACCCTTTGACTGCAGATTCATCTGAGTATTTCTTTATTCAACAAGACTGACTTGTGCTGGAACTCTGAAGTGTTAAGCGTGAAAAGAAATGGTCAGAGTATTGTTCCCTGTGGTGCTCTTTTGGTGCTGACCTCTTGGTTAGACACACGGTCTTTTAGTTCCACTCTTTTGCAAGTACTCTTTGATCCAGGAATTGAGGTCTCCACTTTGGTCTTCTTGACTTTTTGACAAAACAAACTTGTGTGGCTGGTGTTAAATGCACTGGATAGGTCACAGAACATAATTTTGACAGTGCTGCCTGCTTTGTCCGGATTTCAAGCAGGTGTTTGATGCCGTCTTTAACTGTATTTCCATTGTTAGAGGAAACCTGCAGGGGGTTCAGATATTTGCCTGTTTGCTTACTCAGGTGGACCTACAATAGTCTCTCCTGAACCTTCCCACTGTGGGATTTCAGGCCAGCAGGTCTATAGTTTTCTTTGGTACCCAAACTAGACTTGATTTCTTCCATAAGACTGAAACTTTCTCTCAGGTCAGACTAAGGTTTTTACAGAATCCCACAGAGCTGTTCTGCGCAGAACTTCAGGACATTGGAGTGGGTTCATTTTCAGGTGATTTTCCTGTTAATGACAGTGGGTATTTTCTTTTTCCTCATCATAAGTACTGTTAATAGGGATTTAAGTCCATTATTGCATGCAAACAATAAACCTCCAGGATTCAAATCTACTCCTAGTCTCAACTTTACTCTGCTGTGTTAACCTCCTTGATCCGTTACCCCTAACAACGGCTACTGTGCCAGTGAGAGAAATATTTTTTGCACCTCAGTGTGAGATTTAACATCCAAGTTCATACACTTCAAGAATTTACTTCTGTGAAAACATCAAGTCTTAAATTGCTCTATTTATTTTGGTTACAATCTTATCTATTTCAGTGTGTTTTAGACGTTGTTATTCAGGTTCAGTTGATAAAATAAAGCTGAATAAATCTGTGTGTTCATTGATGTCAGATTGGATTTTGCCTCTTGCATGGAGGATGTTTTGGATGGCTGGTGGGAGTGACTGTAAAGAGGAAAACCTCTGTAGCATCTGCAGTTTGCTTGTTGTTCCCCATAGTTAGCTTGTTATTTTGTTGAGCCGTTATTTTACCCTAATAATAAAAACCCCAAATATCAACAACCATTTTTCTTTAATGGCCAAGAGCCAAGTAAAAAACAAAAATACATAATTACACAGCAGACAATTATTTATAGCAATTAGAGCTGTGTGCTTTAAAAGGGGTTATTTATTAGGTTGAGTCTCAAATTCATCTTGCTAGTGTATATTTATTCTATCATCAGTATTTGGATCAAATAACATAAAAGAATCTGCGAGAATATTATTAATTTACCAGAAAATCTTCAGAGACAGGAAATTGGCAAGATTCCAAATCCAAAAGTCAATGACTGGATAATGCCTAATGGCTTGCGGGACGATTTTACACCAACACACTTTGGTATGACGAGTTATTTCTAAAAGAGGACATTGTCATTGATGATGAGATGTTTCAAAATGAAGTCAAGAGGCGAAGAAATGGAAAAAGGTAATTACATGGGAACTATAGTTTCTATATTCTGGCATGTCTGCTGTTCGTTCAGGCTGCTAAAGAGGAAGCTAAAGCAAGGCAAGTAACAGATAGCTGTAAAGCTAATGGAGTACAACATGGGTGTTGTGTTTTATGATGTTGAGCTTTTCATCTTAATGAACAGTTACATGCAAATTTGTGTGATTGCTATCTTCCTTTTATTCCTTGTTTTAGAGCAACGCCTCACTCGAACACACTGCGTGTAACTCATCCATAGTCCTGTTCCATGGCATACTAAAAGGCTTAAAAGCCTTCCTTAAACTCTCGAAAACTAACCAGAGGATCAACCGCTAAGACATCTAAGATTTCTTTTGTTCTTTTTACAACCCAGCCTGCATCCGTTTTTACAAGTCCCAAGATTATCACAGTTCCACAACTTCACGTTTGCGAAGCTTAGTTGGAGCCCCAGCAGCTGATTCAAGAAGCTGATCTCTGCTGTGAAATTGCTCAATATTACTCTATTTCCCAGTCCCTTAACTTTTGAAAATACATGACACCTCTCTGGTATATGTCAGGTTTGATTTGTAAGATTATTAGTCAGTTTTAGTAGCATGCTGGATGAAGACGATTTCACCATTTCGCTCGAAGCAAATGGTCATTTGTCAAAGAAGACATCGTGTGAGTGAAGATCCAGGAAATGTTTGTGTTTCTGTTGAGCGGGCCCATATGTTTCAATTTAATTTTCTAGTCATGACTCAGCAGAGAGGCATCAACATTATCTACAGCCGTCAAGTATAGCATGAAGGATGTTAAGATCGCCTGGCTGCACTGTTTCCCTCTGTGAACTCATCATCTCAAAGGCTTCCTGTTCGTTTACTGTATGATTGCCATCACGTCTCATATTTTCTGATGTTTCCTCGTATTTTTGACCCTGAGCTCATATCAGCGCTCTCCCTGCAGGCCGTGAGGTCCTTCCAGATTGCCATCCACTTGTCTCCCTCGGAGCGCAGCCTGTGGGAGGAGGATCTCAAGTGGGCGTGGACCTTACAGAAGCAGCAGTTGGCCACCAAGGAGAAGATTAAACAAGAGGAGGAGACAAGAAGGCAGATCCTTAACGCCCCCGAGCTAGAGCAGGACTACGACTTCGAGTCGGATGAGGTCCTAGCTGCCTGTGTGGCGGTGGCCGAGAGACAAACGCAGTACGAGGAGCTAAGGAGGACCGACGTGGTCATAGACGCTGAGGGAAACATACAAAATGTAGTGAGTGGGGAGGAGGGATCACAGGATGCGGAAACACCGACAAAGGAGCAGTTTGTCAAAGCAAGAGGACTGTGAAATACTCACATGTTGAACTAGTTATACTGTGCAAAGAGTTAACAGAATAATTGAAAGCAATGCATTTATTTAGATGTTTCTTTGTTTCAACACACCTGAGTCAAATAATAAGGTCATTGTCAGAACTTCAGTGCTTACTACGGTTTATATAACCATTTAATTCAGATGCGTTTGACTAGGGGCACCAACCTTTGACGCCGGGCGCTGCACACCTCCTAATCTAACCGTTCCCTCACTTCACCATCAGTTACAGCAAAACGTGAACTTTGAGTTTTTATAACTATTGTGACTCACAAGGCTGGAAATGAATGTGGAAAGATCAGCCCGAGGAGTCCTGTTTCACTCAGCGAGAGTCTGTTCAACGTTCAGCAAGAGGCCACCGTTCTCATTTCTGCCGAATGGATCCAGATGCTCGAGCATGCAGAAGTTTTCATACCTCGCTATTTGTCTCGCTACAACACCAGACGTCTTCATTTATGTTATCAGGATTTGTTTTGACGGATCAAACTGAAGATGTAGATTATTGTTCAGTGGAAGACAAATTAAATGTATTGTCCTTTCTTTTCCACAAATAAAAATGTGTCACTTACATTCAGATCTCCTTTGTCACTAAATGAAATTCCAGCTGCCAATATTCAGGCCTGTAAATCTACCAGATTTAAAATTATTACCATTTCTTTCCCCAGCAATACGTTCTTTCTCTCCAGCGTTTAAAAAAAGCCAGATTTGTGGATACTCCCATTGGTCTTAATCCTAGTCGTAGGAAGCTACAGTCCAGCAGGTTTTATATGAATTCCTGCTCCAACCTGCCTGAATTAAATGAATGGCTCATTACTATTACTAAACTTGATGGCATAATGAAGAGGTAATGCGATCGTTTGATTAGGCTGTGGTTGAGAAGGGCTGCATTTTAAAACCTATTTACTACGGTTGTCCCAGATTCCTCCACCTGAGCTGTACATCTCTGTAGCTCCTCCAGAATTCCTAGAAGTCTCTTGTCTTGCTCTAAATAACAATTTTAAGGTGAGATTAAACAGTGAAATGTTCATTTCATAAACTAACTTGGCCTATATTGCTCTAAAACTTATCCATCTGCCCTGTAACTTAGTCATAAATCTTATTTAAACCAAGTTCTGTTTCAGTTTGAAATAGGTTATTGTGAAAAGTTACTTTACTGTGCATATGTTTTGTCTTAATTTTGCACACAATAAAATAAGTTTTACAATTAAATCTAAAGGTAGTCCAGAAATCAAACTAGGTCTGAATAAATCCGATGTTTCTAAATTGAAATAATTGTCAGTGTGGCTTGATTTCTTTATATGCACCTAAAATAACTGAACAAACAAATATACTTAAACATTTGATAGTCTTTTTTTATCAGCTTGTATAGTTTTCAAAAAAACAATTTTGCATTCCATATTTTTTATGTAATGTTCATTTTGTACAAAACATTTTTTACTCTGATGTTATAATAAATGTTTTAATTGATTAGTAAACCGCTAAAAATAGTAAAACATCCAAATGGGTGAGAACACCCTTTTCACTTTTTGTTTTTATTTAAATCTGTCTGGATTTCAAAAATGCATTCTCTTATCTGGCTAAGGAAATTCACTGATCATTGTATTAAATTAAAAATAATGAATTACGATTTGAAAACGAATACATTTTCTTTACGGGCATACAGAACACGCCGAAAAAGGGGAAAAACGATCTTCTGACTTTGGCTCTATGGTTGTGGATTCAGGTCAAGGAGCACAGTAAGAAAAAGAAAAAAGGTAAACTGTTCAATATTTACGGACACGATCCTAATAATAACTCCGTTTGAAGACATTCCTGCGGTATGTGGTCTGTTGACTTACATTGTTCGGCCGGGCAAGTTCAACATGCGTCCTGCGGGGCTGAGGTCACTTGACAGAAGACGCCATACGAGAGATCGTAGACTGGCTTTCTTCATGTTGTTTCCAAGCAAAGATGTGAAGAGTCACCCAGTTAAGCTTTTACAGTGGGAGGGTGATGGTAAAAGATGGGGGAAATATACCTGCTGATTAACGCTCATAAACTCCTCTGTTTCCCTTCTTTATGGTTATTACACACTTATTAAATTCATCCATCTATAACATCATAAACATGCATTACAATTAGAATAATTTTTATCTCTGTTCTTGTTTGACGTTTCACATTAGGGAAGTTCAGATGAGGTTCAATTTGTTATAGACTTTCCATCCAAATGAGACCTAAAGGCTTTTTTCCTAGACGGTTGATACCTGAGGACAGCCGTCATTATCGGCATGTCAGTTCATGAACGGTTTGGCTTTTCGTGCAAAACATATCATCCCTTTTGACTATTTTGAAGGTTTATTTTTTTTCCTCTTGCAGAGCGAAAACATATATCAGACTGTAAATAATACTTTGCAGGTTTACCTATATGTTACCTACAGTGCTTTGTTTTTCTGGCAGAAAGTTGCAGGATGTCTTATAACAATTTCCTGTTTTAATTGTCTTACAAACAAAATCTTTATTTAAAAAATCCAAACATAACTATACATATTGTCAGCCAAATCTATAATTGGCTATTGATGAGTACGATTTCATTATATTTTACCGGTTTATAACCAATATTACAGCAGACTGCCATTCATAGGACAGTATCCCAGGAACATGACTCCAACATTATTTGTGAAAAGTAAGCTTATCATGGGTTTTAGGTGGAGCATATTTAACATATTTGAAAAGAAAATTCACCTTTGGAGGCTGATTTAACTATAGGCGCAATGCTGCTTTACATGTTTTTGGCTGGCATTTGCAGAGCAACCATTCTAGACTTGGCTTTCATTTTTTCGCCCAATGATGATTGGCTGTTTGTAGATGTTAGCTTTTGTAAAAGTGTAACATGTAGTTAGAATTTCATTTATTAAAATAAAGTATGACGGTTCTTTTTGCAGCAAGGATCACAAGTAGTTGGAAATTGTAGCATTTCCTTGTTTCTCAACTCGATGCATGTCTGAATTTCTTATCTCGTGCCTTGCAATATTACTCATTATTTATTTCGATTATTATCATATTTTCATCTGTTGTGTTTTGTTGTCAATCTGGATGTAAGTATTGGATTGCTGCCTCCCTGTTAGTTGAACCCCAGAACTGTCCTCTAATTTAGCTTCAGCTCCCTCACCTCTGACTAGCTTTTCCTTTTCTGATGTGACCGTGTTGCGCCCATCTGACCCGAACACCTTCTTCCACAGACTTGCTGAGCCCACTTTCATAATTGTACACAACCTTTTTGCCCATAAAAAAAAGTCCAGCTTTTATGAATGCAAAAAAACCAAAAAAAAAACAGACAGAAGTAGAAAATTGTCACTGACAATAAGAAAAAGAATTATCACGTGAATAGAAAACAAAATCCTGCAAAGGGGTTACGATTCCGTTGCAGGGGCTGCTGTTGTTTTAGCATGGAGTACATTAAGATAAGTGGCGCCAAGCGGTGTGTAATCCGGATGCGTCGTTTCTCTTCATGCTTCATGGTCCGCGTGTGTCTCTCCTTACAGATATGTGTTTCTGTAAGAGAGAAGAAGTAAGGATTTCCTTGTTTATATTCCTAAGTGAACTTTTGCAGGGTGCAGATAGTCTGTTGTTGAAGATAGGTATAGGCTTCCTAAATAGTCTGGAAAAGTTTGGAATTGAAGTATTTTTCAGGTATGGACAAGTGTGTAAAAATACGTCTTTCCAGACTTTATATCCCTCTCCTTTGTCTAAATTATGTTTTCTACTTTCGCCCCCTTCCTTCCCTCCTTGTACACACTCTTGTTGCACCTTTATTGTCTGCATTATACTATCCGTTTTTACTGTATGTTGCTTTTATGCTTACTTTTTCCCTTTTTCTTTGATGTCTTGTCAAGCAATTGCATATGAATGGTGTTATATAAACCAACTTCTTTTGGCTTGTTTAGTTACCTTTTTCCTTTTGCTTTCCTTCTGCCTTGGCCTCCTTTGTATCCTTTCTGTCTCTGTTATTTTCGACCTCTCTACCATATTTCTTACCATAAAGCCTACTGACTGATCAAATCAATAAGAGAAGGGGACTGACATTGTTTTATTTTAAGACGGTTATTCTTGCAGGGAAAATAGGGAATAGGGAAGGTTGGATCTGCAGCAAATGCAAAATCTAAAGGGGAGAAACAGCAAACAATTACCAGCTGGAAGGACAAAGACTTGAGGAGGAATTCAACCTAGAGAACAAGATTTATACCATCTAACGTATTGTAGGTGTGTGAAAGTGCCGAATATAGAATAATAAAAAAAAGACTTACAAAGATAAACTGCTCTTACAATCCCACATATCATCATCAAAAACATTAAAAGCAGCATGGAGGTATTTGTGAACACCTATTCAGAATATCCCCAGCTTAACATAAACCAGAGAGTTAAAGACTTATTTTTTCCCCCTATGTAAAAGATTTATTGTACCAGGGAGGTCTAAGCTCTTAGTTTTCTGTATCTGAGGTGGTATATTAGCTTCTTTTTAGATTATTTACTTTCAGTATTAGGGAAATTAAATTGCACCCTCTAGAACTCCAACACTCCAACCTTTGCAATGACAGCGATGACTCATACCCGTAAAATGTATGTTTTTTTAAGTAATGAATCTTTTTCTGAGAAGTGTTTTTCAGTTTTCAGTATAACATTTTTAGGATTACTGGAAACTGTATTTAAACCCATCTTTCATCGTATGGTCCACTGCAAAACTGCTTTTATGGTCCAAGTATTGCAGGTTGAACCTATCAGAATGTGGCATGGATTGCATAAAAAAAATAATACTGTTAGACAAACAAACTTATTTAGATATGGATAAAGAATAAAGTGGACACGCAGAAACCCCAGATTAAGAAAATAATGTAATTTAAGTCCCAATCTGCAGTGCTGAAAGTCCTAATCATTATTTTTTTTCAATGCATTCTCTAAAACTCAGCTGCTTTTTAGAGGTACAAATGCCTAAACCAGCTTTTTCTTCAGCGCATGACTAACCCAACCTGATGATGTGAGAAGACGATGCAAGTGTCCAAGAGGGATCAATTTTCATCTGCTAAAATCGTCCATCAGCTGTTTGTCAATCAGAGTTTCCTGTCTGTGGGGACATTTTACAGCCTGAACAGATTTTGCCGTCTTGAGGTCGCATCCCATTAAAGAGCTTTTTGTCCTCAGAGGGACTCTTAACGACTCCCGGAAGACTCTGTAGGGAAGCCACGCTGGACCTGGAAAATACTCAGGGAGAGAAGAAGCGATCCATCCACAGGTGAGTGGGGTCATCTGAGCTGTCTGTTGGTTCCATCTGAAGAGCTGTCAGGTTGAAGTGTTTTGGTCATTTTTGCTGTTATGAAAAGAGGTGAAGGGGATAACATGTGTTGCTCATTTTTCACAACAGTCCTGCTGATAAAGGAGAACGATAAAAGGGACCTTTTCACAGGCATTCATAGTACTGCCTTACGGATCAGTTGGTACTACCAAAACCACATCGTTTTAGAAAATGTATAAGTAATAAGGTAGTTTTTGTTTTTTACTTCTGCAAAATTAAGAAGTTGACATAAAGCGACTTGGTATTCAAATGGTCTTTCCCACTGTATGACTTAGATTTGCAGGGATTTGGCTCATTCCTCCTGACAGAGCTGGTATAAGACAGTCTGGTTTGTAGACAGCTTAGCTCACACACATTTATCAGTTCTGCCCACACGTTTTCCAGAATTTATTTGATTTGGTCCTTAAGCTATTTAGTAACTAATTAATCTGAATGCTTAGGGTCGTTGTACATTCATTATTTTCATGTAACCGTCCCCATTTTTGCTCTTTAATGAAAAAGATAGTCATTGTTGCCAAACATTTAAATAGAACACGAGATGTGCTTTCAAAATTTTTGGTATAAGTCCCTAAATACATTTCTAAACTGTAATCACTTTTTTATAATGGCTTCTTGCTCTCCGAGTGGCCTTTCAGCCCATGTTGGGACAGAGCTCATTTCGCTGTGGATAGTGATGCCCGTTGTTTGTATTTTGTGATTAATGAAATTAGGACATACTAAAGAATTACATTTTATTTTCAGTTTAAGAGGTCTGCACAACATAAAATTTGTTAAGTGAAAAAAACCCGGTACGTGTGAACTTACCGAACAATGTTTTTTAGCAGCACAAAGAGAATAGTGTTCAAAAGCAATATTAGCAGACAGGAAACTTAAGGTCTCGTGTTTTAATCCTTTCTCCTAACATCACATCACAGTCAAATTAGATGGAAGGCAAAGGACTTTATGTCAAGCCAAAATAAGATCTTATTCTTTCAAAGTACTGCAGTACAATAAGTAAATGAACAATTCTATAAAACAATCACATTAAAAGGTATTTCAGACATCTTCTAGTGTGTTTACTGTTTAAAAAAAAACACAGTATAGCTGCCCTTTGTTATGAAATGCAGAAAATACTATAAATTTAGCTCTGTTAGGGATGCGCTTTTAACTAATACAACCAAACTGCAAATGTCCAGATGTAAAAGATTTAAAAAAACAACAACTTGTAAGCATATATATCTGTATGAATAAACGTAATGAAATGTAAAATGGCACAGAAGTATTTAAAACCTTCTCACAGAGAAGACAGTAACATACATTTCATACTTTAAATAATTTAACAGGGTGTTCACATTCCAAAATCGATGCTTTACAATCATCATCCGCCATTTACAACGGGCAAGCAAGTGGTTTTCAAAAGTGCAACAGATGAGCTCCTCTATGATGTCCGTGGATTCCTGTTACGACTGATGGGGTGTGTATTTAAAAAAGAAAAGGGTGGGGAATCATTACTGAGGAGTAATACATTGATAATACACCGAGGTAACGCTGATACTCAAATGCATTTTTCCTGCACGTTCGCAGTATCACCTTTGAGGGTTACGTGCAGAGCTGTGTCCTTGGGGCCGGGTGGAAAGTTATTAGGGATCTCACACGCCATGGTTTCCTCTAGTTCCTTCTGTGAAAGCCCTGTCTGAGACTGCGGCACCTCCTGCGTGCACTCCAATGTCCGCGCAGATGCTGGACCGCAGCAATCCCCTGATACGGCCTTTAATGAGGCCAGCCGCAGCACGTTCCCCTCACTCGGGTACATGGCAGTCCGTAGGGTGCTGATTCTTTCACCCAGCTCGCGGGAGATCAGTGATGGAGAGTCCCTTGAGACAATGGATGAAGAGAGGGGACCATCTGCACAACGAAAGTGTCCCCCTCCTCGCCGTCCCTGACTGCCCATTTTACAGAACAGACACTTGATCTTCTCCAGGACTTTTAGAACCACCTTCTTCCTCAGAAGGATGTAGGACCACGGGTCTAGGATAGGGTTCACGGAGGCTATCCGGATCACTATGAGGTCCTTGTTCAACCCAGAAGTCTGCGACGTTGGGTTTGTGAACAGCTCATTCTCAAAGATCCTCAACTGATGAAAGAAAAACATTTAAATCATGTTAACACGGATGCACATTTTTCTAGATAAACAGTGAACAGAATTACACACTACAGATAGGGGAATAGTTTCATTGGCATCAAAACGTTTTATGTCTTTGAACTTTTTAGATTAGATCAACAAAAATGTGAGAAACGAAAGACAGGATTTTGTTTTTTACTAAATCTGAAAGGTGTACTATGAATTTACTCTGGCTGCACTGATTCAATACACAGTAGATCCACCTTCCCCTTCAGTTAAAGCTGAAAGCCCTTTAGGATATTTCTAAACAACAGTTTCACATCTAGAGACTACAATTTCACTCGTTCTTTCTTGTTAAGCACCATAAAATCTGTAAGACTGATAAAGAGCTTCTGTAAATATCAATATCTAAGCATTGCCAGTACATCTCTTTTGGATATAGCTTTGGACCTTGATAGGTCCAACCAAACACATTACCCTAAACCACAATGCCCTAAACCAACCTGTTTTGGTTGTATGCTAACTGTCATGCTTCAGTTTCACTTAGCGGTACAGAATGGGTCAGTGCGGGTGGTTGATTTTGTCCATTTCCGTTGTAAGTACAGGCCATATATCACATACCACACATTTCCTGAGCTAGGAAATGTGTGGAATGAGTACTCCATCGGACAATGTTACCGGAGTTCACTCATGTGGGACACAAAACGTCACTGTTTGGGTCAAGCATGAGACCAACTAGTACATCAGGTTTGTCATAGCACTATACGGCGCACCCCTATTGGGAGTTTTGGTAAGGTGTTCCAACTGGTGGTGAAAACACTCTTGTGAATAAACAGAACCATAAACCGAACTGGCCCACCCTATACCGCTCAGTGGAAAGGACGCTTTTACTGTTCTGCTGAAAAGTGAATCTCAGAACCAATAATTTAAAGCTTCTAAAAGGGTTTTATTCCAGGAATTCCTTATTGTATTTATCCATTTCCAGCTTCCAATAAATGTCGCTTCCCGTCCTCCATGCCAAAGGACTGAATACTTATAGCGCAATGTTGTCACCAGTATGCTCTACAGCAGCGTTTCTCAAACCTGTTCCTCAGGAACGACCCGAACAAATGGGTGATTAACAGGTACCTACATTACTTCATAGCATGCAGGATCTAAAGCTTTCACTTTAATCAGGTATGGTGGAGCAGAGACACATCGAAAGCATGCAGGGAAATCAGTTCCCTGAGGCTCAGGATTGAAAGACACTGTTCTATGTTGACGACGGTGTCTAAAGTATAATTTACGGTGTGGCTTTTCTCTTAAATGCAGATCAGTGAAACTAATAATTGGGAGACTAAGTCATCTGAGCTTTAGATTTGTGTGTGTTATGTAGGGGCATCAGAATAAAGGGGGCTTAATACAAATACCACATATTACAGATTTTTGTTTACTAGATAGTTTGTTTTTACTTTAAAACTATGCACTACCTTTTTGTTGCAAAATTACATAAGGTCCATAAAAAAAAACTGAAAGTTTGAGACAATGTGACAGTTATGTGAAACCATTTGAAGGATTCATCCATATGAGCATTTAAACTCGTCCATAGCCTCTTAAATAATCAAATAACACCATTAGGGGTTTCATCCAACCTATAAATTCTAATTTGCCAGATGTTAGAAAGCTTTGTTGTTTAATTAAGCCAAGCCTAGGTGGGAAGATAGAGTGAATTATAGATGTGTTTGATTGCAGGTAAAATCTGTCTTAATAAATCAGTAATAACTATATTTATTCACTTTAAGTTTGACAAATTTATATGGTATGTTTGTTGGTTCTTATGCTGGAATTTATCTGCAGCTTAAGACCATTTGGCTCAAATTTGAATATTTTGGCCGTTTGGAGACGCTTAGGCTCAACTTGATGATTTTAGCCTCTTTTAAATTTTTTAACAGTCACTGTTTAAGAATGGCTCTGGAAATTAGTCTTTCCCAATTGTTCATAGTGGGGAGCAAGAATACAAATCTACCCCTTACTTCTTATCAACCTTCCCAGTTTTAAAAATTACACTCCTACTGCACATATTTAATGTATATATATAATTGTATTTTGCATATTCCTTAATAAAGTAAGGATTATTTAGTTGAACTTGCTAGAATCTAAGTAAACACATATAAATGTACAACGTTTATCATCAGATCTTTATAAAAATATAACTTCTTCAACAGGATCTAAGAGAGGTTTTGGTCATTTCTGCTGTTATGGAAAGAGGTGAAGGGGATAACATGTGTTGCTCATTTTTCACAACAGTCCTGCTGATAAAGGAGAACGATAAAAGGGACCTTTTCCCAGGCTTTCATAGTACTGCCTTACAAGAACTTTCATACCCCTTAAAGTTTTGTTAATGGGGTCAGAGTGCACAGACAAAACGTTATTCTATCGTTTTAGGATTGAACGTTGTTTTTTCATTTATTGTATTCAATCTTCCCAACCTTTTTTGGTTTCGGATCAGTTGCTACTACCAAAACCGCATCGTTTTAGAAAATGTATAAATAATAAGGTAGTTTTTTTTTTTACTTCTGCAAAATTAAGAAGTTGACATAAAGCGACTTGGTATTCAAATGGTCTTTCCCACTGTATGACTTAGATTTGCAGGGATTTGGCTCATTCCTCCTGACAGAGCTGGTATAAGACAGTCTGGTTTGTAGACAGCTTATCTCACACACATTTATCAGTTCTGCCCACACGTTTTCCAGAATTGATTTGATTTGGTCCTTAAGCTATTTAGTAACTAATTAATCTGAATGCTTAGGGTCGTTGTACATTCATTATTTTCATGTAAGCGTCCCCATTTTTGCTCTTTAATGAAAAAGATAGTCATTGTTGCCATTTAAATAGAACACGAGATGTGCTTTCAAAATTTTTGGTATAAGTCCCTAAATACATTTCTAAACTGTAATCACTTTTTTATAATGGCTTCTTGCTCTCCGAGTGGCCTTTCAGCCCATGTTGGTACAGAGCTCATTTCGCTGTGGATAGTGACGCCCTTTGTTTGTATTTTGTGATTAATGAAATTAGGACATACTAAAGAATTACATTTTATTTTCAGTTTAAGAGGTCTGCACAACATGAAATTTGTTAAGTGAAAAAAAAATTAAATGGAATTAATAATATTCTCGCAGATTCTTTTATGTTATTTGATCCAAATACTGATGATAGAGTAAATATACACTAGCAAGATGAATTTGAGACTCAACCTACTAAATAACCCCTTTTATAGCACACAGCTTTAATTGCTATGAATAATTGTCTGCTGTGTAATTATGTATTTTTGTTTTTTACTTGGCTCTTGGCCATTAAAGAAAAATGGTTGTTGATATTTGGGGTTTTTATTATTAGGGTAAAATAACCTCTAATCCATCCCCACACTTACGACTAGAGGTATCGAGCACACGAGAACCACCAGGGAGGTTCCGATGAGCACCACCACCATCTGGATCTCCGCGCCGGCCAGGCGCCTGAAGTTCCGCTTGCGCCGCAGCTCGGGGACGCGCCGCCGGTCCGAGCCGAGCGAGGTGCGCCGCAGGACGCGCCGGTGCATCAGGATGAGCGCGCCGCACACCATCACGTTGCAGTAGACTGTGGCCACCACGAGCACCGAGTTGACGCCGGCGTACACCAGGTTGAATGTTCCGATCTCGCTCCCGTTGCGCCGGTGCCAGTCGACAAAGCACCAGGTCCTTGGCTCCTGGAAGGTCACCTTCCCGACGCCGGCGATGGGCAGCGAGCAGAAGGCGAGGCACGACAGGTACACGAAGAAGAGCGTGAGCGCGGCGACCCTCTGGTTCACGTACTCGTTGTAGAAGTAGGCATGGTTTATGGCCAGGAACCTCTCCACCGACATGGTGAACACGATGCTGAGCTGCGCCAGGAAGAAGTAGAGCAGGATGAAGCCGGAGTACTGACACAGCGGCTCTCCCCCCGGCCAGCCGCCGTTCACGTAGGTGGCCAGCGTGACGGGGCTGGCCAGCAGGGTGCCGAGCAGGTCCGTCACCGCCAGGCCGCACACCAGCGTGTAGAACGTCGTCTCCTTCTGCTCCTTCCGCGACAGGCGCAGCACCACGATGGCCACGACGTTGCCGAGCACGCCCAGCACGAACATGATGGCCGGGATGAAGGGACGAGAGGACGCCTGCTCCGCCGTGCCGTTCATCCCCGCGAGCGACTCGTTCACAGCAGCCATACCTCACTGGTTTCCCGGGGACAGACACTTTCCATGAATGCGCCTTCTTCAGTGCCGAGCGACGAATCCATTCCCGTGCGCAGCGCATCCGCTTTTACGCACAGAAGCATGCTTCCATCGTGTTACTAAATCTCGCTAATCCAAGAGAAAAATAGGCGTCTTGGGGTAGTTGGTTTTTTTAGTGTTTGTTTGTTTGAATGCTCCGAGGCTTGCGCCCTCACGTCCTCATCACGCCCTTCTGACTTGATGGGGAAGTCTGAACGTCAGCTCCTCCTAGGTGGCTCTGAGATTGTGGTGGGTGCGCGTTCAGAGCGCGCAGGAGAGGAGGCGCACTTTCAGATCCTCTTAATCGGTTTCATCACTTTTTCAGTTGACATCAGACAAGATGTCAAACCAGAAATGCAACCTTTTTTTTTTTTTTAAGAAAACAGAACATAATCAAAAGTTGGAAGAATCTAAACACTTTTTCCTTTTGTTCTGCACAGTTTCTGATGCTGAAATATTGCAACTACCACCCGTCTTGCAAATAAGAGGCTTTTTTTTTTAAATCGACCTTATCTTCATTGTAAAATACATCAACATTTAAACAAAAATTGTGGCACATTATTATGCATTTTATGGCTTTGTAGACTAATTCCTATTAAAACCTCAAATAAAACATTTTTTGGACTTTTCCTTAAATTAAATGATCCTAAAAGTTGTTTAAGTGTAGACATTTAAGCTGTAGACACAAAAGGAAACAGTTTCCCCTGCAAATATTAATTGGAATGTATAATTTTTAAACCCAGTCATGTGATTTGGTGAATCCTTATTGGAGTAACACTTTGCTTAATCTCTTTACACAAACAGCACAACAGCCAATCACAATCCTGCAAGGTGGCATGATAATAACCAAAATTAAAATCCACCGTTTACTGGTATTAACACCATCAGTGCTGGATACAAGGCAACGTTCTTCCTGAAAGACAAAAAACTTTATCAATCATTTATTTATTGATCTGTGCTGTGTCGAATTGGCCCTTTATATTTTAACTCTTAAAAACATATAAGCCTTATAGCCGGCTCTGAGGCACGTCGCACATTACAACTGGCTGCCTACAAGAACATCTTCAGTTAAATTCTAAAGAGAAATGTTTAATTTTATCAAAATTGCATACAAAATGTTACCACAATTTAGTAAAAATTGAAAATTTTATTGAAAATATATGCTTTGTTGAAAAGTAAATAATTTACACTTGAAAGCTAGATATGTTTTCACTCATTAAATATTTGCTTATGGGACATGTGGCTGCACCCTCAGTGGCAGAAGCATGAAACATTTTAATTTTTTATACACTAAATTTAGAAAAACCGTATCATAAATGTGGCTAAATTGGATGTATGCTATTTACTTTAAGTCCCTTTGTACAATTGGCTTGAGAACAGTTTGTTTTGTCCTAAAAAATTCATGCAAAGACTGAGTTTCCTGTGACGACCCCAAAAAGTACCACGGTTATCGCTTCTGGTTATCCCCTACATGGCCAGTCTGTTCAGTGCACGGCCCTTGGTACGTGATTTGTGGATGGATCAACAGGGCTGACTTTCTCTTCATCCAGCACTTGTACAGGTCAGGTGTCAGGCAAAAGGTGGCACGCGTCTCTGCAAACCCAACACTTCCCCAAACACACACCCTTTACACTTTTACCTTCAGCTTGTCGCTGCGGGGGGGCTGTTATTGAAAAACAGCAACCACAGCAAGTTTCCCCTGCTTCCTCTGTGAAGAACACAAGAAGATAAGCATATTTAGTATTACTGCCATTTTTTTTCTTTATATAAGAACAATAAAAAAAGTGTTTGTATGAATACATCTACATACTGGTTAGCTTATCTTGAGCTTAATTCCCTCGAAAGTTTATGTATTTATATGAAATGTCTGTTTAGCTTGAAACCAAAGTCAGATTCCTTGCTCGTGTTCAAAATCTTAGCCAGTAAAGCTGATTGATTTTGTGAAAGATATTTCATTAGCTGGTTGTCTGAATTTTCTCCCAATGTTTCTCCCAATTTTTTACACATACTGTTTTTCCACTTGCTTTAAACGAAAAGAAAAAGATGATGAAATAAATGATTGTCTGTAAGCTTGTCTCTGAGCCCACGGTCTTGCATCACATGACTTATTTGTTATAGATAGATTTCCCAAGCAAGTATTAATAACATCTTTCTGTGGAAATAGAGCCCACCTAAATCTCCTTCAACAAACTTCAAATCGGCACTGATAAATATTCAGTGTGACTCAGTGAATGGGAAAAAAAGTGCATTCAGGGTCCTAGGGAGAATAAGCTTATTTTTACACAATGTTGGTTTCATTATTCGTTGCCTTCAAGGAAATAATTGATCCGTTTAATAACAATAAATATGACGGTGTAAAAGTTTATTTTTTGGTGTATAAAATGTAGATTGCATTGCAAAAAAACAAAAAAGCGACAAACAAAAAAAAAAAACCCACAGTGCTCAAACTTGTGAAAGTGATAGTTGAAAGATGCTATGAGTTGCCTCAGTCGTAGTTTGCCACTAGACATGAGGAGAAGCACGCATAACTGGGTCACATGGATAACAAAAAGTCACGTTTTTAGCTACATGCAAAAAGTATGGTGTGCTCTGCACATCAAAATAAACATCAGACGGTTAGTCTTCCTAATCAGGTATGCACCACAACCCTGAACATAAACCCAAAATGAAGATAGAATGGTGCAGAATTAGGCTTTTTTTTGTGTGGCTCAGTCAAAGTCCAGATGTAAATCCAATAGAAACTGGATGGCTTAGACGTTAATGCCAAAATATACTTAAATCTGACAAAACCTTTTATTTTAGTTTATTTCATTAAATTTTTTGTTTTTGTAGAAAACTGTGTATCTTTGCAGTGGTTTCTTATGTTATAGTCTATTACACAAACATTCACATCGAACAGTGTTGCTTTTAAATACTCCTAAGGAATATTTTATAAAATTTTAGCATGTTTTTAAGAAAGCCGTCATGCATGCATGGAGAGAACTTGCAAAGTTTGCAATAGAAACACAATAACTGCACCACCATGCATCCACCACCTCTGCAATTATAATTAAGGTAAAAGCCGATAAATGAAGGCTTGAAACAAATTTCTAACAAATATTGTTTTCAAGATCAACGTTTGATTGGAGCCTGTGAATGCAGGTAAAGTTTCCCATTAAATATAACAAAATCAGCAAATATAGTAGTAGATCTTACCAGTTGTGGGATGGTTAACCATTTCAGACCTGAATTATGTTCCTAGGTTGTGACATATTTTTCCCAACCTTAGCTACCAGAAAACAGAATCAGTAAAAAAAAAACTCAATTTTTAAACATTTTTTGTCCATTTTAATGGACGTTAGATCCGAATAGCTATAAAGAAATAGTGATATGACAACAACACATTTTTTCATTGTTTAACATCACAAGATGTATTTAAATGGCTTAAATGTAAAAATATAACCATCAAATCAACAAGATAAGCTCACAATTCTGGCTCATTTTCTGTGGGCATATTTAAAGCAGTTTCTCTGTGACACAAAGCCGAAGTGCACATTCCACTCGTCACAGTAAACGTGGGTTTTTCCTGAACAGTTTGCACCTTGTTGCCTCTTTTTTTAATCATCAGAATTTGGCATGTGGTCCAGAATGTCAGTCTGCACCTCTTGAATTGGTCTTCTTTCCACTGCTGCTCTGATTTTTGGTGGGCCATCATCGGGAATGGGACTCGTGCAATGACTGAGAGCATTGGTCTACGCACGTCTATGGATTCATAGAGTGGTCTGACCTTGTACAACACATCAGTGTCTCCAGTAAGCCTCTCATTGTTGTTCACCACATGCAGGTTGGTGCATAGCTGTAAAAATCTGTCCTGAGACAGGGTGTCTCGGAAAAGGCACTCCATTCGCACTGTTGGCAAGCCCAGTACCTCCATATCCATATGCAGACCAACAAGGGCTTCAATCTCAGAAACTGATGCATGTGAATACCTAGCCCTTGTATGAATTTTGTTCTACATAGATATTAGTAATTGTTGTCAATAGCTGGAACATCTCAATGGGAACATACTTCTTGAATTAGTCATTTGGTGTCTGTGGAAACTTTTCCAGTATAAATACCTTAAAAAAATATTTCCATCTTTCAGGTGATTGGTCTGGTGAATCAACCAAGATGATCTTAAGCTCAGGGGAATAAAATATGGTTCAGTGATTACAAACTAATCAAGACTCAACAAACCAGTCCCATACTTCCACCAGCCTAAAAAAAATGACATTTTTATTTGAGCTAAAAAAAAAGTGCATTAAAGTGTCATCTTTACTGTTTTTGAAAACATTCTTTATTGGTCACTGTACCTTTTATTTTTATTTTTTGGCAAACTGATTGTCATTAAATTTTTTTTGGGGACCCCTAGATGTTACAGGTTATTTATCTGCTACCAAGAAACCCATTTTACTATGATCAGGCTTTTGTCTGAGTTCTCCAGGAATCTCTTTTGTTGCTGTTGCAATCATAAGCAGTTTGGAAGTAATTTGCCTGGTGAGTTTGTTTTGTTTTTGGTTCCTGAAGACGTTTGACCTCTTAACCATTAGCCTCCCTCAGTTCTAGCTGACTGGTGGGAAATTCCAGGCGTTGAGACTGAAGCAGGACCAATCCCCTGCTTGGGAGCCATAAGGTCATGTATGTGTCACAGATCTGATGGTTCCTGAATGACCCTGGAACTTTCCACCTATCACTTCAAACTTAGACAGTTTCATCAGACAGAAACCTCTATCCTTCTAAATAAAACCAAAGTCATCTGAATGAGTCAGAGTTTCTGCGGATGCAGATAAAATTTTAGTGTTAAGCCAGTTTTAAATACATTTTTTTTAACAAAACGAGGAGTTGACTCATATTTAAGTTTTAGGCCTCTGAATGGTAGATGATTGAAATTAGCCACCAATCAAAAGGCCACGATGTTCAATGTCAGCAGAAAATGACCAGCAGACCAATGAAAAACCCATCACTGCATTTTATTATTAACTTATACTCTGGTAATGGAAAATGATAAAGTTCCCGTAACATCTAAAACATTGTTGGAGATGTAAACAATAAAAAAAATACGTTCATAACTGTTTAGTCTTCAAAGAAATGAGGATCAAAGAGATTTGAGCCTCAAATGCGTCATAAGTTTGCACCTTCAATCTTGCTTATATCCCGTGTAATTTCCACTCAGTCACCTCAAGACCATAAAGTAAAAAAGCAACAACAAACAAACAAAAACTTTTGATGCATATCTCACAAAACAAGCAGCGCATCAACAAACTTTTTGTGCACTGATACTATTTTTGACTTCATTGTCAATTCCTTGGAAACAGCAAGACATCAACCCGCAGAAGCAGCCGCAGACGATTAGCATGTACGTACTTCTCTGAAACGCTGACAGGAAGTCAGGAAGATGTTGGGTGAATCAAGCAGGTAATGTTTGACAATAATTCTGCTGCATCAGCATACTCTAAATAAGAAGTAAATAAGACGGCAGGATGTCACTTTTTGCACACAAAAATAGGTCTGGTGAAAAATAAAAAAAAGACTTTCAAAAGCCATGAGGCGTTACTTCCTCTGACCTCAGGGTGAAGTTTTGTATCAGGAAAAGAAGAAGCAAAACATCAGTCATTTATATAATTGGAGACTCTATTTGTAATTGTTCTAAACATTTGTAACCTCTGTAATCAGAAAAAAAAATTGTTCACCATTTAATAAATATAATATGTGGGCATGAAAAAATATTCCAAATCATTAGACCATTAACAGCCTCCTGAAATTTTGACGAAGAGCAGGGATTAACACCCATGTTTAATGCTGTTTCCAGATTTTTCTGTCCCAACCATCTAGTTTCACTAAGACTTATTGGGCCACTTGTTCAACTGTATGTTCACAGCCATGACCCATGGTGTAATTTCTGCTCCTGGAGACCATCTGCTTCAAGAATGAATCTACATTCAGGGAAGGCTTTCTGCATACCTTGGTTTGGACAAATGGTTATCTGAGCTGCATAGTATACTATCCTTCAATTTGAAACCAATCTGCCCAATCTGCTGTGACCTCTGACATCAACAAGCACTTTCTGTCTTGACACATGCTGCGAACTGAAAAGTCTCTCTTTTTCTGACGTGTCCTACTACATAAGTGGCTTGTAACATGTTGATGTTAATACATTGTTTCCTTTTTTGTTCGTTTGTTTATGCAAGACCACTTTAGTAATGCTCAACTGTGTTGTTACAGAGCAGTTTTAGGCGGCATATCTTTCTCTCCTGGAAAGATGATACATTTCAAACCAAATTTAATTGTACCTCTGTGGCACAGCCATGTCCCTTCATTGTGTTTTTGTGTCTGCCTTCAAAAGAGGCAGTGCTGCCTGATCAGCTCAGAATGTGTAAAGTGTGGAGACACATCAGATGTAACCAGTATTGACAATATTGAACATCACATCACAGCCAATACTATGGGTAAAAACAGCAGTACCTTTTAGAAATGTTGCTTCCTCACTAACCTGTTCTCATTTTGTAACTTTACAATCATAAACTTTATTTTACCATCCTGCAATTTCGCCTGATGGAGCATCACAAAGTACAGTATTATCTTAAAGCTGCCAGTCTTTGGAATGTGTGACTGCCTTTTATGTCTTAAGCATGACATGTTAATCCTACTTTTAATTGCAAAGTAGCGTAAACTCAACAAGATGGTATAAAGAATTTCTGGAACATATGTAATTTCATGTCTGGCAAAAAATAAAAAAACAAAAAAAAAGGCAAATTCTTAGTTGGACTTCGCCTGGACCAACATATGAGCTTGCATTAGTCCAAGCAAGCCCAAGAATCTCTCTGCTGAATAATGTTCACAGTACAACTGACATGGAAACCTCTCTGCTTTCCTCAACTCTTGTCAGCGTACATCAGGTTTGTTCCATCAACTCTGACCTATGTTCTTGTCAATCTTTAAAAAACAGTTCCTACATCATAACCATTTATCACATGGTGTGTCTTTTTTGACATGTATAGCTTTCTCAATGGAATAGCGTTAGCTTTATAATCTAACTGCTCTGTAGTTCTCTCTGTGCTATTGGCTTTCTTCTGACATGTTTGTGATGCTGTTTGTTCACAGATGATTTCCAATGACTTCTGATGACCTGAGAAAGCAGCTGTGCTCATACTGACGGTTTAATTTCTCACAAATAGACTCTTGCCTAATCAGTAGGTGAAGGTAAGTAATTTAATTGCATTTCATTTGGTGTTATCATAGTAAATAAGGCAGGAATCAGGGTGTGTATATGTGTCAAACGTGCTCTCCCTTAAACAAGGCTGTGTAAAAGAAACCACATAGACGAGGTGAAGCTTAGTAACCCAACTAGCTAACAACAACTCTCCAAACAAATGTATCACTGCCTTGTTCTTTATGATCGAAGCTGCAGCATGTGATGTATAAACACAGCCACTCCACTGCCAGTAACGGCGTCTGTTATCTGTGTCAAGCAGCTCACCAGCTGCTACTGGAAGGACTAGGAAACCTGCTCCTCAGGTGCCAGAGGCAGGTTACGTTATTCTTGCTGATCACAACCAGTCATAGACAAACTGTTTTCCGGTACAGTCTGTCCTTGTCTGTCAGCACAAAATTAGGCTTTAGAGGTTTGTTGGTGATGGTTGTCGTGATTGGTTAGAAGTACCGTTACAAAAGTTAGGTTGAAGTTGCTGTATAACACATTTGACAAATACCCATACAAATCATTTATTACTACAGCTATATGCAAAATCACATGCAGAACGAGACTTTGCGAAGTGGAACAAGCCAAGTCAGAATGTAACATGTGGACAAGCTGCACATTTCCTGTTTTCAAACACCAAAGTATTGTGGTGCATGCTTTGTTAAGCTCACCCTTTTTTTTGCAGTCAAGAATACAAAAGACCTCCAGCAGAGGTACAGCCTTCAGTAAAATAGAGATCATAAGCATAAAGCCAGAGCAGAAATTGTTGTAGAGCAAAGCCAATTCTTGTGTTGGAGTTGCTCTGGTAAAGAATAGACTTAAAAATGTCCCACAACCTGACTTTTTCCTATCCACAAACAATCACAGCGCACTCTGACGGATTCAAACTTAATGTACACTCCATGCAAGACTGAATCAGAATCAGAATCAGAATCAAGCTTTATTGGCCAAGTATGCTCACACATACAAGGAATTTGTTTTGGTTACACAGATGCTTGCAGTGCACGAAAAATACAGTAAAGGCACTAAAAATACAGTAAAGACATTTGTAACATTTAGCATGTGTAATTTATATATTTTTTAAAGTGCAGTTTTGTGCAGTATAAAAACTATAGAAGTTATTAAAATATATAAATAAAGTGTTCAATTGTTCATGAGAATAATGGAAGTTGGAAAAAAGCTTCTCTGGTCGTACGGGTCTTCATGTGGCTGAAGTGTCGGCCTGATGGAAGGCACCGAAACAGGTGACGGCCAGGGTGAGACGGGTCGGTGATGATTTTCTCTGCACGCTTCCTGGTTCTGGAGGCATGCAGGTCCAGCAGTGCGGGCAGCTTTACACCGATGGTCCTCTCTGCAGACTTGATAATGCGCTGCAGTCTCTTGGTGTCGTGTTTTGTGAGAGCACTGCCCTACACTGTGATGGATGTGGTGATGATGGACTCTATGAAGGCTGTGTAGAACTGCACTATCAGCTCTTGGGCTAGGTTGAACTTCCTCAGCTGGTACAGAAAGTACATCCTCTGTTGAGCCCTCTTGATGATGGAGTTGATCTTGCTGTCCCACTTCAGGTCCTTGGAGATCGTTGTGCCCAGGAACTTGTAGGACTCCACAGCCATCACAGTCCTGTGTAGGATGGTGAGTGCTGGCAGGGTTGGGGGGCTCCTCCTGAAGTCCAAGTCATCTCCACTGTTTTTGCTGTGTTCAGCTCCAGATTGTTCTGACTGCTCCAGAGGACAACCTGATCAACCACCCGTCTGTAAGCAGACTCATCACTGTCCTTGATGAGACCAATGACTGTTATGTCATCTGCAAACTTCAGGATTTTAACAGAGGAGTCCATGGAGGTACAGTCATTTGTGTACAGCGAGAAGAGCAGTGGGGAGAGTCCACAACCCTGTGGAGGACCCGTGCTGATGGTTCAGGTCACTGAAGTACACTTTCCCAGCCTCACCTGCTGTTTTCTGCCAGTAAGTAAGTCAGTTATCTACTGGCAGGTGGAGGCTGGTATGCTGAGTTCAGTCAGTTTGCTGTGTATTTGTCCTGGAATAATTGTGTTGAAGGCTGAGCTGAAATCCAGGAACAGAATTCTTGCATAAGCTCCTGGGTGTTCAAGGTGTTGGAGGATGAAGTGGAGACCCATGTTCACTGCATCGTCCACCAAACGGTTGGCCCGATAGGCAAATAGCAGTGAGTCCGTGATTTCTTTAATGTGGTTGAGAACCAGCATTTCAAAGGACTTCATGACCACAGAGTTCAGGGCAACAGGTCTGTAGTCATTTAGTCCTGTGGTAGTTGTCTTTTTAGGAATGGGTATTATTGTGGAGCTTTTAAAACAGGACGGAACAACACACAGCTCCAGTGATCTGTTGAAGATCTTAGTAAAGACAGATCATTGTTCTTCTCCAATATCTTTTAAAAAATGTTTATTTTTGGCTTTATATCAAAATAGGTGTAGGTCACTCATCTTGAGTCATTAAGGTAAAAAAAAAAAAAAAACACATTCACAAAAGACTTGTGTTCTTACCGTTCAGGCAGGTTGATGCAACACTAAATTACAATGTTTACCCAAAGCAGCACCTGTGAGGTCAGAAGACAGATTAAGTGGACCAATTACCCTGTTAAAGCTGAATGACTAACGAGCAGGCCAAAGGAGAGTGATGCATCATATGTCAGTTAGATTTTCATTCAGTCGTGTGCGAATATGCTAAATCTGTTTTCCTGTCATGTCCCGGAGAAGACAGATTCACTTTTGAAGAACAGAAAAATAATCTTCAAACATGAACCCAGAAGAGGGAAAAGGCCAGATGTCTCACCTTTCAGGTCATTTTCCAGGAATTGGTCACAACGATAAATTAGACATATACTCAGTGTGATGCTGCTAATGCATTCTGATTATTTGTTCCTTTGCTCATTTTGTAAGTGAAACAAGAGATGCACATGTAGGATGACCATAAGAAGTAACCTATCTTTAATTAACAAGATCATCTTCCAAGACAATCTTTACAGCCTTACAAATATGTTTTTACATCTCTTGAGCATTTTATTTTTCACATTTTGTCACATTGAAACAACAAACAACTGTGTATTTTATTAGGATATTTGAAATAAGCAATACTAAGAACTGTGCGTACTATTGTGTAAACTCCTAGTTTATTAAATGTTTTGTGAATGCAAGTCTGACAAGTGTGGCATAAATTTGTATGTTCAGCCCTTCAAACTCATTTAAACACATTAATATGGTTCTTTCTGACGCTTCCAGAATAGCTCTGCATTTAGTTTTAGGGTTGTTGTGCTTCCAGGAATTAAACTTCCTGCTTCTTTTTCTGGCTTCGTCTTAGAATCGTCCTGAATTAAGCTCCATAAATTTTCCATAAACTCCGATCACCTCCCCTTTCCCTTTGCACAGAATCATCCCCATGGCATAATGCTTCTCACATCATGTTTAACCTACTTTTCATGATCCCTGTTGTCTTTCGTTGTTGTTTTTTGAGTTGGTGGTTTTGTCTTCTGTGTTATCGGTTAATGTTGTCTATTATTATTAGTATTGTTGTTTTTTTTGCGTTGTTTTGTGCTTTTAGTTGTTCTAGTTATTGTTTCTAGTTTCATTAGTTTCATCTTGTTTATCTTGTACCTCCATATGTTTATTTATGATTATTGTTAGTATTGTTTCTCTTTTGTTCTATTTTCTTTCACCTGCTTTTCCTCTCTCTCTCTCAGTCTGCCTCTTTACAATTAGTATCAGCTGCTTTTACTTTCATTGATTTGGGTCCACCTCTCACCATTAGTATTTCTCTCCTCCTTTCCCTGATGGTTCCCTGTGTTGTCCTCGTTGCCGCATGCTTTGTAAGTCATCATTATGTTTAATAAATCCTCAACTTTAAAACTGCCCCTGTCTGCTATTAATTTTGGTGCAGTTCCTGCTAAGTACATGACACTATTGTTCACATAAAATCCCTGTGGTTGTAACATGACAAAATTTGAAAGTGAAAGACTTATAAAGACTTCTGCAAGTCACTATATATCCTCCTAGTGTTTGCAAGGGTTGAATAGCTAAGAAGAAACTACTGTAGAAGCCGACAAAAAAATATTATAATAATCAATCTCCTGTTCTTGTTTGCATTTACGAGGTTTGCATAGTTTGGTGATTGGTGCACTGTGGCTTCGGTGCTTTGCTGCTGTCTAGTGACAAATGATACAGGTGTTCAGTTCCTACTTTCAGAAATTGCAGCAGCTGTTATCACCATCACCTCGATATTAGGAAAGTTTGAATCCTGGCGAGGGTTTCTCTCCGTGTGGAGTTTACTTGTTCCCTCCAGGTTCTTGAACTTCAATTTCACTACCCAAAAACTTGCATGTCAGGTTAACAGGGAACTCTGAATTGCCTTTTGGTGAAACTGTAGGTGTGTTAAGTTTCTCTGTGATGAACTGGTGACCTGTGCAGGTTACTTCATGATGTTGAGAGATGAGTTCCAGATGGGAAAATAGAAAATAGGAAGCTAATAAGTTAAACGTGAAGTTTTTTTCTAGTTCTATGCTAAAATAGAAGAATACCAACTGTTATATAATAAACTCCATGTTCATAACAAGTAGCCCATGTACTGAAGTCAAAGTCAAATGAACTCTACTTTATATTTGAAGATAAAGGAACACTGAGGAAAAGTATTTTTTTCCCTTTCTGGGAAAACCAGGAAAACTTTTCAACTCCCCGGGGAAGCATTAGCACCAATCCTTCCACGACTCCCCGCCGTTGATCATCCTCCCATTTTAACTCAGGTCCACTTTGAGGGAGCTAGGACATGTGTAATTCAGCCGATGTGACCAAACCTCAGATTCTTTGGTTGTGAGGGATTCTGCAGCGGTTCAGTCAAAACACTGATTTGTATAAAAAAAATTAAAAACTTGCTGCTGAACTCTTAAATCCACCTCAACCTGGCCAGACCGAATATCTGCTAGTAATGTTTAGAAAAGTAATTCTGAAACATATTTTTCCTATGCCTGCCGTCTATGTTTATAATGTCTGTGGCGATGTAGAAATAATTCCTGATTCTCTCTTGCGAGTACTGATCTGCACTTTGCTGTTTACTTTACTGTTGCGGTTTATGACTATGCATGTTACGTCCCAACAGATCCAGAGTCCTAAAAAAACTTAAATATGCTTCTTGGTCTAAATAAGGGAACAAATCACTGAGTGGCAAGTTGTGATTTGCCCCTGCTTTTGCTTGTCAGTTCCTGCAACTTTCAAGCACATTTTACAAGTGTTTGTGAAGAACAAGCGGTAAAACTCTGTAACAAAAGCATGTTCGATAAGTTACTCTGATTTTTTTTTACTGTTGATGTGTTTGCTCTGGTGAAAGTCGAACTAATGAGACTTCCCACGCAAGTGTCCCTTGTTATTAGAAAGGAGATTTTAAAAAATCCTAAATTTTTCTAGGGTTAGAGGTGGAACTCTTGAGAAGGGGACGTCTTCTATGTTTGACCCCATAAATATTTTAGAAAGTGTATCAGCGAAGGGATCAGAGAGTTTAGATGTGATGAGAAGCAAATCTGTCAACAATGAGAAGTTTGAAGGCAAGGCTGTTTAGCAAGCTGCACATCCAGCAGCAGGCTCACATTGACTCACTCCCAAACGTTACATCCAGAATTGGGCTCATCCATGGTGTCCTTGAGACATGCTCACGGACACATAAACAATGAGAAAAACTGTCTTTATCTATCAAAATAAAATATCTAGTCATTCCCACTGCAATTATAATAAATAATATTTTTCTATATTTTTCATGTTCCTGTAGCAATAATGATTTGTATTATCATTACCTTCCAACTCGCTTTCTCTCTTATATTTACTTATTTATTTAAAATTTTGGAAGGCTAACGCAAATTAGAAAATATTAATGTTTTTTCTTTTTCAAAAGTGTGCTTTGTGTTTAGCCAAATTACTTTAATATCCTTAAAAAAAAAGCAGTGCAACCGCTTGTGCCTCTTACTCACCTATTCAGTAAATGCGCCTTCTATGTCTCATTTGTCATACATATTAATAAACCTGTCATGGTTTAGTTATGGAGCAGGTATGTTGGGGAAGAGAAGTAAAACAGCGTTTAGTTCTAATTATCACTTAACTTCCCAAGAAGCACTGTTTAATTCATCATCTGAAAATGGAAAAAATATAATGCAACTGGAAACCTAACAAGACTGACTCTTCATGTAGATTGAGATGGACAGCCTCATTTAGAAAACCACCCAAGAGGCATTTGGTAACTGGAAATATCTATAGCTGAGGTGGAAGAATCTGTTGACTGTAGGAGTAATAACATTTACAACTTTAACCTTTACAGAAGAAGGGCAAAAAGAAAGCTGTTATTAAGAGAATTTCACAAAGATTTGTATTTTCACTTTTCCACAACTAAATCTCTAAAAAAACCTGAACACTTTGTCTTTGTGGTATAACATGCAGGTGGAGTTGGGATAGTCTTCTTCAGGATGAACAGGACAGCTGTTTAGAGTCTACGATGATCCCAAGATGGATCGAGCTAAGTCAATCAATATAAGAGAAAATCTATTAAAGACCTCAAAAGATTGACTGTTTAGATCAAAGCATGTGCATGTGGTAAAAAGGCTCAGTTAAAGTCCAGCCCCAAATCCAACTGACAAGATGTACTAATGTTCAAAAAACAAATTCCATCTTTGACCTCGAGCCAAAAATGTCAAATCTAGTGGCAACACAGCCACTAATGCTACAAAATATTGAATGTGTTCTATATAGCTAATGGTAAAGAGACTAAACTTTGACATTTCTGCTGAAGTTTCTATTTCAGCTTTTGTCCATCACTGATGTTTTAATAGCAACATGCTTGAAAACTGTAACACTGTTTGTACAATGAGTTACAGCGCAGTGACCCAACACCAGTCATATATTGTCTAATCAGTCTCCAACCTAGTGTACAGGTATGCCTACGCTTGGGAACTGGTTGTTCACAAACTTCTTTATCCATGTATGTTAAATGAAAACCGTGTGAAAGAAATAAGGGTAGGGGTTCGGTGGGAGGGGAAGGCGCATCAGCAATACTGCAGCCTTGTGATGATTGTCAAGCAAACTTACTGCATGGAATGCCAACACGCACATATGAATACTAGACATGGTCTACAAATGTCTCATTTCCTGTATTAAGCCACTGCAAAAGACAGATAACAGATAAAACAGATAACATCAGAGGTGTTTTGCTAATGCTTAGAAGGAAAGGAGCTGGACTGTTGTTCAACGGTCCAGTGTCCTGCTTTCAGATGTAAGTAATTTTAACGTTTCTTTGGAATGAACATTACTTTAAGTCCAAAGGTAAGACTATATAGTCATTGATGGTTTGGGCGCACCACATCATATGTTGACATGGGTCCACTATGGTTTCTGAGGCTATGGAACTGCATGGAGAAGCTAATTTTATTATCCAGTAGGACTTACCCACACTGCCAAAGGTACCAAAAGCTATTTTAATGGCAATAGTATTTCAATTCTTGATTGGGCAGCAAACTTCTTGGACCTGAAAATATATTGGCTTTTGTTAAGAGCAAAAGAAGAGACATTAGACTGAACAAGGCAATCTGGACTTTCATTACACATACACTGAGCCACAGGCCAACTGTTTCAATGCCATGGCGCATTGATGCAGTCCATCATGCACGTGGAGACCCAGCTAAATATTGAGAGCACTGAAATCTACATTCTTGTCTGACATTTGTGATTAAAGCTTCCATTCTTTATTTTTTTATCTAATGTTTGCATTTTTTGTGACACTGAACTGGCAAGAAATATAGAACTTTTCAACATTATAATTTATTTTCATGTCAAGTACATGTAAGTCATATGAATTACTGGTCAGATTGAATTTAGATATCAAAGCCCATATTCTTGAAATCTAATAATCTGTCTTTGTGGGCTGGTAAAGCAGCATGCACCACAACCAAGAGAAAAGGCTCTAAACAGCAAAATGCAATCTGTTACCACACAGTAATCTGTAAGGAAAGATTTTTTTTCCACTTTTGCAAGATCTTATCTTAAAACCATAAAACATGTTTTGAGTGAAACACTTGTCAGTGATTTCTTCTCTATTCCTAATAGCTAATCTAGTTGTTTGTGTACATAAACAGAAAATGAACTCTTGTCGTATACAGCATTTGCCAGCAGTTTAACCTTTAGTTTGAATACAGTTTTATTTGTTTTATGTCATACAACTTTGAGCATTTAGAGAACTCCCGAATCATGACTCACTGACTGAAACCATTTCCTCTTATGAGGGAAGGTTTAACTTGCCCTGAAATATCTCGACAAAACATGCTGAGAAGGGAAACAGAAGCTTTTTTATCGGTGCCTGCTGCAGTATGGTGTAGCCTGAGTGTGCTGAAAGATAAGACCAAGCGGTCCAGCATGTGGTAAAACGAACCATGGCATCTCTCTTCCATCAGTGTACATTTCTTGGCTAATGTAGCTTCCTGGGTGCAACAGAAATCTATTAAATGTGTAGATGGGCCATTTCTGGCTTTTTCCTGTATATTCATTTTTCTTTCATTGGTCCTTTCAGATGTCCCATGTTTTCTCTCAATCTGTACTTTTTTGACACTCCTCAGACACTTCTAACAATAATTATGCACATCAGCTTGAGAGTCAGGTGCAGTTTTAACAAAACAAGCAGGTCTGAACAGTTGTGAACTATTTCCCTCTAGGCTGCTTGTTGAGAAAACATTGAGTACTTTACGTCATGCAGCTTTTATAGACAGGGTTGAATTATATAATTAACAACAAGGAGCCAAAATCTCCACAGTGCCTTTTATTCTATACACAAACACAGCCAAAAGAACTTAAACCTCACCTCGCTTTAACCACAATCCAACAGGCCTCGGCAGGTACTCCCTAAGTGAACACCTGACCTTGTCTGACCGAGCTGTTTACTCTACTCAAACCTGGCTATCATTTATAAGTTTACATGAACTCCTTCAGGCGACTGCAGAAGCCAAAGTCCTTAAAATAGAATTCAAATGAAGACCCTTTTTCTAAGATGAAGGCCAGTAAGCAACCATATAGTGACAATCGTAAAAATCTGCAGATACTGAAAAGGTTTTTTTTCGTCAGGGCTTAACCTAATAATTATAAATAAATTGCCCAATAAATGGCATGGTTCATGAAATTGAAGGTTTATCTAAAAGGATAAATAAATCATTGATGATTTTATCTCCCCTTATTTTCAGTTCAATTTTATAAATAAAGGCTGTTGATGTTGCCTCTACCTTCTTCCTCCTTTTATTAATATTTTTGTTAAAATTGTCAAAGACAATCATGGGGAGGGTTTAAGAGTAATTATAGCAACGTTTGCATAAACCAGTATTACCTTTTTTAGATTGATGTTGTTATCATATGTGCGCTTAAGTCCTATATATTTTCAACAACCTAGTTAAGTAAATGTCCATAGCTGTATTAACTTTTTATCAATTGTACTATAATAATAATTTTAAAAAAAACAACAAAAGACACGAATTGTCCAAAATGTACAAGAAAGGTGTTTCTGCATAGTGAAAATCTGGGTCATAATAATAGGGGCATACAGATGTTAGATGGCTAAACAATTGACAAAAAAAGCTGTTATTAATAATTGAGTTTTGGGGTGATATGTTGAGTTTGACACAACCCTTTTTATCCAGCGGGACTAACATTCAGCCTGGGGTTAACGGAACATATTTAAAAGTCGTTCTTGTTGCAATTTTTTCAACCAGAGACAGAATATATCTCTCACGGTCCTTGAACCTTTCCATATTCCACCTTTTTGGATTTGATTTGATTTTTTTTAGATGCTATTCTGCACCTTCAAATACCTTGAGACTTTTGCATCAGATATTGAACTTTCGAACATTCGAGTGTAACACTAACACAGACAAATCATATACACAAAATACACACAAAAACACGGATTCTGAATCCTGCAAACAATCTCTCTGCTTGAATTTAATTTAGATAATGCTGACCTGCCAATGTAAGTGTATTTGTTTAATTTTTTTGTTTTTAACATGAATTATAACAATAATTATTATTATTAATAATAATTATACAATTATTCATTATAATTTAAATTTGGGGAAACTTCTCTGGACAGGGAGGCTATAAAAGCTGGAACTGATTCATTCTCCATTTGAAGTGTACCTTAAATATCTGCTGTTTCTTTAGTCAAACAAATAGTTTTAGCTGTTGTTGTCAGCAGGGGTGAATGAGGCAGATGAGGAGAAGAGGCCATCATCTAGAGATAGATACCAAAGACTTTATGGTTCATGTTTGAATAACTATACAGCTATACTGCAATCGTGTAAAAAAAAAACAAACAAACAACCATTTCGTTTTGTTCTGACCACTAATGACAAACCTGTAGATTATCTTTGTGTAAACTATATGTGAATTGTGTCAGTCCCCTTTTATTTCAGTATGTCAGTTTAGGTTTGCGTAAAAAAAAAAAAAAAAAAAAAGGTTAGTAAAAGATTCAATCATTTGATTTTCTTAAGGTTAAAGGGGTGCCTCGATCTTGTCAGGACCAGGAGCTTGGTGTTAGGAAAGATATTTCCGTATCTCTCTCTAATTGCTTCTGCACCTCCTTTTCTGTGACTAAAGAGACGGAGGTTGCGACGAGGCATAAAAACAGGTGCAAAGTGCTAACATTTGCCCAGCTGGATGGGCCAAGCCTGCATATCTATGTATGTGTTTATGTTGGATCCTGTGCAGAAAACATGTGTCACCATGTCTTCCTGCTCAGCAACAACTGCCTTAATTTGATGTTGTTATATAAACAATTTGTGATCACCCATCAAAAACCTTTTCCTGCATTAATGAAAGGCCAAAGCCCTGCATGAAAAGGTCTAAAATAACTTTAGTTATTTAAAGGTATAGGAGAGGATCTTTTCAGTAGAAAAAATTCAATGGAAAATGACAGCCAATCAAAAACGACCGGTGTTAAAAAATAACTGGCTGTCAGTGCAGAAATAAAATTTAGGGGATGACTTATATCACTAATGTCCCCACCCACCCGACCGGTACAACGCGGGCTCATGTTTGAATTCGCGCATGCGCAGATTGTTGTTTAGGAAGTAAAACGGGACGGACAAGACGCATAATTCACCATTGAAGAGAGGTTTTCCCCGTACGGCAGCCAAAATGGAAATTTGCAAAAGAAAAACCGTGTTCGAAGTCGCTGAGAAAAAAAGAAAGACGGCTGCAGAGATTAATAAAACACGAGTTTGTCTCGGAGATTATTGCTTTGTGCGGTGGCAGGCATTGAAAGCGATTCAAAACCGATCAGTTGGTCGCAGAGTTTCTGCTAGACAGGTAATGTGCTTATACCTGCTCATTTAGAAGGATTTGTGTTGATTAGACTCAAGTGTTGTAATCGCTATGCAGGGTCCATAGGAAAACCCTAGCTGTGCAGCCTTTATGTGGAATTACTACCCAATGGCGTGATTATTTATCACTGATAATCATTAATTACTGTCAAATGTTCTTGTACAAGCGTTTTCCTAAACAAATAACCTTTTGGTAGCTAATTAATTGCTGTTAAAGCAATCAATTCTGTAATAAGTCCGATGCAGCGCCACAGGCTGTGGTCCCGCAGATGTAAACGGACTGCATGTGCTGAGGACGTGCGTGCTACCGATATCAGGGGGCGTTACTGGAGATGAGGTGGCGCATGCGCAGTGTTGCGAAAATGAGAAATAGTTGAAGATCCTCTCTTATACCTTTATTTAAAGTTGACTTTATTAAGAAGTCGGTGTTAAAACTGATAATTAATTCTGAAACTGACATGATTACAAGATGAGAAAAGAAGGTTTATAGCATACAATAATCTAAACAATGAGTTGCAAAAGTCATGTCATAGAAGTTAGTTATAACTTCCACTAATAACAAACTTCAAAGCTAGTTATTCGTTTAATTTCTTCCTCACTCACCCTGTCAGGTTAAGTATTCAACAGATTTTATCAACATAATTTAAATCAAGCCACTATTTAACATTAGTATAAGTGCACTTGAGGGTCAGATATATCTGAATTGTGAAAAGAAAAGGAAGGATGTGTGTCAATACTCCGACCCATTTTCCTGACAGACATGTGAGATTCCTGTCCATCTGGCTAAAACTATGGTTCCCTGGAAAGACATTCATCTTTCACCTCCCTCATAGTTAATTTTAGCTGCATGCTAATGTGATTTTAAATTACATGAGCGCAAAAATACACTTCTTCAAGCAGCACTGAATGTTTTTTGAGACTTTTTAGGCATTTTTATCAGAACAGCCAAAGGTGTTATTTCACTGTAAAACACTTTCAAGTTTTTCTCTTTGAAAGTGGAATGAAAATTAAATTCGTCTTGGTGACAATTCAAAAATATTAAAAGTGTACAGGTTTTAAATAAGATTCACATGCTTAAAAGGTTGCTTATCTGTACATGAAATGTCTGTTTGCTTACTTCTTGCAGTTAAGATTAACTTCAAAGGGTGAAGGTTACTCAAACTGTATAAACATGTATTTTAATTGACCTATTTAAAAGCTCTGACATTATTTTCTAATTGATTCTTCATCCCCAAAAGGCAGGCCACAGAATTCTAGGAGCAGGAGCACAAAGTAAGGTTTGTCTAAACAAGCCGCCAATCAAACACGTCTGATTTGCGGCCCTACCTTAGAAAATTATTAGTTCAGCTTTTGATTGTTCCCGGTTTCCCTCAGGCATGTGGGTTTTCCCACAGACCTAAGCGAATAAATAAAAGGACACAAAATATGCCACTGTTTTTTTGTAAGGTTTCTCTTGTTGTTTTTTCGCAGGAGGTGAAATAATTGGCACAGATACTCTTTAAAGCTAAAACGAGATATCTGCACAGGATTCACTTTCACTGAAGAGTTCTAAATCCTACGCATTGCCAGACATTAAATACTTTACTCTAGAACACAAGCCAATTTTTTATCTTGGAGAAATTGAGAGAAAATTCTGAGTGTAACCTGATTGCAACACAAGATTACAATTAAAGGGAGGTATTCTCAAGGGAACATTGAATATCCCCACCCCCTGCCCCCAGGGGATAATCCTTTAGGAATAACCATTAGTATAATGAGCAAAAATGCTGCTAACAGGAAAATAGAAAAGGTACTGCTTGCTTTCCTTAGCATGAAACAAAAAACAAGCTAGAATATTAAAAAACTACAAAACAAGTAGTTGAATTGAAAGCAAATAATGGTAGTTAAAAATAAAGATGTGCATATTAATGTCAGGTCCTAAGCACATTTACAAAAGAAGCTAATCTAATTTTTCATCATTAAATTTTATGTTGATTAAGGAGTCTTTGTTTCTCTGTAATTTTCTTCCCCTATTCATTCATTCATTCTGCTGTAATTGCGTGAATGTGCTGGACAATAGGTGCCAGGGACTCTTTAATCTTAATGTTCTTGCAGATGGAAATGTATATTAACCGGTCCAACAAGTCATTAGCCCCTTGTTTACACTAGTAGATGTTTCCTGTCCTATTCATTTTACATTATGAGTGGTTTAGCGGCGCATTTATAAATCACATATTTATACCAGAAAAGTACAGAGTAGTCAGTGAATTATTACTTTTATAAATGTACAAAGTTTGTTTACAAACAGTTGCTAAGTCTCAGATTCAGAAAAACACGTAACAGAAGGAAGAAATGTATTCTCACCATCCTCTTTCCGCTTCTTTCAACCTCCACTAATTACTTATTTGTGCCATTTGGTGTACAGTAATCCTGTTATCCAAGGCTATTTGCTTTTGTTTGTTTTTTTGCTCATAGTTGTCTAATAAACATAATAATAACAGTAACAATAATAATAATAATAGTACCACTAATACTACTACTAATAATAATAAGATTCCTAAAAAAACAACATGTGTTTACAACCACATTTATTTTTTTAAATGTTTCTTAATTATTTCAAATGTTTGCAACATACATGCATGTCTATAAATTTTCCATCCCCCATAGTTGATTCAGGTGGTAAATAACTATAAAACAAAGCAAACCAACAACTGAAAATTGTTATGGTCTTTGTCCTCGAAGAAGAAGACCTCTGCCCCAACCTCAGCTCTTTTGCAGCCTTTAACTGACTTTCTTTCTGGATTGTCCTTCATTCGCTCCTCTATCATCTATCCTGTGATGACTTAATTAATCTCCATTTTAATGCTGGACAGAAGTGTCCCACATGGCAGGATACTACCCCTAAAATACAGTGATTAAAAGTAAGACTTTGCTCTCATTTGGCTACAACACCTTCTTCAACTTATAAATTGTGTCCCCTAGATGATTGAAGTAAACTGCAAACAAAATTAATCCTGCCTTTTTTTTAATTCTTTCATTAAGGCCAGGTTTGACTGATCAACTTGAGCTGCAATTCCTACCGAGGTTACTGCTACCCTTATGGATTCTTCTCTGAATAATGTTCTTCATGTACCACCCTCTACGGTAAAGTCTTCAATAAATTGCTTTCAACATCTTCAGAGCCGAAAAACGTTATTGTATTTGTATTGGTATAATTTCACGAGTTCAAGGCCGAAGTGGAAAGGTGTGTGCCACTCTCTGCAACTTTCTGACCTCCTTTCCTGATGGACAGGTGATGTTCCTGTCAATCTGGCAGAAGCTATGGTTCCCTGGAAAGACATCCATCTTTTACACACCAGCAACGGACAGGAAACGGATGTGGGTTGTGATCAAGCAGAACATGTTGTTGTGACTATGTCAGAACATCAGCCACTTTATTTCTTAATTTAATCTATGTTACTTTTTGCATTTGAAACCAGTGCTGATAATCAAACAAATGATCCATGATGTTTCATTCAAATCTATTTGCATACAGTAACGAGCAAGTCAGTTAGCATTAACTTTTGCAGGGAAATTACATAAAATAATTCAGTATATATAGTGTTAAATAGTGCCCAAGGTTTATTTGAAAAACATATATAAATCATTAATCACATATATTTTTGCAAATAGATATTTTGGATATTTAAGTAGCTGTAAATGAAAGAACATAGCAGATGTCAACAGCCTGAAATGCTGGCAGTGCTTTGTGTTTCCAACAGCGAATATTTAATTAAGCTGCTCCTGCAACCTTAATAGCAGTAGTTGCACCATTATTATCTGCATAAACAATGTGAAAAACAAATTCAGTGAATTAGCCCTGTTTAATTAATCATAGCTTTGGCGAAGGCAAATAATACAGGTAAAGCAACTTGAGCATCTGAAGCAGGTTTTGTTATCAACAAATTTCAAATAGATGTAATATTAATTAAAGATGACTAATACCTCAATGTGAAAGCTTAAGTTTGAGTACATTTAATTAATGGAGGAAAAATACCCCATAGATTTTAATTAATCATTGGAGCAATATTTATTGTTTCAGTGTACTCTATGTTACAACATTCTTGAAATTAATATGTTTGTGTTTATGCATCCAAATCTCTGTAATAAGGCAATTTGGGGGATGTCTTAAGTGTTGATGGAAACTATACAATTTTAAGTTTCTTTTTAATCAGTTAATTATATTTGAAAGAAATGGAAGCAGAACCGAACAATGAATTTTAAGGACCATAAATGCTGTGTATGTTTAAACCCCTGGTGGATACTTAAGCGAAATGTCCATTTGCCTGAAGAGGTCCCATTCATCTATTTAACCAATGAGATGCTGTCAGGCTGGGTTTGAATGACTCGAGCAGAGGTGGAGTAGAGTGATAATAAATTTATTGAGGGAATAATAGTGAACAGAACACGAAAGAAACCACACAGGGAACAACAGACAACGGAACAATGCGAGACGTAAACTAAGGGCGCGGAGGCGGAACTAAAAATGACAACAAGCAGGGAAACAATAAACGGCGGAAACAAATGTAACAAACACAAAGACACTAAATAAATAAACAAACATAAACACGGAAAGAAAGAACTAAACCAACAGAATACAAAATAATAACAATAACGATCACGGGGGGAGGTACACAGGAACTAATAAACTTGGACACACAAGGAACACGGAAGGAGACAAAGGAACCGAGGTGACGAGCCAGGACTAAAAGCTAGAGCAAGAGACTCACCAGAGACACAGGGACTGAGGAACTGAGAGAGACAGGCGAGGGACATCAGAGAAGGAACACAGGAAGGACAACAGGGAATAACCAGAGGGGAATGATGCAGGACCAGGCTTGAGGCAATGAGGACTAACGGGGAAAAAGGAGGAGGCAAGGCTAGAGGCAAGGAGGACTAACGGGGAAGA
>JAVLVB010001034.1:252718-275860 GCA_032876305.1 Orestias chungarensis | reverse complement strand
CATTTAGTAGAAATATTGAAACAACATGTCAATACAGATGAGACAAAATGGTAAAGAAGTGTGTGTCCACCGAACAGGGCCACGGAACTGGGACTACATTCACTATATCGCGATGTGTCACCATCCTATCCCTGTTATTTCTGGCACCCGCATGCCATTCTACTTTCACAAACGTAAACGTGAACTCAAAAATCTCCGCTCACTAAACCACACATAGTCATCCAAAACCAATAAATTCTCTCAGCAGTGAACAAGGCAGACTTCATTTATGCCTATGTAAACCATCTCTCACTGGACATCCTTGCCCTCACAGAAACTTGGAATGAACCAAAAAACAGCGCCACAACAACTCAACTCTGCACCAACTACATATTCTCTCACACACCACGGCCTGGCAAAAGAGGAGGTGGTACGGGGCTACTGATATCCAACAAATGGAAATATAGCCATTTCAGATCAGGAGCCTCGTACAACTCCTTTGAATACCACACCGCCCTGATGACAGCACCGGTTAAAATGTATCTGCTTGTCCTTGGTGATCTGAACATTCACTTTGACACTCAAAATGCCCCAGATTTCTTCTCTCCAACTCACTCGTTTGATCTCCAGTGGGTAAGCAGCCCCCCCAACTCAGAGGGCCGGTAAAGTATTTGATCTTGTTTTAAGCAGACACTGCATGACCAACTCAGGTAAAGTTACTCCTCTACATCTCTCAAATCACTACTTTATTCAGCTTGATGCTTGTTTCAATCAACTACCAACTGCACACCCACCCACTGTCTCCTTTCGACGCAATCTCTGGAACTTGTCTCCTGCCCACTTCTCTGCACTTGTAACATCTGCTCTTCCACCCCGTAGCCTTTTCTCATCCCTGGAGGTAAATGATCCCACAGAGTCCCTCTGCTCAACACTGAGTTCCTGATTAGACCGCTTGTGCCCGCTGATCACCAAACCTGCAAGTGTCAGGATCCATGTTTTGGCTTGGTTCAGTTTGTTGTTGTTTTCACTTATATTTGGTTTTTGCTTTGTTTAGTTCAGTAGTAGTTGTTTTGTTATTATTGTCTTTGCTATTCACTTGTGTTTTCTATATGGGTGTGTTCTCTGGCTTGTTCCTCCACTCCCCTGTTCTGTGTTTTCTTCCTCTGTGTGTGTGTGTGTGTGTGTGTGTGTGTGTGTGTGTGTGTGTGTGTGTGTGTGTGTGTGTGTGTGTGTGTGTGTGTGTTCCCTCATCTATGCTTGTTTCTCCACTCATCCTTCATTCACATCTGTCATCAATAATCCAATAATCTTCTCCACCAATCCAACCCCGGTTCCCCTGTATTTAAGCCGCTGTCATTATTTTACTCACCGCTGGATCGTCTGTTGTCCTTCCCTGTTGTCCTCTCTGATGTCTTCGCTCCAGAGTTTCCTCCCTCACGCGCTCTAAATTCTCTGTTCTTGGCTCTTCATTTTTGTCCTCTCTCCGTGTTCTTCATTTTGGTTATCTCCCCTGGTCCTGTCGTGTTTCTCTGTTGGTTACATTCTGCGTCTCACTTCCTGTAGTCCCAGGTTTCCCGTGCCTCTTCCCCCTCGTGATTGTTATTGTTCTCATTGTGTCGGTTTATTTCCCCCCTTCCCGTGATCTAGAGATTCACTTCCCCGATCCGTTACTCCCGCACTTCCGCCTTCCGTCATGCCTTCTCGTTCCTCCCGCCGCAAGAAACACCGCTCACCGGTGGTTGTGCTCACCGGCGTCCTGGGTTTTTCACAGTTTTCGGCCAGGTGCGGGGGCTTAACACCGGTGAGTTCGAGCCCGTTTTTCCTTCCGTGTCGTCTTCTTCGCCTTCAATCTCCTGTTCCTCTTCGTCTCCCGTCACTTCACAGCCCCCTACCGATATAATTTATGACTACCCCTATTTAGGTCCTCTCATAGAGGATTTTGATTTCACCCCGGTTTTTTCTGCTTTTCATGATGACCCAGACATGCTCGACATTATTTCCGACACCCTCCACTATTTTGAACGTGCCCTTAGAGCCAAGAACAGAGATTTAGCAGCAAGAGCAGCCCCTCTTTCCACTCCTTCTCCCCTTTTAGTTTCTTCCTCTGCTTCCCAGCCTCTCGATCCTCCTACAGTCACGGAGGACAATCTAAAACATTTATTTTATGGAGACAGGGAAGATTTATTTCCATGGTTTCAGCCTCAACCTGAGTCTAGGCTTCCTGGAACTATTACGGAGCTCTGGCTCCAGGAGGAGCCCGTTACAGAGCCCTCGCTCCATGAGGAGTCCGCTCGAGATCCCTCTCTCCAGGAGGAGTCCGCTGCAGAGCCCTCGCTCCAGGGGGAGTCCGCTGACGAGCCCTCGCTCCAGAGGGAGTCAGCGGCAGAGCCCTCGCTCCAGGGGGAGCCAGCGGCAGAGCTCTCGCTCCAGGGGGAGCCAACGGCAGAGCTCGCGCTCCAGGAGGAGCTTGCCACATGGGCAGAGCCTCCGAATGTGACTGGTCTTCCACCTCCAGAGACAGCTGTGGACCAGCAGTCTACAGAGGGGATCCGGTGCGACCCGCCTCTCTCTCCTGTGTTTCTCGAGGGGGTCCGGTTCGACCCGTCTCTCTCTCCTGTGTTTCCAGAGGGGGTCCGGTGCGGCTCGCCTCTGGCTCCTGTGTTTCCCAAGGGGGTCCGGTGTGACCCGCCTCTGGCTCCTGTGACTGTCGAGGGGGTCCGGTGCGACCCGCCTCTAGCTCCTGCGATTACGGAGGGGCTCTGGAGCGGCCCGCGTCCAGCTCCTGTGATGACCAAGGAGGTCCTGTGTGGCCCGCCTCGGGCTTGTGCTGTTTCGGAGGGTCTGCGTCCTCCATCGAGAGCGCTCTGTCGCCGCCGTCGGCGGTCTTCATCGAGGGCGCTCTCTAGCTGCCGTCCAGCCGGACGCCCTTCAAGTCTTCGTGGTTCCTGCCGTTGTTCTGCTAGGCGAACTCCGGATCTTCGTGGTTCCTGTAATCGTACTGCCGGGCGACCTCCAGATCTTCGTGGTTCCTGGCGTCGTTCTACTAAGCAAACTCGGGATCTTCGTGGTTCCTGTAGTCGTCCTGCTGGGCGACCTCCAGATCTTCGGGGTTCAAGTCGTCGTCCTGCCGGGCGACCTCCAGATCTTCGTGCTTCCTGTCGCCGTCCTCCGGGACGCCGACAGGAAGTTCAGGATCCATGTATTGGTTTGGTTCAGTTTGTTGTTGTTTTCACTTATATTTGGTTTTGGCTTTGTTTAGTTCAGTAGTAGTTGTTTTGTTATTATTGTCGTTGCTATTCATTTGTGTTTTCTATATGGTTGTGTTCTCTGGCTTGTTCCTCCACTCCCCTGTTCTCTGTTTTCTTCCTGTGTGTGTGTGTGTGTGTGTGTGTTCCCTCATCTGTGCTTCTTTCTCCACTCATCCTTCATTCACATCTGTCATCAATAATCCAATCATCTTCTCCACCAATCCAACCCCGGTTCCCCTGTATTTAAGCCGCTGTCATTATTTTACTCACCGCTGGATCGTCTGTTGTCCTTACCTGTTGTCCTCCCTGATGTCTTCGCTCCAGAGTTTCCTCCCTGTTGTTTGCTGTAAGCCTTCTCTTTTGCGCACTGAGTTCTCTGTTCTTGGCTCTTCATTTTTGTCCTCTCTCCGTGTTCTTCATTTTGGTTATCTCCCCTGGTCCCGTAATGTGTTTCTCTGTTGGTTACATTCTGCGTCTCACTTCCTGTAGTCCCCGGTTTCCCGTGCCTCTTCCCCCTCGTGATTGTTATTGTTCTCATTGTGTCTGTTTATTTCCTCCCTTCCCGTGTTCCTTAGTTGTGTTTGTTTATTTGATTGGTAGTGCTTATTTACGTTTGTAGTTCCCGTGTCTCATTTCAGTTCTCCACTTTGTTTACATTTTAGAAGTCCCGCCTCCGCTCTCTGTTTGTTACGTTCCGCTTTGTTCCGTTTCCGGTTTGCTCTAGTTCCTGTTTATGTTCCGTTTCTATTTAATGTTCGTTATTCTTCCCCAACAATAAATTATTTATTCACTCAATTCCACCTCTGCTCGAGTCATTGATCGTTACATGACAGCAAGACCCATGCAGTGACACTCATGGCTGACTGACTCCCTTAGATCGATGCGCACAAACCTCAGAGCTGTGGAGAGAAGATAGCACAAATCAAAGGACCCATCTGATCAGATGGGTCCTTTGAGCAACATTTGGCACACTTCCAAATGCTGCTGTCATCCTTCTCCTCAAGTGTCACCATTGCAAAGAAGGAGTTCTATCAGGACAAGATCCACAGCGCTACCAACACCCGGAAGCTGTTTTCTACCTTCAAGTCTCTGTTAAACCCACCACCTCCTCCTCCTGCAATCAACCTCACGGCAGATTCCTTTGCCAACTTCTTCACCGACAAAGTGGCAGCGATCAGCAGTCAGTTCTCAGACCTATCTACACAAACAGCTCACTATTCCTCACTGGTCCTTCTTCTGAGCGCCGCTGAACCCACTGCTTCCTTTTCTTCATTTACCCCTCTCACCGAGGATGAGGTATCAAAAATTCTCACAAGCAGCCGCCCTACATCTTTCCCTCTGGATCCTATTCCCACCACACTCCAGCAAGCCATAGCTCCAACCGTTGTGACAGCAGCCACTCACGTGATCAATGCTTCACTATCTACCGGATCATTCCCCATCGCCTTCAAACAAGGCCTTGAAGTCCCTTATTAAAAAAACGCTCCCTAGCCCCCACCCAAGTGGAGAACTACCGACCGGTCTCCCTCCTCCCTTTCCTATCTAAAATCATCGAAAGAGCTGTCTCAAAGCAGGTGACGAAATTTCTCTCCCATCATGACCTCCTTGATTCTAACCAATCAGGCTTTAAGAGCGGTTACTCCACGGAAACGGCACTCCTGTTAGTAACGGAATCCTTAAAAGAAGCCAAAGCGACAGGCCAATCATCAGTTCTCATCCTACTGGACCTCTCAGCTGCATTTGATACTGTAAACCACAGCATCCTACTTACCAAGCATGGGCATGGGCATTGAGGGCAGTGCACACTCCTGGTTTAAATCCTACCTCAAACGACAATCCTTCAAGGTGGCATGGCAAGGCCAAACATTGACACAACATCACCTCACCACAGGGGTGCCCTAAGGCTCAGTGTTGGGCCCCCTCCTCTTTGCCATGTACACTACTTCGCTGGGCACAATCATCCATTTGCATGGCTTCTCCTATCACTGCTATGCAGATGATACCCAGCTCTGTCTGTCCTTTCCTCCAGACGACCTCTCGGTACCGACACAAATCTCAGCATGTCATTCTGACATATCTGCATGGATGAAAGGTCACCAACTCCAACTAAACATCACCAAAACTGAACTGCTTATCATCCCAGCCAACTAAACATCTCCAAAACTGAACTGCTTGTCATCCCAGCCAAGGAAAGTATTCACCACAACATCAGCATCAGGTTAGACTCCCTATCTTTGGCACCCACTAAGGGTTTAAGAAACCTGGGGGTCATGATTGATGATCAGCTGACCTTTGCGGATCAGGTTGCCTCTGTTGCTCGATCATGTCGCTTCTCTCTATTCTTTCTATTGGGGGCCTGCTAACCCACTGGATTCAACATCGGGAAGATTAGGTCATATCTAACTCAACATGCAACACAGCTCCTAGTTCAGAACTTGGTCATTTCCCGCCTTGACTACTGCAACGCCCTCCTAACAGGTCTTCCAGTCTGTGCTGTGAGACCGCTACAGATGATCCAGAATGCTGCAGCTCGCTTGGTTTTCAAACAACCAAAGCATCCGCATGTCACACCCCTTTTCACTGAACTCTATTGGCTTCCCTTAGCTGTACGCATCAAATTCAAATCACTAATGCTGGCATACAGAGTGTTTGATGGATCAGCGCCCATCTACCTCAACACCCTCTTAAAGTCTTATGTCACTGCCCGCCTGCTCCGTTCCTCCAAGGAGCGCCAACTAACATGACCAACTAACGCGTCAATCTAAACTCTTCTCATTTGCGGTTCCTCGCTGGTGGAACAACCTTACGTGCACTATCACAGCATCAGATTCTCTTTCCACCTTCAAGAAATCCTTGAAGACCCAGCTCTTCCGAGAGTATCTATTGCCCTGAAAGATCTAAAAGCTTTATTACCCCCCGTGATATTAGTTAGCACTCAGTGTATGGTACTTGGGCCTTCTGTGTTACCTAAATGCTGTAAATGAGTATCATCATTAATATTAAATCCTCTCCTAGCATATTAATGGTAAATTACGCCGTAGACTTTTTGTAAGTCGCTTTGGATAAAAGCGTCTGCTAAATGCATAAATGTAAATGTAAATTAAAAGAACAATGATTATTATTCTTGTATTTCGCAAAATACAAACATTTTGGTTACCCGGATATTGATCTGATTTAATTTCAGATAAAGAAAAAAAACACATGAAAGTTTTACAACATGAGCAGGTCAGAAAAACATAAACAAAACATGAGCTGTTTCACATAAACCCAATAAGAAATGCAGTAAGATGACTTTAGTCAACTTATTTCTTGGACAGCAAAGACACACTAGCTATCACAGATGGATTGCTACATCTTTCAAATCACACATATTTGTGCCTTTTTGTGTTATCATTTCAGATTGCCAAGCCGCCGTTGGTTCATACAGACAGTGATGAAACATTTACTGAGAAGAAACTTAACACTTCCTATTTGAAGCGCCCTGCTTTCAAGGGGAACTTCCTGAGTATTGGACCAGCCTGCCAAGTTGTTCACAGTAACACAGAAAAGCAGGGAAAGCTCTGTTGAAACTATCTTTCAGATCTGGAAAAAAGCTTTGAAAGAAAAACAACAGCATGGGAAAAGTGAAAAACTAATAAATGTCTTCCATTATGGGCAGCCTTTGTGAGTGGGATTCATGCATGTTGGGAGCAGCGTGGCGTCACAGTTAATCAGGAGGATTCTTCAAAACACGGCTCAGCCCTTTGGTTATTTTAGCAACACGCCGATATCTTTGAAAAACATATGCAAAGGCCTCAACTGTTTCCCAGATTTTGATGCAGTGTATGCAGGTAGCCTGTTTGTTGGCGTCGTACTGAAGCTTGTCTGCGTCATGTTGGAGGGAATATCTGCACATCCACCTGCTGGTTCTCATGCTGAAGTCAACAGCCTGAAGCAGCAGGCTTGTTTAGGGTTAATACACAGCTGGTAAACTGACACTAGTGTCAAATCTGAGTAGAAGACACTGAATGACATGAAAATGAAATATATTTTATAGAACCATCTCGTGGCAGAGTTAGGATTACTTTTAACAACATCATGACTGTAAAGTGTAGAGATCATGCTTTGGATTCACTATGGGGTATTGTTAGATCCACCTGTTGCATCTAATACCTGCTCCATTACTGCACCTTATTCACAAACAAAATAGCTCTAATTACTACTACTTGTGCAAAATGTTATTGTCTTGCATCTTGACTTTTTTCTGACTTCACAATAGAAGAGGGACAGAGAAGGGCAAGATAAAGAAAAAACATTTCCTAACAGGAATTTTAAGTTCCTTTCAGTATCAGAATTAAGAGTTATATGTGGAATTTTTTAATGCACAACCATAGACTGCAACAAAAACATATGCAGTTGAAAAGGTTTTCCTATTCATCATGAAACTGTTGTTGTTGTTGTTGTTGTTTTTTTTAAACTAACCAATAATTTCATGTTACATCCTGCTCTAGGCCTACATGTCGGCCTGTCTTGGCCATATCCTACCACTTGGGAGTGTCAAACAGTGACATATGGTCAGGGGACATCACTGAACGTATCAGTGATAACAAATTAGTCTGTCACCCAATTATATAAGGTTAAGGTACAACAACTACAAAAGCAGAACTTGTCAATCTGTTAAGATCTTGGGCACTTTGGTCCCAAAATGGAAAATACAACCCATAAAAAAGTCTTTATTAATAACAATTAAGGCAGTGTGGAAGAAGGAACAAGTTTACTTCCTGGGGGGCGGTTTTTGGGTCAGACAGGATTATGATATAGTGGAAAGGAAACCGAGAACTAACATTTGAACAGGAACTAAAGATTTGCCCTGCAGAGGTGGTTTCCCAGTTTTTCTTCTTTGGAGATTTGGACCTTGCTTCATTGAAAAACTTAAAAGTTTGACAGTGAGAATGAGAAGAGTGTGTTTATGGGGGATTGTTCAGCAAAAGGGTTGCACAGAGGAGGAAACTCATTATGATGGAAACCAGGGGTGGATAGGAGTTGGGGAGCAGGAGCTCAGGTGGCGAGGTAAGCCTGATTCTACACTCTGTTAAAATGGGCTGGTTTTACCATGGCAATGTAAACAATCACTTTGTCCGTAACTCTTAATTCAGTGATTGGTATAAAGATTCAGGCTGGCAACAGAGACAGCCAATAAGGCAGAACGAATCCAATATCCAAAAGGCTGTGATAGAAAACCAGAGACATAAAGCAGAATTCTTAGACAAACGCAGAGAAACAATCAGAGCAGTCAGGCAGCAGGCAAAGGTGATGGTCAGGGGTAGGTACACGATGAAGGACGTGAGACATAACTGCTGAAAGGCTGTGACAAGGACGACAGATGATTTTGCACTGAGTAAGCGTACTTTGAATGGAAGTTGAGAAAGCAAACATTACATTTGACCTTAACATTTCCATTCCCATGGTAAAAAAAAAGGTGTAAATGCTTCAAATGTATGTATTATACTATTATATAAAGGTTTGAAAACTAATTGATTTGGAAAGTATGCAGATGGGTAAGGCAAAAATGTGTGTAGAACAGGACACTCGATTAACCCACTGACCCTTTCTCGTACTCCTATAATCAACTGCATCTTTCTTTGTTCTTTGTTAATCCGTTGCCGAGCTCTCTTTGCTTTGTCTTAGTTCGTAAAACATCTCCTTGTTCCCGTGTTTGTTGAAAGCTCAAAATGTCTTCGGTTTCCTTTCCCCCTTGAGTGTGTTAAAGTAATAATTCCCCATACTGTTTCCAACTGACTGCTCCTGTGTACTCCCCTTACAGGCTAAGTCAACACAGCCGAAATATACGTCATCGTACGTCATTGCACCTGGTGGAACGGGAGACTCATGCACCCTTGCAGGATTACTGACTTTCATTTTCAAATCTACGTTTACCTAAAAGTGCTCCACTTTTCATGAAAGCATAAAGGCATAGCAGTTTATAGTGACAAATGACAGCTGATGTCACTTAAAAGATTCTCTTTAACAACTCGGGAATCCTTAATTGTTGGTAATAAATTATATTTTGCAGATTGTCCTTACAATTTTGCTGCACACTTCCTTATCAAAATATTGCAGTTATTTTTCTTTATCTTTCTTTAATGGTTTAAACAGACTATTAATTGGTATCTGATCAAAAAAAACATTATTGTTAAAGTATTCTGTTTCTTCATTCATGCTCATGGTACCCCTTTGTCCTACCTACTTTAAATATACAAAGCGCAAATCCTCAGTACAACTCTTAAACTCTTCAACATCAGGATATAGCAATGCTACCAGTATTAAATACAGGTTCAAATCTGGGCTTTTATGTTATAAAAAGTGGTGACTCCAAAATTGACTAGATTAAAATCCATAAGGAAAATGTGCATTACAGTAGAGAATCTGCACTGCTGTGGTCTCTTTTTTCTTCTGAAAAAGCTCTTTAAAAAACATCTTAGAATGCATGGCAACATGGCCTCTTTAATAAATATATAAACAGTGGGGAAAACAACTTAATCTGGGTCATAATTTGTTCTTTAAGCAAAAGAGAGATAATGAGCAGAGAAATAAAGACGATTTGAATATGTCTATTTATTTGATAAGGAGTGCAACTATTGTTTGAGTTAGGAGCCAGAGTCAGATTTTCACATCTTTTCCCAGTTTATCATCAGTAGCATCGAAATAGATTTTTAGAACTTACTTTTATATCACTTCCCTTTCCGATGAACTCATTACATTTGTTGATTCCAAATAATTCTTAAGAACAAATCTATGAACATGATGTTTGATTTCCAAAAAAAAGCCTTTCATTAATCCCTTTAAAGGAATGTGCACTGGAGAGCATATCAAATCACTCAAGAACAGAATGGATCATCAATTTATTGTCAACTCTCTGCTTGAAATTGTTATTACAGACCTTATATGCTATATAGTTCTACTTTTATATATTAACACACCACAGTGTATTATTCTTGGTTTTTTCAGGGATACAGCAATATTATGTTCAGCATGATTATGTAGCGATTAAAAGGGAAACACTCATTATGACCAAAGTCACACCTATCTCATTCAGACCTTGGTCTGAATGAGATAGCTGTGACTTTTTCACATTCGTCAAAGCCCACATGTGAAGTCTTTCCACAGATTTTCTAATTACAGTACTTTAAGGTGGCCTAGGAGCATGTAACCGATTTTCTTTGAGAATTGTGTATTTTTCTTCGTCCTCCCATCGACATCGTTATAGACGGTTATAACGCCTGTCATCGACATCCCGGTCGGCCTTATAGAAAAGAATCTGTACAACATGATGCTGTCACCATCATGCATTACTATGGGGATGGTGTATTCTGGGTGCTGGTTTTAATCCAAATGTAGCATTTAGAGTGTAGGCCAAGCAATTCAATTTAGGTCAAAGCTCGGAATATTGTTTTTATTATTATTATTATTTTTATGCAACTTTATACTTCTCAAGAACTTCTTACCTTTATGAAATGTATTGTTCACACAAATGAATTTTTAGAGATATCAGAGTAAATGAGAGGTTGGTGCAAATACATGCCTAAGTTTAGTATCCTTGTAAAACATTTTTAATGGTGAGCTTATTAATTCGTTTTCATCCGCATCAGAAGTGTGCATTACTTTATGCAGGTCTCAGTCTGTGATAACATGATAATGTTAGGTAGAAGAAGAATGAATATTTTTCTAAAGCAAGTTTTCACTGCTTTTGTTTGATTGTACTTTGTTGAAATTCTGAGTAAGGTAACGGATACCTTACATTTTTTTGGCATCTCAGATAAAAAAAAAATTTAAAACATATTTTTATTAAGGGGTGGTAAATTTTAGAAGTATAACATTACATTAACCATTTGGAAAGAGCAAATGTGTTGTCCTTTAGTTAACTTTTTTTTTTAACTATCCAGTTTAATTTAATAATTAGTTTAAAAAGCAGCTTGTGGCTCTCAGACTGTTTGTACTTTGGAGAAACCTTTGTAGCACCCAATCATCCTAATCCTCCCTGTTATGTTCAATAAGATTGAATCTCACAAACAAACAAAAAACAAGTGGAATACTAACCTTTTGTTAGGTTCACAAACTTTATGTTCAAAGGTTAAATCTGATTTCATGATAAGGTTGTTTAGGTCTCAGAGCAAAACTTGCAACCAAGAGAAATTCCACTAAATCTCTGCAACTGTTTCTGTATGACTTTAAGCAACATTGGACATTAAGTAAACATTTAGTTGAAATGCTAACTTAAAATGGTGCAAATAATGTCTCCTATACACACATGATTAGAGAAAATATGAACACAAAGCAATGGAACACTGTAACATCAAAACAACTGCAGTAAAACATGACAACCACAGACAATCATCTGATATGGTAACCTACTAAAGGGTCCAAGCTTGTACAGTGCTTTCCAAGTCATGCAGACCCAACAAAAAGGCTTCTTCACTTCCACTGCTTGCAAATTCGTACATGCAAGTTGATAAACAACTTGGGGGTGAGTCTGTTGCACAAGGCTACATAAAAATGTGTTGAGGAAAGCTGAAATCAAAATCTTGACCTTTCAGCTAACTACTTAATTCTTCTGACTGAGTCACACTTGGACGACCTAATGTGAACATGATATTGTCTGTCTGTAATGAGCTTTAAATTGTCAGTATACTGTTATTTGAATATGTTTAAACATTCAGAGTTTATATTATGTCGTTCACACTGAAAAGACAGATCGTGTTTTAAGTGAAGCCGGCCCAAGAGCATCCCAGATCCTCCTTAATGGCGTCCAGGACTTGCTTTCCAAGACATTTTGCCCCAAACGCACCTGTGTTTGTTGTTGAAAACACAACACACTTGTTGAACCAAAAACAGCCCTGGAGCTTTTTAATGGTGAGCTTTATGTCAGAGTGAGTTCCTTTAAGCACCTCTCCAGTTGTCCACAGGGGTCCCCGTGCTCACCCTCTGCTGGAGCGCTTGCCACCCCAGGTGCATCCTGTTGGCGTTGATGAGCTGGGCCAGTATAAGAGGAGTGGTGGACTAGCTACTCGGCGCCTAAGTGTTTGTTACTCCTGGTAATCCTTGTCTCAGCGCCTTCTCTAGTTTTGTGTATTTTGTAGTTCTCTTGTGCTCTAGTTTTGTCTCCAGTAGTTCTCCAGCTTTTTATGATTTTATTTTGCTACTTTGTTGCTCTCTTTCCCACGCTCCTAACATCTATTGTGCTCACCTCAGGTTCCCGTCATCTCCAGTGCTTCTTCCTCACAAGATCTCTCTCCGGTCCACCGCATCCATCTGGTCTCCCCGCTCCTCTTGGCTTGGCTCGATCTGCGCACTCCAGGATCACTCTATCTGACGTGCACACTCCCCTGGACAACTTCTCCACTAACCACCGCAGAACTGGAACTCACCTCTCACCTTCCCCCCTGGCGTCAACCTCCATCAACCACCAAGTAAGATCTGCCCAATATTATCCTTCTCACAACATAACAACAACTCACCTGTCCTGTCCTCCACCTCAGTGGTCTCCGGTCTCCACGTCGCCGTGCGCTCCGTTCCCCGCTGTCCCTCTGTCCTTGCTGTCCCACCGAACATCACCGTTCCCCGCTGTCTCCCGTTGCCGGATCTCACCCCATTACCCTACAATAAAATTCATTATAACTATTCTCCTGAGAGTTCTCCGTTTATGTGGGTCAGAAACCTAAACAACATGACACTTTGGACATATTGTCTTCCCTTGACATCATTCCTACTGTGGTTGTTGGCAAGATGAAATTGTGTCCTGATTTTTTTTTTTATGGATATGAAAGTTCCAGATGCTTTAACCTTTTTTTTAACATTTCGGATTCCTGGTTTCTACTTTTTCCCCAGAGGTTCAATAATTACCAACAGTTGTTTGTTTTGTGATCTTTAAATGTTTGGCCTGTTCTTGCTCAAACTACTGTCCTACGCAGCAGATCCCACAAATATGCAACAAACAGCCCATTACAACAAAATCTAGCAGCAGACCACATATTTGCGTTAAACGGGTTAAAAATCGAGATGGAAGCCTTTATATTCCTTTATAAGCACAAAAATATTCAAGCAAACCTTCTGTTTGTGATCTGTGATAGAAAGTTGCTTTCCCAGAGAAGCGGGAGAAAGTTAATGACACTGTGGCTAAGCCTGATGGTAGATTCTTTGTTAAGACAGACATTACTGTGTGTCAGAAGGGATGCAAGATTCATGGAACAGCATGGCATTCCTCGTTATTTCTCACAAGAGAGATAGTAAGAACAGAAATGTGCTCTTTGAATGTGTCATATATTTGTTTTCAACCAATTACATTTATTGATTATCATGAAAACACAATGAGGATTTTTTATTTATATTATACAACCCTACTAAAATAATTATCTTATCCTCTTCTCTAGCAATGGTCAAAGTAGTCCCAATGAGAGATACAGTAGTTGAGAAGTATAACTGTGAGACCATGATAAACCTGCCAAATGTAATACACCAGTCAGCCTTTTTTCTCTAAGAGTTGCCCAGTTTGTTTTTCAATAAAAATCGTCCCAATGATCCTTTTCTTAAGGATGTTCAAAAAACCTACTTGTGATCTAAAAAAAAAAAACTTTGCACAAAACCCACAGCCGACTTTGAAATAAACAAGGATTAGTCACTAGCTGGCAGTTAACAGTAACGGCGGACTGAATATATGCAAAGCAGATTCTGATCGCTGCTTCGGCACCTGATGAGAGACAGGAAAATATACGGTCTGAGATAACATGAAAAAAAAGACAGAAACAGTTTGACCTCTGACATCTTGGAAGCTGTCAGACATGAGATCCAGGTCATCTGTCAGGGGAGTCAAAGTTCAGAGGCAGAGTGACTACATGGAAGTTCAAACAAAGGTTTTCGCTTTTTAAAATTGGGCGAGGTTCTGTTTACTCACTCAACAGCCTTTTGTATTTAAAATCTGACACTAAAAACAGGTAGAAAATTTCAACCTCCTTCTGACCCCTTGTATCGTAGCTTGGACAGCTGTATGTTTAGATTTGTTGTCCTCCTGAAAAAGTTGAACCCCCAACTCCTTCAGATCTGTCCATCTTCCCATCAACTACCAAACAAAAGCTGCCCCGCAGCTTGATGGTTCCACTTCCATATATCCAGTTGGGGTTGTTCTTTTCAGATTGTTAGTTTTCTGCCAGTGTTTTGAATGTATGTTCTTTCACAAGTTTGCTGTTTCCTCTGCATCAGAAATGTTCCTAAACGAGATGATAGAAGTCAAAATGGTGGGTAAAAAGAAAATTTTGCAGAAAAAAAAGGGATGAAATAAGTAGAGGTGCACCATAAAGACATCAAATATAAATGAACAATCCATTAGTGTGAAGAAACAAAGAGAAGGAAGCTTTTTTTCGGATTTACAAACATTAGCAGAAAAAGTTAGATTAAAAAAAAGGTCTGAGAGTTTAGCTCTGCCTCCTGATCAATTCAAAGCCTGAACTCGAAATCTTCAGCATCAGAGCATCACCACAACCTCAATCTATTCAAATATCTTACCTGACTCTGCCTAATGCTGAACTAGCTGAACAAAGATGTTGCTGAGTCTTCTATGGGGACTAGTACATAAACAAAAATACGTACAATACACCATAATTTAAAAAGTGGAAAGAATTGTGAAGTTTTGCTCAGGAGAAGTTGAGAAACATTAAAGCTCTCAATACTTTTTTCCCCTGCAACTTTTAAGATTCTAATTTATTTAAGATAAAGACATGTGTTAAAAGTCAGATCTGGGGTCTTTGCAGCTGTGTGTAATCCATACAATGCAGTGTGAAATGGACAATTTCGTTGGAACAAGGTTCCCTTTGGAAAAAATGCACATTCTGCAGTTCAATATCTTAACTCTGGCTTCAGTGGACAGGGACCTCTGTCCCCTTGACATTCCTCCTGATGAAACCATGTGACTGAGAGGGCACACGCACAGAGGCAGCTGATGCAAATAATGTGTCTCAACCCCCATTTTTAAGTGCGTTGTGAGCACCTCCGAGCTCGGCTGATAGCAAACTGAACTGCCAAACTGGGCAAGTAGATGAAAGAAAGTCCGCCAAAGGAAAGCTAATATTGAGAGCGTACATGTGTGTGTCTTCATGTGTGGGAATTGTGGGAAACGTTTGGCTGAACATCAGTCCGCTTGTTGGTGGATTACACGAAGCAAAGCAGTCAGATAATATGTGGTGGAGCCTTTGAACTGATGGGAACCAGAACTGAGAGCAATACAGCAGCGAACAGGACAAGATGGACGTTATACTGGAACAAAACAATGTGCTACAGTATTTTAGGCATGCACAGAGATAAGCAAAGTTGGATCAGACTAAAATAAACATTTGGCAAGTCAGAGAATGTTTTTTTTAATTAATTTGCTTTTTACATTTAGGGACATTTTAAAACAAAAAACTACATTTAAACGCTAAAATATCTAAAACAGTCTTATATTTCTTCTTTTTTTAAAGAATAAGAATAATAACACTGACTGTGGGGCGTGATCAAGAATTCTACTTCCAATATGTGATCAGTGTCACAGAGGGCTCTGCTGTCCAACTGAGAGCTAAGAGTTCAATGATCTTGGAGCAAACCTGAACATTATTATGCAAACCATTTTCTCTTTAACAGGCAGGCCCCCTTAAACAAACAGAAAAAGGTGACGATTCACAAGCTGTCAGCAAACCACTGTGTCTGCTTGTCTGTGTGATTCTCTACTTTTACATAAATTGAGGTTAATAGCTGTGACTTTGGTCATAATGAGTGTTTCCCTTTTTGCTACTTTACAGCAAATGTTTCACCACAGCTAGGCACATTTCCAATGAAGGGTTGGCTAGTCAGCTGGTAATCTAGCTCTACAGTTAAATGCATGAAACCACTGGTTTGAATAAGATTTGTTGAGGCAGAAATATCAAAAAAAAAATGGAAATGAACCATCGCTCCATGAACCTGACCCACAGCTAATACTTAAAAAAAAGAAAACTTTAAGCTTCACATGAATTCTGCTGTTGGTTTTTTGACTGAAATATGTTATGAATAAATGATGGTATATTAAGACAGTATCATCCTTAATGTAAGTATATAGAACAAAAAAATGAAAGCCATTAGTTTTATTTCTTCTTTTTCACAGAGCTATTCAGACTTCATACAGATGTCTAGTCATTATAGACACTAAAGCACTGAGGTTAAGTGTCGATGGTGAATCCAATGGGGATTTGCGTGAACCATAAACATAAAATCAGCTGCAGCCCTACTAATCCCTCCTCTGGCTGGTTCAAAATTTTACACTATCCAGAATTAACAAAGCTTTCTGTGCTCAGTCTGAGCCAAGAAAAATGTGTCCTGACATGATGCAACAGCCCACAGATAATGTGGTGAAATAGAGGTAATGATGCAATGACTCTTCTGAGGCGGTTTGATAAATATCTTAAATCCCCAATTTAGTAAAACTTTTGTTAGCAAAGGGAGAAAGACAAAAAGCTTGTGATTGTATCTTTCTCAGACAATATCCTTTTTCACTTTGGCAGGATACCAAACTATAAAATGTATATGCAACCATTTGTCTTTCGTTTTGTTGTCTATGTCAATAGCATTGTATGGTTGAAAATAATGGATTGCTTTCTAAAGGTTTTGATCACTGGTCTTTTAAAGTGTGAGATGACAACATATTATATGGAAATTAGTAGAAATGCTGTAAGCATAAAGGAGGTGCATAACAAAAAGAATCTAACACATATCCAAAAATTATAGTAAAACTGAAATATATGTATCATTTTGCTGTGATTTTTGTACATGTTTACATCTACATCTTTTTGTTATTGTTGTTTACTTGATTTAGTAAGGATGCTGTTACGTATATACACCACAAGAGGGCGGTGTTTGTCAAACAATGAGTCTCAATGTGTCCAATCAAATTTATCTACTCTCTCAATGTTTATGATGTCAAAACTTAACGGCTAATTTTTACTTTTGTATTTATTTATTTAATTGGATTAGCACAACATTTAACTGCACTTTTCTTAATCTCTTCATTATAGTCGGTCCTCGTAGTAAAGTGTTTAATAAAGCTGCCTGCTGTGAATTTGTGTTGTCTTTTTTAAGCAAAGCTAATTTTGGATTACATAAAAGCAAAAAGGATAACAAAAAAATAATATTAAAAAAACAAATTTATACAGAAGTAGTATTTTTTTTTTTTATTGTTAGCATTGCACAAATTCCTATCATGATTTCTAAGTTTCAAGCAATCAACGTGCAATGCCATTTCTAATGCTGTATAATTATAGTTTTGTTATTATGCTACAATTTAACCTGTTACAATACAATAGACTAAGTTCTGTTTTTAATCAAAACTTCAATAGATGTGTATTTTCTTACAATATCAATAACTCACTAAATCTATCTAGATTTTTAAAGATGTTCACGGGATTGTTTTATTCATTATTTGAAACACTTCTAAAACTCTTCTTTAAAAAGACTGCTTTCAATTGCATATAAAGTCTTTAAGTCTTTTTATTTACTGCTGTGTTTAATCACGTTTGGTCTCTGTAAATCTTTGCTCTCATTGGTACTCACACATTATCTAAAGGTTGGGCTCTTTCAATGGTTTGTTGACGTTTATTGTTAATTTTTTTTGATCAATATGTTCATTCATCATCATCAGAATTTTGCTAAAGATATAGATGTCTTTTGTGGTATTAAAGAAGATTAAGAAATCAATCATGTTTCAATTAGAGGAAAGTCTCTTGTGCTAATGGCCTGAGTCCATGTTTAAATGTCATAAGGGAAATGATTGCTCACACCAACAATGTCTGAGAGAATTGAAAAGTTATGGCTGTGTAAGAAAAAGAAGAGTCCTTGCACTTTGTTGAGTTCACCGGTTATAAGATTCTGAAGTGTTCATGTTTAAACTAAATTCAAGGAGCAACAGAGCAGAAATGTCATGGCGGCAGTAGTCTGAGAGGCAGGCAGTGTCTCCCTGCACAACAAGAAGCACTGGGTTTAGCTGGGTTTAGCTGGTTCATACACAAAGATACACACCCTGTTAACTGTGCAGTCAGCTGTGCAGCATGTATAGTAAATAAGGTCAGAATGACTGTGGTTCTGCTTGGCATTTTGAAATCACTCAGTACCAGAACCTAATGGTTGGCTTACAAACAATAGTTTTCAAAAGAGCTAAATAGATGCCTAGTTCTGATATATTTATATGATGTGTTTAATATATTCCATAGCCGATGAAAAATATTTTTTACATGATTTAAACTAGTCTCACAGGGCCTTCCTTTTCTTCAATACTTCATTATGAATTAGTCAGAATGATCAGAAACAATCCAGGAACAACCATGACTCAAGCCTAAACTGGAAGATGTTGTAAAACCTGTTTTGACATCTGAATGGCACAAAGTGAGCAGATTAATTGCTTCAAGATTTCCTCAGTGTAACCTCAAATCGACAGCTAAACAAAAAAATTCAGAGACAGTTTGTTTTTCTCTAACAGGACACATGTAACAGTTTTTGGGAAGTACAAGGCATTCTATAAATGAGAAGCATATTTAAAATCCATGTCAGTCCAAATAAAACATTCTATGTAAATGATAAGAGATGCTTTGGGATCCAGTTATTATTATGTCAGAACTACTTTTTTAACTATTAACAAGGCATTGTTAGCACTTTCTCCATCTGGGTATGTGTCTCTGCATTGCCAGTTAATCATAAGTTGCCGTTAGGATGCTGCGATAGGTCGGCAAACTGCCAGTATTGCTTGTGTTGCCTAATAAACGCTGAAGATAAACACCAGGCCATTGCAAGCCCGTAAAGTCCCACAGAGTCTCAGCTGCTACAAATGAATGCAAGGGCTATGCAATTGCTGCACTGTTCAATTGCTCTGTCCAGACTAATAAATTTGGGGGGACTCATACACTGTCTGTGCATTGGTCATTCCTAGATTTGTCACCTGGTTGCCAGTGTATTAAAAAATAAACAAAAAAACAGTACAAAACAAAATGAGTATGTCAGAGCAACCGTCTTTCACTAAAATATGCATGCAATATATAAAAGACATATGCAGCAGATTCAGGCATACATACTTTAGAGACCAGATAAAGATTGATGTTTCACAATACACTTTATAATTCTCTTTGGACTCTGGTGAGGGATATTTTTTAATAAACACCAACATATGTGGCTAGTTTAGTTGGGAGGAGGAATTGAATAAAATGCTACTATAATTAATTATTTGATCAGTCAAAACAAAGAATTGCATGGGAAAAGGTTAATTCAATATCAATAATTTATATAAAAGTATTTGTTTAACTGTTTTTTTTTGTTTGTTTGTTTTTTTTTGCTAGAAATCTATTGAAATCTATTGTTTTTTAAATATGCTGCAAGTAAATAGATTTTCTTTGGGCTTCCGTCTCACTAAACACAATATAAACTCAATTGGCAAGAGAACCTAAGAAGTGCTTTGACGGATTTTGTTTTGGATGGACCCAAAAGGATTTGAGTCGTTTGAATTATTAAAATTCATTCATTTCAGATTAAGAATTTCTGTCTCCGAACAAACGCTCATGTGTAAGCAAAACCTCCACTATTCAGTCTATCAGCCCTCCCCCCCAAAAAATCAACAACTAACTCCACATCATCTTACATACATCTCACCCCTGACAATATCTTAGCAACTGTCAGCGGCACCTTGTTGCATTTTTAATATCTCCTCCCTTTCCAGAGGTATGTAATAAATGTTTTAAACAGCCTCCTATGGCCTTGGGAGAATGAGAGCAACCCCAACCCACCAGCCCGCAGAGGCTGTGAAATATTCACGTTCAGCAGCCTGCTCTGCAAAGTCAATAACACACCAGCAGTGACCCCCATCTGTAATCTGTCTCATCATAGAGGAAAAGCGTTAAATATTCTATAAAAGTACGAACACATTTTCATTTATACACCTGGAACAACTGTATGCTGCTGTCACACAGCTTTAACAGTACCTTTATCAGTATAGGTTAGACTAAACACAAGCCGCAATCACTGCAAGACTCCCCCGATGGGATAATGGTGCCCTCCATTATGCGCAACCTGTGCAGAAATCCCAGTTAAAAAGCCTGAGGCGTCGATTCATCCTGCTAAATCCCCAGATCCCAATAGGATCGAGCATCCATGGCATAACTGAAACAAGCCCTGTCCACAAGGAGGACGACCCAAAAGATCGGGCTGCTGAGCTTTCAGAGACAACTAAAATGTTGATGGATTGGTGCTATTTGCCTTTGTAACAAAGAGATGAATGATTTTTTGAAGGTGGTTTTGATGTTATGGACAATAAATGTAGTATTGAAGTACCTCGCAAATTTGACTTTTTTGCATGTCCCAGCAGCATTTACAACTTTTTAGCTTTTTGTAATTGATCAACACAAGTTTATTAAAAGTCACATATTGTTTAAAATTTGGGGTTTGTCTGAAACGGATTTTCCTTCTGTCCCAAGTCACAAATCTTTAACTATTTTGAGGTTAGTACTTTGACGGGGCAATGCATACATAAACATGCTTTAGTGGTAACGTCTAGTTGTTGCTTTGACTGTATGTTTCGTGTGTGCATTTTATTTATTAAAACTTTATTTCAAAATCAGGTGAGATCATAGCTCCAGTTCTAAAATCAACAACAGCATCAAGGCCATACTTTTCTCTAGGGAATACAGAGAAAGGACTGGGCTCTTATCAAAGATTTTCACAGCTTTTACAATCCACACGCAGAGAACACCCAACACACATCCTAACACACTTCCTGTCTAATGAAACGTGACAGAAAGGGAGTCTGTGATCTCGGGTCCTTTTCATTTGCAATCCATTGTAGTTGCCCATCTTTAACCAGCTCTGTGATCGGATGTTTCTTTCATATATTTATACACTTGTTGTGTGCCGGGAGGAAGCCTTCCACAATCAACGGCATCTTTTGAAGACTGGGATATTAAAGCACAATGAATATCTTTATTGATTTCAGAACATAACAGACACATAGCACAGTTCGGGGCCTCTAGTAGAACAGAATATCTACCTATCCATCCATTTTCCAACCCACTAATCCTTCTGCTAGTGTGTCTGCTGGTGCCTATCCCCCAGTGGTCATCAGGCTTTAGGCAGTGGTCCACCCTGGACAGCTTGTCAGTCCATCGCAGGGCAACACAAACAACCACTCACCCAAACAATCACATCTAAGGACAATTAGACGTGAGTCTTTTTTGTTCTTCCTTTGGACCATGGAAGCTGGAGTACCTAGAGAAAACCCACACATGAAAAAGGTAGAGTATGCAAACTCCCCGCAGAAAGACCCAATGTGGAACAAAATAAAAATAAATAGCCTTATTGGCTAACCTGGAGTTGAAGATAAGTTTTTCTGGGTCTAAACTTTTCTGGATTTCTGTGATTAAGTGTTGTTTTTTTTCTTTGTTGTTTTGTTTTTTTTGCAAGGAATATTTTGCCAGAGGAATGTTAGAATGTGAGGGACAAGTGATAACTCGAGCTCCATGATGGTGAACATGCAAGAATCTTCAACATCTCGCTGACTTCCGGGGGCATTTGATTCGTTGCGCGTGACATCAGCTGTAGAGTGAGTGTGCAGAAAAAAGAAAAGGCCCGGCGCCCTCTTCTCTGAGCATGATGACACAATGTCTGCCGTATAAAAAGCTAGAGCCACTCCTATCCGCGCATCCACTCGCATGTCTGGCTCTTTTGCAGGGAGCAGACTAAGACACACACACACACAAAAGGAGAGGGGAGGGTGCAGGCGGCTGGTGCGACCCATAGAATAGGCGCAGACGCGTATAGACAGGCAGAGAGGAGAGGATGGCCACCCTGGTAGGACCTGCGGAGATGGAGACGCTGGGCGCACAGAGCACCGCGGCTGCGGCATCTCCGGCCTCCTCCAGCCCCCCACAGCATTTCAACGACGGCAAGTTTTACCTGCTGGTGCTCATCGGGGAGATCATATCAGAGGACCACCTCAAGTGTGCCATTGCGGACATAGAGAAAGGTGAGGATCGCCTTGCAGGACTTTATGCACAAATTACGCACAGATGCTCGGCAGTTATTAAACATCATATTGGTGATTATTAGTTTTGTTTTTGTTTTTTTAACCGTACCACCGTATAGGATCTGAGCAGTTTGCATCAGCAGGGGGTTCTTTCGTACTTCTGTCGGCCTGGTTATTGTCATCCACACATGAGAGAGACAGCTGACATACATGATTGCGCACCAATCCTGCGTCTCATTAAAACAGGCGCATCGCGGTTCTGTAAATTCTATACAGCTGCAGTTTGCGTTAACTGACTCTGACTGTGTTCAGACGCGTCATGCTTTTGTTTTGAGGCGCCAGAGTCAGAGGAGACAGCAGGGTGATGGTGATGATTGTGGTGGAGGTGGGTGGAGGGGAATCTGGGCTCTGCTTTGTGTCCTCACAATGATCTGATTTCACTGTAAATCAATCAGTCCCTTGTTCATCCTGTGGGAGCATGTTTCCATCATCATCATCTTCCTCTTCCCTATTCAGCTCTCTCATCCCCACACCGGCTTGTGGGCGTGGCTCAATCCGCACTGCGGTCCCTACGGAAAGCGCCGAGGACCCATCTTTAGACTGTTGGGCGTTTTTTTTTGTTTTTTTTATTATTACAGTTTTTGTTGAGGCCTGCCTCCCAGAATGCATTATGTTAGAAAAGAGTAGGAGGAGAAGAACATGGCGCAGAAACTGTGGAGGAGGAATATCAAGTTCTGCTTAAACGCAAAAAACAGCTTTCTATAAACGAAGGAGATCCTGACTTTATTATATATATATATATATATATATATATATATATATATATATATATATATATATATATATATATATATATATATATATATATATATATATATATAT
>JAVLVB010001034.1:217981-252618 GCA_032876305.1 Orestias chungarensis | reverse complement strand
TACATCTGTATTAGGTTTACTGTCATGCAATTTATCAATTTATAAACAGTTAACACTTGGTGAGCTGGGCCAGACTTACCCTTGTTCTAAGGTTTTTGTGTATAAGGAAGAATTAAGTTAATTTTTTAAGTACATTTTTTTAAGCTTTAGCTAATAAAACCCACAGGCACTTGTTGCTTACCAGCAGCCCAACCTAGCTATGAGATGTTAGGGAAGTTTAACTTCACACGAATTTAGATTTTAATACAAATATAACGTTTTTGTATTGCTACATATATTGAACTTGTTAAATACTTACCATATTTTTAGCTGTGCAATTACTGCTGTGTTAAACAATGTTATTTTTTCCAAGGAATAAAAAGAGTCACAAATTATTAGTTTCTCTTATGTTAAAAAGCTTGTCTTCATTCCTTAGACAAATCCACCGTTTATGGTTTTTAATAAACTTCTTTCCTTGCATTTTGAATCACAGAGTTTAATGTATGGACTGAAAAAAGCAAACAACTGAAACAAGACAAATTGTGTGACAGTTTTGGGAGGAAAACAATTACAGGATTAAATAAATCGCAAAGAATTTGAAATTTAACTTGAATTAACTTGTTTGTCCTGTTATAATAGAAATGAGAAATTAAAAATAAATTTTCGATGAGGGCATAAAAGGTTCCCAAAATCGTAAGACACGTTTTTAATCGATTTAACAAATGAGGCATCGTAGATCGTTTCCCTAACATTAAACACTAAGATAGGTCTTTCTTTAGCAGCAACTAACTCGGATATTTTATGATGTGTAGAGGTTGATACTATGACTCAGGACAACGGAGGCCATCATCAACTCTTGCCTTGGGCACAGCACAAAAAGCACTATAGATATTTCCTATTATAGATCTTTTTGCTCGTGCCAAATCGGTAGCAAGTCTAGACATGGACGTTCCAAGATTTTCCGATGAACCGGAAGCAGAGGATCAACAGCACAGATTTTGTGGGATGGGAGGCCTTTACATGTTAAACATGCTGTGTGATCTAAATGATGCTTATGTAAAATGTATTATTCTGTGTGTGTGTGTCTGTGTGTTTCAGGAATCCGTTCATGGGACACCAACCTCATTGACTGCAACCTGGACCAGGAGCTCAAGCTGTTTGTCTCCAGACACTCGGCTCGTTTCTCAGAAGATTTCAAAGGTAAACTGGAAGTAAAAAGTGGAATGAGGAGATATAATGTAACACCTGCTGCTTTTTGTCCTGCACAGATGGGAGACCAATTAAGTGGAAATAATAGGAATCCCAGCCTTCCCTACCGAGACGGGAGCTGCTTGCTCTTTGTCCGGCTTTTTACTAACATGATTTATGTATAATTTGTAGATAGACAGAAATATTTTGGTTTTTATGATTAAAAAAAGGTATGATCTTTGTAAGGAGATTCTCTAAACTTCAAAATTGCTCTATTTTTCACTGGAAATGCAGCCTATAAAAAGTAAATAAGCGAACTATATATCAGCAAGTCAGACCTAAAAAAATTAAAACAGAAATCTGAGTTAGACAGAAACAAACGAGATTAGTGTGATTTACATTTTCTATCTTACTAGTTTGCTAAATGTTAAAAAAACATTAGTCAAGGTTAGGACGTACAACACTATTTACTCAAAATACTGCTTAAATACTCAAATATGCAATAAAATGTATTTTATGGTTTGCGGTTTTACAGACTTTAATGAGTTGGGTGAGAGAATAGGTTGCACTGCTAGGGGTTGCATCTCCTTTTCACAAGGTCAATAAGGGAGACGGATCAGCCACGCCCATCAGTGACTGATGCTGCAGGGTTCTGTTCAGATAAATAGAAAGCAAAGTGCTGCTGTAAATCTAAACTGACTTTTTTGGTGGGATCAAATCCTGTCCTTTATCTAGTCTATCTTTTACTGTATTTCTGCAATAAATTTTATTTTTCTGGGCATTCGTGAGAACATTGTTATACAGGTATTGCTGTCTAAATAAAAGAAGTGCAAAGCCAGATAGGAAACCTTTTCATTTGGATCTTTTTTTAATCTTCTTTTTACATTTGTTACCCCTACATGGCTTAGATAGACAATAACGGGTTGATGTTGTTGGCGTGTCTTTTCTATGTAAAACAAAAAGAAAAAAGGGCGTGGTCCGGAGATGCTCTGTCACAATGCAGGGCTCTCAGAACAAAAAACAAACGCACCTAAACAACTGATTGCAGCTTTGATAATTGTATGTTAACTCAGATTTGTTGACAGCACATTGACAATCCTTTGCCTCAGAACTATCCAAAATAGCACTTAAGTCAATATGGAATGCAATAGTTTTCTCATTCATGCATTCTTCTCTCTCAGCTTAAAGATCCTTTTGTATATTAAGCAGGTCTTATTTCCTGCTCCAAGGGTTTTGTAGTGTAGTGGTTTAATATCTCTACCTCTTGGAAAGCGAAGCATAAATTAGAGCTAAACCAGAGAAGATCCATTATACCCAGACATGTGATCTCTGAGTGTATAAAATGGCCTTGACACTCAGCAGCAATTACAGCCCCTGTCTGGCTCTGTGTTGAGCTGGAAATGACCAGCAGGATTTCCCACTTGCTTGTATTCGTAGTAGCTTTATTCAACCGACAAATGCAGTAGATGACAGGGTGAGTTCTGTTTCTTTCTTGAAATTAGTCATATCATACTGGATTATACTAATGTATTTCAGTGGCGCTCCAGTTTTCGCTTCCCATCCTCCATTCCTCATGCTCAGCTTTTCCGCGGTTGCCTGGATTCACGGTGGATTCTGGAGTAATGAGCAGAGTGGGATCCCCAGTGGCATGGGACAGACCGCGTACATGAAGGAGGGAGGGAAACAGGGAGGGTGAGGGGAGACGAGGCTGTTAAAGAGAGCTGAAAGGGGGATGAAATGCAAAAGATTAGGGAAAAAGATGAAAACAAAAAGACAGATAAAGATCTGCTAAAGAGGACAAGGCTTTAAAACCTGAAGCTGTCTACGAGTAAAAGTGAAAATAATATATTTACTATGTATTGTTTGCTGTGTAAATTCTCCTCAAATGTTTTCTCAAATTGGATGTGAGTACAACTTTCAATGAAGTAAATCACGTTCTTAGTCTGATTTACGGTTTTGACCTCAACAGAAATTTTGTGCATTTAATCAAAAATCCTTTCCCACTTTCAACAATTGGGGCCTCATGCAATCATAATATAGTTTAAAGGATCTAAACATGGTAATTTTCATGCAGCTAAAAAAAAAAGGTACTTAAATAAGAAGGTCTTTTTTTTTCTTCATAAAACAAACCCTTACAAAAATGTCGGTTCTATTTGATAAGCATGTTAAACATTGTTCTTTCATTGATGAGGCACAATCTCAAAATGGTAAAAAATAACTTAAGTATATTTAACAAATGGTGAAAGAATCCAATATGGAAAAAAATATATAATTGTTGAAACCAAATAACAGTTTAACTTTGTATTTATTTAATCATCTTAGTCTTGTGCTATAAAATGCTTACTATGTAGGAGACCGCAGTAACAACGTTAAGCCATCTTTGTGGAGCCACAGCCTTGGTTTTTCTTCTTTACTCTCCTCTCTCCAGGTCTCCCTTAATAATTTCTATAGGATTTTGGTCTAGGATTTCAGATCTATCATGAGAAAATGTTAATTTTTGTGACTAGTGAAACATTTCATTATTGATTTGGGTTTTGGATCATTGAATAACTGAATCGCCCAGTGACAAACCCATTATAATTTTCTACTAATAACTTAATGATTTAATTCCTTCCGCCTCCCACAGCCTCATAGGTCCACCATAATTCAACAGAGACATGACTGTTTTCTGTCAAACCCATCTCAAGTGTCAATTTCTGTCCCACCTGACTAAACCTCACAGTTGCTGAAGATTTTAGATTTATTTATTTATTGAATAACTTCTCAGGGAGGAGGCTTCTCATCAGTCTTAAAGCCAAAGTCTAGCTCTGATTATCCCAAATTGTCAACCAAACTCTTACAACCAGTCACTGGATCAATGGGCTCTCTATTCTTCAGCAATTGTAAAGCTTTAAGCACTTTAAATGGTTGAGGAACAGTATTTATTAGCAATCATTTATCAGTCTGACAGAAAACAGAAGATCCGTTACATTGTGTGCAGGAAGCCCTGACCTGTAACAGGAGTACCTTGTTTCCCCTCCTTCTGGAAATTTGATGCTTCTTCTATAAATGGAAAAATAAGCCTCAGAGTCATTTCTGAATCTCATTTCCATCAAGACTCCTGCTGAAAAATCCCAGCAATTAGTTTATATGTAGTTTTCTTCATTGTTAATATTTTATTTCTTGTGTAACACCAAATGACTATGACACAGCAGAGCCTAAAACTGGAAACTCATAACATGGTGCAGAGGATTGATTGATCAGTAAGTCGCCCCACTTAAAAGCAGCGACAGTGCCATTAGCTGCATGAACCGGCCGTGTTAGATGTTCTGGTTCTCTCTTTAACCCGGTTGTTTGAGGACAAAGGAACAAGTTATCCTGAAAGTCCTCCAGGATAAACTCAAAGAACAGGGGATGAATCTAAGTGCATATCATAATTAATTTCTTTGGAAAAACCGAAAATATTCTTAATGTCAGTAAAGCAAAAAGAAGCACATGTGCAATGTTGTTGCAGTTTTGCATTTTCTTATTTGGCTAGAGGGAGAAAGCTTGGTGATGCATGTCAAATTACTTTAACATCAGAGCATCTCTGGGTGTTCTTATTTAGTATTTATTAAGTAATGGCTGAATCAAAAAGGTTATCAGCAGAATCTTTGGCAGAGTTTCTGATGTGGCTGAAACTAAATGTGAAGGGGAATGTAATCTTTTAGGGTTCTGTGTTTTATATCTCATTACAGTAGGCGGGGCTGAACTAACAAACAAAAGACAAAGAGAAATTAGATGCTTCTCATAAATACATTATCGATCACAGATATTATACACATTGCTTGAGTACAAAGTCACAAGATGGATGAAAATTAGACTCATTATTCTCCTATTTCACTGACTGTTGAACAGTATACGCTTGCTTGTTCTCAGGAGAGCTCAGTTCATCAGTTAGGACTGCTGCTTTCTCAAAATAAGTCTTTACGGTCCTTACAAACCTGACACTTTACTTTATTATGCACGCATCAGACTGACCCACCTATGATACACTGACATTTGGCTCTTTGATCATACTAACCCAAAAACAGTATTACTCACTGCTTTGTTCTCTGTATTGGATTTTCTCAAAAAGTGACATGGACTCATCGCTTGTCAACCTACTTCCAGTCTAAATGACCATCCCTGTTTTTTAATGTAAACTTTTCAAACTAAGAACAGTTGAAGGAAGATCTTTGAATATATAACATAAAGGGTGATTTTTTTATTCTCACTGTCCAATACTATACAAAACTTTCCCTGATTTTCATCCGTTTTATTGACTAAAATATTCATATAAATAATATGATCACTTTCCTGCATCCCATTAAAAGCATTATCGTTCTAGTAGAACCCGTTGTTTTCTGCCTAGGTGCTGTGTAAATATTTTCTGCAAGGAGTTCAAATGTTCAAAAAGACTCTGTGGGATGCATTCAATAAAGAGGGATGCATTCATTATGAACTACTTCCTGCCTCACTGATCCCCTGATCAGCTCACAAAGTCCTGATCAAAATCAATCAGCAAGAACCAGAGATGATTGAGAGCCTTTCTCTCACTGCTATAGTTTTCCAGTGAGACAGAGATAAACATATCAAAGGGAAGATGTTTTGCACAATCCCTAAAGAGGCTACGGCGTAGTTTTTTCAAGTCATTTTCTACAATATTTGTATTCAACAAATTTGTTTTAATTTTCAATGTACAATATATATTTTGTATAACAGAAAACATTCCAGGTGCTTTTCATTATATGTGTTTAATATAAGATGGTTGTTATAGTAAATGTTTTAATTTGGAACCCTCCTTCACAATTATCCAAATAATTACAATAATAGTGCAAAACAGGAATTTCTTTGTCAATGAAAAAGCACAGACACATATGTAACTGTAACACAATTTAAAGGAGGAGAAATTTAATCCTGAAACTGTATTTAATGTGAAGAACTCTTTCCTCCTTTCAGAAATCTCATCAATCTTGTTGATAAAGAGTTTTACCCTGCAGAGGCCGTTAAGATTTACATAGTCATATTGCTGCTGTCAAACCCTCCATGGATCATGAATAAGATGATCAATTTGAGCACAGCTACAACAATAGATAAGTTCATTATGACTTTGAAAGGCTTGTTCATCAAAATTCAGAAACAGACTGTATACAATTAAACATTAATTACCTCTTTTAGTCACAAAGGAAAGGGCAGAGATCAATTTCAAGGTGTCACATAATACTGGGATATGTAGCAAATTTTCTTTTTAGTTATTTTTAATATGTACAGCGTTTTGATAACAACTGAAGGGAAAATAGTTACTTGATTGTGTTTCAAATTGTGGTATGGGCTTGGAAAATATATGTTATCCCTCTTTAAGGCCAGTGTTTATGATTCAGCTGTGAAAAAGAGAATTGCCTTAAGGCCTCAAGCGTGTTGGTGTTATGCCATAGATCAATCATCCGAAACAAACCACAAGTCAGTCATTACAAATAAATACATAAATAAGGCTTTGAAATATCAATGTCTAAGTCTGGACTTGAGTCCTATTTAGATGCTGTGGTGTGACCCTAAACTGGCCATTCATATTCAAAACTTCTTCAGTCTACCAAATAAGGAAAACTATGCAAAAAAAAAAAAAGTGTAAATTGTAGTGTAGTGTAAATGGAACCACCATCTATTAGGTTATGGGGAAAATAGCTACTTCACATGGAGTCAAGATGGTATAAGTAGCTTTTCTACTTAATTCATTGATGATCTAAACAGTAACAGTAAAGGAGAAACAGAATAAACCTGTTAGGCAGCAAATGCATAAAGCTTTAGATTTCGCTAATCATTTGTAATCTCCTTTTATTTAGGACAACGAATTCTTCACCATAAAAGTAACATCCTGGAGACGGTTGTGCTCATTAACCCGTCAGATGAAGCCGTCAGCACTGAGGTAAAATGTGCTGAATCTTCTAGTGGCAGCGTCTCATTTTCTTATATAATTTTCTGTACTTCTTTTCTGTAACAACAATTAAAAAGATTTCTCTCAAATTTCTACTTTTTTCTTAAAAATAAAATATGACATTTAAAGATGGTTTACAGCATGGCAAGGATGATTGCTCCAGCTAATGCTGGTGGATGGTATGAAAAAGATGACATGAATGAAATCTAGATAACTTGATAAATGCTTCATTAACTGCTTGAATGGCAGGTCCATTTTGTTATGTATGTTTTTGTTTTTTAGCACTTTAAGGAGAAGAGGTCAAACATGAGTTTGTTTTGAGTCACTGCTCTGTTTGATGCCTCAAGCCTCTCATCTGTGTCTGTAGTTTATTGTGCATTCATAATATGCCACAGCACTGCAAGACAGAGTGAGTCACTTGCCAAATTGGCGAATGCAGCTGAGGATGAGTAAAATACCACCAGGAAGGGAAACGGGGGAGGTACACACAGTAGATAGATGGGTAGAAAGTGAGAGAATGTGTCAGCTAATTAGCTAATAGATCTTGAGTGACACATAAACGGTGGTATCTAAGATAAACCACATTGCTAAGCTGATTACTGAAACAATAAGGCTTTGCATCACTGTTCCCCACCTTTTATGCTCTTATGTGCCACTTTTTGTCTTTCTTAAACAGAAAGTAAATACGTTCTTACTTGACCAATTTAGGAGGACATATTTATCCGTTTTCAAGTACATTCATATCCTTGCAGCTGATGTTAATCTTTTTTCTCTCTTTTAATTTTCAGACTCGTTTAATGATCTCTGACATAGCCCGGCACAAGCTACTGGTCCTCTCAGGGCAGTGCTCAGAAAAAACAGGAGAACTGATTCTTCAGTCTGGATCTTTCTCTTTCTGCAATTTTATAGACATATTCACTGATCAGGAGGTGAGACAACATACAAAAACATCTGAGTATGATTTATTTAAAGCACAGCTGAGAAAGCCTGACTATGAAGTACATTTTTCTTAATAATTATAATAGACTGAAGTCGAACTATATAATTTAGGTACATTTCATGAGATAATTAAGTCTACACACGAAATGACAATGAATCAGAATTTTGGAAAAACAAAGAATTTAACCAGAAAATAGATGACTCTCAAAGTAGAACTAATTCCTATATTTTTTACTCATCACAAAAATATTTGGACTCATATTTTGCAAAGAATGATAATGACAGCATGATCAGAAATTAGTCTAATTTCTTGTTTGAATAAAATGTGTTTCATTTTTTCTCTTGCACAGATTGGTGAATTACTTAGCACTATTCCTCCAGCAAACAAAGCGAACCTTACACTCTCCTGTCCTGAACAAGGAGACTGGAAAAACTCCAGCTTGGATAAACACAACCTGCAGGATTTCATTAACATTAAGCTAAACTCTGCTCTCATCCTCCCTGAAATGGAGGGTCTCTCAGAGTTCACTGAGTATTTATCAGAATCAGTAGAGATCCCATCTCCTTTTGACATGTTAGAGCCCCCAACCTCAGGTGGATTCCTCAAACTTTCCAAGCCGTGCTGTTATATTTTCCCTGGTGGTCGAGGAGACTCTGCTCTCTTTGCCGTAAATGGCTTCAACATGCTCATTAACGGTGGCTCTGACAGAAGGTCGTGCTTCTGGAAACTGGTGAGACATTTAGATCGGGTGGACTCCATCCTCTTGACTCATATTGGTGAAGACAATTTACCTGGTATCAACAGCATGCTGCAGAGGAAGATTGCAGAGCTTGAGGAGGAACAGTCACAGGGTCCGACAGCTAATAGTGACTGGGTGAAGAACATGATTTCTCCAGATATTGGCGTTGTGTTTGTGAATTTTCCAGAAAACCTGGAAAACCCTGAACCTGATTATAAAGTACGCAGGAATGTTGAAGAGGCAGCATTAACCCAGATGTTCCTTAACAAGCTGAATTTAAGGATTGAGCCTTTGCAAAAGCCTATAGGAAATACCATAGAGCCAATCACACTTTTTCAGAAAATGGGTGTTGGGAGGCTGGAAATGTATGTGCTCAATCCTTCAAAAAACAGCAAGGAGATGCAGCACTTCATAAAGCATTGGACTGGAAGTGAAAATGACTCTACCTCCATTCTACTCCCAAATGGAAAGGAGTCGGAATTCCCTCTTTCTTATTTTACTTCCATATCTTCACTTATTGTGTGGCACCCTGCAAATCCATCAGATAAGGTTGTACGGGTTCTATTTCCTGGAAATGCAACTCAAGACAACATATTTGAAGGCTTAGAAAAACTAAAACATTTAGAGTTCTTAAAACAGCCAGTAGTCACTCAAAAAACTATGCCTTCTAGTACTCCATCAACGCCAACATTGAAGCAAGCAAAGATGAAACACAGAACAGACAGTAAAGAAAGCCTTAAGTCTACCCCAAAGCCATCACCAAGCAAAGCCATTCGAAAGATTTCAAAGGAGGCAACACCAGAAAAGAAAAAGACAGACACAGAGTTAACTCCTGAAAAAATACAACAGCCAGATAAAAAAGAAAAGATCCCCTTGAAAAAGGAAAATGCAAAACCACAGGAGAAAGAACCAAAAGTAAATACAGATCAGACCAGACAAAATGATACTCAAGAAAAAAAATCTGAGACAAAGTCTAAAATTGAAAAGATTAAAAAGGAAGCCAAAGCATCAGCTGAAAAGAAAAAGGATGTTAAAAAAGAAATAGCAAGGAAAGATGAACCTAAAAAGGAAGACAAAATAAAGAAGGACGAGGCAAAGAAAGTTTTAAAAAGGGATATTAGAAGAGATTCTCCTATGAAGGAGAAGAAGGAAGAAAAGAAAGAGTCAAGGAAGGATGCAAAAATGGTCTCCAAAGAAGTTAAAAAGACTTCCACCTCAAGTGAGGAAAAGAATCTCAGACCAAAGGCAATAAAAAAGGATGACATTTCAAAGAAAGATCTGGGAGCTCCATCTAAGTTAAAGGATAAAGGTAAGTCAAAGGTGACAAAAAAAGAAACAAAGGTAGAAAACAACCTGGCAGCAAGTCCTGGAACTGTTGTAGAAGATCCAGAGGCAGAAAGATCTTTGATGTCCTCTCCAGAAGACCTCACTAAAGACTTTGAGGAACTTAGAGCTGAAGAGTTAAATGAGGATGATGCAACTATACAGCAAGATGAAAAAGATGAGAAAGAGGTTTTGCTGGCCAGAGATGAACAATTGATACAAATCAAAGAGTCCCCTGAAGGATTGGAGTCTCTGGATGAGGGCATAACAACAACAGAGGCAGAAGGAGACAGTGGAGGGACTCCAGAAGAACATGTGCTGAAAGGCAAACCCAATGAGAGTGCCTTTGAGAAGTTGGAGGATGAGGGCACTGTAATGGAAGAGACATCTGAGGGAGCGGACTATGAAGAGAAGGGAGAGACTGAGGAGGTTTATGAGCCACAGGGAGCAGAATCAGATAAAAATAACCACACTGTTTTTGTAGATGAACGCCAATTCCAACATGACAAACTGGAAAAAGGGGACGAAGCTGAGGATAATGAGGACATCACAAACAAAAATCTAGCTGAGGAGCATCTAAGTCCTGACAAAACAGAGACTAAAAAACTCTGTGGAGCAGCTTCACCTGAAGCATCCTCACCAGTTTCTCCTGCGTCATCTATCCATGCTGAAATGCCCCCTGTTGACTCTGAGAGCTTCAAGGCCTCAGATGAAGATAAACGAGATGAGCAACCAGAAGAGTATACAATCACATCAACTTATACACAATCCACTATGGAAATCTCCAGTTTGGCCACTCCCATGGATGTTATGTTGACCCATAGGGATATTTTAAGTGATGAGGCAAACAATGGTGAGACAGGATCTCCAACACAGGATGCTGACAGGTTTGGGAAATCAGAGTCAGGAGAATTTGGGAAAAAAGACCACTCTCCAGTTCAAGATATACCAGGAACAGGTCTTTCTCAGGACGATGTCACAGAAGGCCAAGAGTACCAACATTCTTCTTCCACAATATCTCCCCCGTCACCTCTGAAAGAGGATCAAATCTGTGAAGAGTTTCCCACAGGTAGAAAAGCTAAAGAATTTTCAACTTCTCAAGAGTCAAACAAAGTGCATGACTTAGCCAAACCTAATTCAGTCTCAGCAACCTCTCCTCTTGTTAGTTCTCCCTCTGTAGAATTTAAGAATATCGTGGATTCCTCCTTAACAACAGCTGCTCCAATAGAACTGTCTTCCACTCTCACAAGTTACACCCAAGCTGAAGCTGATTCTTACAAGAGTCCTAACAACAAACCTTTGGAAGAAGCTAGTTCACCTCAGTCTTCTGGTCATACACCTTACTACCAGTCACCAGTTGATGAGAAAGTAGAAGCTCTGACAGTTCTTTCAATGGACAGGTCACAGGGTCCAGTAATTGTGGAGGTCACAAGTGATAAAGAAGACTTTTTCTCTAGAGGTTGCCCTAAGCGTATCGATCCATTAGTAGAACAATCTTTAACATTAGAGAAGATAGAATCCCCTCCAAAAAGCTCATCTATGCCTGAGCCTGAATCGCCACATGACTCATCACCTGTTGATGCAGATCCTAAGAAACCAGAAGAAAAGGGCCATTCAGTGCTGTCCTCAGTATCACTGAACAAACAGGAACCTGATGCCATTCCTTTCACAACTTTTAAAGAAGAAAGTAAAATGTCTATTTCAGAGGGTACCACATCAGACAAGTCTGAAACTCCCCTGGAAGAAGTAGTTGCAGAGGATACATTTTCACACTTAGCCTCACTATCCACAGCTTCTCTGGCCACTAGTTCCTTGCCAGAACCAACTACTGGCTCTCCTTCTCTGCATGCTGAGGTGGGCTCACCTCACTCTACAGAGGTTGATGATTCCTTATCTGTCTCGGTGTTTCAGACTCCAACAACCTTTCAAGAAGCTGAGGGGTCACCAACTAAAGAAGATAGCCCAAGGCCTATGTCCATCCCCCCAGAAATCTCACCTAAGACAAAAAATGAGGTTCAAACACAAGACACAAAATCTCCTGAGAATTCCACCATGTCTTTAGAGTTTGGCCAGGAGTCAACTGATCATTCCTTAGCTCTTGACTTCAGTAAGCAATCTCCAGAGCACCAATCACTTGGCAGCTGTTCCCGTGCTACAGAAAATGGCCCAACTGAGGTGGACTTTAGTCCCTCAGATGTAAAACCACCTAGAGAGCCAAAATGTGTGGAAAAAACATTGCTTTTTGAAGAAGGTGATTCAGCCCGAGCAACATCTGCAACACCTTCAGATGCATCTCAGTCCTCTGTTACAACTCCTTGCCAGATGACAGACAATCCACCTACTGCTCTGGACAAGACAGATAAGTCTCCAGCCAGCCCAAGGGCTTCATCTCTCATACTCTCTCCCCATTCCAATGAACCCTCTCCAGTGTTAGGGGATCCTCCAGCTAATACCAGCACTAGTCAAATCTCAGAAACCACCACCAAATTAAATTTTGAGCAGAATGTTGAAAAGTCAGTATCATCTCCAAAATCCCCCTCCCCTTTGGCATCTTTTAACCTTTCGAAGGGAGATAGTCTTTTTGAAAAAACAGAAACTAATCCATTCAAAAGTGATGATTCTATACTTGAAAACAATTCTATTAGTCCAAAGGTTCCTTCACCATTAGATCTACCCCTCTCCCTTGATCCTTACAATTTCAATTCTCCCTGTGGCTCCAGGGAACCAGACTCTCGTAAAAAGAGCCCCTGTGCTCCATCCAAGACAGATGTTGACCTTTGTCTTGTGAAATCTTGTGAGTACCGTCACCCCAAGACTGAGTTGTCACCATCATTCATCAACCCAAACCCTCTGGAATACTTTATCAATGAAGAAAATGCCTTAGATGAGGAGAAGCCTCTGGCCAAGTCAGGGGATGGACCCCAACCTCCAGGAGGCAAGCCTTCTGTCAAACAATGTGATGATACCCCACCCACATCCATCAGTGAATCTGCCCCGTCGCAGACGGACTCAGATGTACCACCAGGCACAGAAGAGTGCCCCTCGATAACAGCAGATGCCAACATTGACTCTGAAGATGATTCCGAAACTTTGCCGAGTGACAGAACTCTGACGTACAGGCATGCCGATCCTCCTCCGCTGGCTCTCAAGGACTCTGCTCCAACTTCAGGTAACCATGATGTTTGTATGGTGGACCCAGAAGCACTGAAGGCAGAAGAAAATCTTCACAATGTTAATACAGACGGGGGAGACAAACCCAGAAAGAAAAAGTTGTCAAAGAAGTCCTCATCACCAGCCAGGAAGGGTGGTTCATCAAAAGTTAAGGACTTGAAAACTGTTCTGCCAAAGAAGGGTGCTGGAGAGGGAAAAGATGTCAAAAATGCAACCAATACATCTGCATCCAAAGGTGTAAAAAGCTCCAAACTAGGTGTGTAACATTTTAAGCAGTATTATGTTTTATCCAATCTGTCGTCTGACATCTAATGCAACTGAGATCATAAAAAATTAATTATTTTTTCAGGTACTGGAAGTGGGAAAGTATCGCCTTTGTCTAACTGTCCTCCTTTGTACATGGATTTGGTTTACATTCCAAATCACTGCAGTGCCAAAAACGTGGATGTTGAATTCTTTAAACGTGTCCGGTCCTCTTACTATGTCGTCAGTGGCAACAATCAGACAGCTCAAGAACCCAGTAGGGCTGTCCTAGATGCTTTACTTGAAGGAAAATCCCAGTGGGGAAACAGCATGCAGGTAAGTTCTAAGTATTAATCTATACCTCATTATAGTGTTTTATTATGTATGAATTCAGTTAATTTTATTTTGGGCTTAGTTAAAAAAATCCAGTTATACCACTGTGTTTCAAAAAATCTTAATTTTTTTTTGTCAGGGATTTTCCTGGAGTACTTAAGGGTTTTCAGTATCTTACCTCAGACTCATCTAGCTACACTTTTCTATGTTAGTGTGATGGCCAAATCCATGGCCATACTCCTAGGTTGTACTTACCTGCCTGGAGATGCCAGGGCTCAGCAGGTTTATTTGGAATGCACCACTAGTTCCTGCTGGCAGGGGGAATTTGTAGTTTCTTTGTTTATATAAGTTTTGTATTTAAGTAAATATTATTATTTAAAGTTTAATACTTTTGATTTTCATTTTGAGTCTTCAGTTTAGCCAAATTTAGCTGTACTGTTTGTTTTGTGTTTTTTGAAATTATATTCTTTTAGTTACCCCTATTGTGTCTTAATTGGTCTGATCAGCCAGTATATAAGCCCCTGTGTGTCCTTTCTTTGTTAGGTCAGTTATGTTTGCTTGTGCAGCCAGTTTGTTCAGTTTTGTTTCTTTCACCTCTTTTATGAGCTCAGTTTATTTTTGTAATTTATAATATTTGGTTTAAAATAAAAAAAACTATTTTTCTAATATATCCTGTGACTCCTCCTGATTTTTAACTTGGTCCATCACATTAGGTTAGTTTTGAGTTGTACTTATAATTAATCCTTTTGAAACATTAGTATAAATATATCAAATTCTCATTTAATACACTGTCATCCAATGCATAGACAAACACAGAAAATAGTTGTTTTGTTTATTTGCTCAATATGGACCATTTGAGAAAAAGCCATAATCTTTGAGCAATAGAAGGGTCAACTTAAAGTGTTACATAAAGCTGAAAATGCTTACAGAATCAAGCTGACTCTTTGGTGGTTCTTGGGCTGATCAAATTTTAACCAGTGACATAAATGTGTCATTAATGTCTTTGAATATAAATAAATAATAAAATCAGACAATATTTTAACAAGTTATTTTGATGTAGATATTAATGGAAACCAAAGGAATTTTGCATCTAAACCTGTTTCTTTTTGTAATTGAATCACTGTTTTTTAAAAACGTAAACAGACTTTCTGAAACGAACATTATCATGTGTAAAAATTAAGGACAATGAGTCCAGCAGTTGAGGTCTGAGGTACTATTACATGTAAGTTACTGACAATTTAAAACAACCCCATAGCGAAAACCTGCGCTATTCATTTAAATCTACAATCTTTGTACAGACCAGACTAAGAAATGTACTCTCATGATACAAATTTCTTTTGCTTCTTTAAGGTTACTCTAATTCCAACCCATGACACAGATGTAATGAGGGAGTGGTACCAAGAGACCCACGACAAGCAGCAGGAGCTGAACATCATGGTTCTGGCAAGCAGCAGCACAGTTGTAATGCAGGATGAGTCTTTCCCAGCTTGTAAGATAGAACTGTAGCCTTGTTCCGAACACCCAGAGAGAGCGTTTTCTGTAAAAAGAAAACCAAATTCATGTAGCAAGAAGCCTAAACTGACACAAAAACACTGAATGAAAATAAAGTATGTGATGACACTTAACCAATGTTACCAAAAGATTAAGATTAGGCCATCATGTACCATCTTGATCCTGATAAAAGGATCAAACAGTCAAAAGTTAGGAACCCAATAAACCAACAGCACACCGCTGAATGTCTAAACATGCCAGTTTTAGTACTCAAATAATGTTGAAATCTTTGATGTAACTTTTTCATCTCTTAGTCAATGTTTATTGATTTATATATATTTATTCATTAAGTTAAAGCTCTTTGGGAGCATTTTGCGCTGTGCTATTAAAAAAATGGCTGTTTTTCACAGCAAACGGGGAGGTTTTTTTCTGTTACTGCCTTAGAGAGTCAAAGTGAATGTAGAAGACCAAACTGAATAAGCAACTTTGAACACCAAATACTTGCTAAATGATGGTAGTTACAGTAAAAATGATAATAAACTGGGATGCTTGAGACTGAAGACTATTAATATAATGACTGCTGCTACCCATAGGAGTTTAATTTTTTATTTATGTATTTCATCTGGTTTATGATGCTGCCAAAATATTTTGCAATGAGCTACAAAACATTTTTGATTTTGCTTATTTAAAGTTTTGCATAACTTTTTCCTTAGAGTTGCTTTTTAAAACTGTAACAAATTACAAGAGAACAATGGTCTAATTTTGAAGAATAAAAACTCATTCAGTGATTTTTGCAAGTTTTGCAATGGGATATGTACTCTACAGAAACTCCAATGAAAGCAAGTGACGGTTTAAATTACAGAAAACCTGATTTAGGGCACAAGTTGTCATTCATTTTCCGGCTTGTAAAACAACATGGGCGAGACCATAATAGACCAACTTCAACAGGAATCTCAGTTGTGAGGGGGGCAGCACACAGAGGTGAGAGTAAATGGCTTGTGTGCTTTTTTGACAAAAGTATGTAAAACCAACACTAGACACTTTAAAGAACATGACTCACACCAAACTAACCGGGAATGGCCACTAATCATCTCTGACAGGCCAGCATATGGAGGAACATTCAAGCAACCACATACTGATTACATGCTTTGGTATTTTGGGATACCCAATGAAATCTCATTGGGTATTTCTTAAATGAGATCAGTTATTATTGATACCACCACAGACTGGTTTTCCCGCAGGGGAACCTCAAACCACCACATCTCCATGAACTTAATGTCAAACTGAACTGACCTTTCTCTTCTCTTTTCTCTGGTTTCTTCTCTTCACTTCCTCTACTTCTCCCTCTCTGACCCCCTATCTGTCTTTTATCCACCATGTATTTTCTTGGAAGAAGTTTAAACTGTTTGTCTGCAGCCGTGTGGTATATTTGTCTTGTGATTTTGGCATCCCTTCTGCCCTTACCCACAGACTCATATGTAACCTATAGCAATTAGTTTCCTTAGTGCTTTCAGATGTTTGTACACAATCTGTCCTCTACTGTACCCGTTACGGCAAATCTTATGTAAGAGTAACCACAAACTAAAGGACAGCCACAATAAAATCTGTTGTGAAAGAATAAAGATTGGTCTTCTTGATTTTTTTTTCCAGTGTATAAAGCCATTTTTTTTTTTTTTACTCAAACCGGCAGCATCATGCTAAATTGATGGGAAAAGCATAGTGTATAGTGGTGATGGAGAATGCTTAAATTACTAAATGATTGTTTAAGGGCCAGGCTATGTGAGTAATCACTTTCCTATTTCTCTGTATGGTAGCTGTGTATGGTAATTTGATGAATTAAGCATTTCCTCCCATGCTATTTATTCAAATATATATATACAATACTGATTAGAACAACCTGCCTTGCACTTTTAATATTTTACATTTTTAAGATAAACCAATACACACCTGTAGATTTTTTTTCTATCTGGTAAAAAGAACATGCTAATTGCTTCCTAATTTTCTCAACTAACTCTTGCGTGTGGATTCTACATGTACCGTAGAACATATACTTAAAATCACAATGTGCAAGTTTTCCCCTGCATTGTTTCCTTAATTAAAAAAAAAAGATGTGTATGTACATTCTATTAATTTCATTCAAAAATACTACCATTGGATAAGTAAATTTGAATATTTTGTCACAGTTAGCTTGTCATAGAATCTGACGAAAGACTTATGCCTATTTCATAGTACTTAAGCTTAGTTTGACCTTAGAGTATGTTGTTTATCACATCGCTTACTCAGCTGGCCTTGTGACAGACAATCTGCAAAGGGTGAGAACGAACTTTTCCCTGGTGACAGCTTAGACTGGTTACAGCCCCCAACAATTCAAAAGAACATAAACCGGTGCTTTAATAAATTCCCAGATTTCTCGGGCAGCTTCAGTGTGTTAAAAATTGACAGAGATTTGGTTTTAAATAGCAAAGTATAAAAAAACAAACATCTATATTGTATAAACTTTTTAAAGATGATGATGATAAGGATAATGGAGCATCTGACGCACCTTAAAAACCATGATAAACACAAAGACACGTCTAAAAATTTGCAATGCCTCAGCTGAACCTGGCTGCTTATCTGCATTATTCAGAGACTGGATTTTTTACAATATTAAGATAAGCACTTGTACTTTTATTATTATTGTATAACATTTGAAATCACATATGAAAAAAGAAACCTTAATTGTCAACTTGTAGCTGGAGATGAACAATTAGTTTTTCATATTTATGCAGGGGAAAAAACTGAAAGAGAAAGACGTTCACACACCTTGCAGAATCCCATGAATTATCCAAGGTCCTATGTCCTATTTGCTGAGCTATGTCATCTGGATGGGTCGAGATCATGTTGCCAGGGCAACAGTGGGGAACCTCCCTGTCCTTTCTATCTGTATGGTTGTTTATTAATGGAGTTTATTATGAAAGAACCAAATGCGCAAAATAAATATTTTTAAAATGCATTTTCAAATTGGCTGCAGACGTGATAGTAAATCAACCCAGACCTTGCCACAAATAGATTTGAGATCTACCTAACGTGACAATGTGAAGTACAGTTTACTTTGTACACTCACATACCAAAAGAGGTCTGTACTAATGAACAGCAAGAACAGCATATTTTGAGGCTTGGATTCATTCTAAAGTGTCCTCACATGCAGTCTTTAAAGATAGAATATAGAGGAAACATTTTTAAGGATTCTCCTTTCCTGTTATGTAACCCTGTTCAGGTCAGTGGGGGGCCCAAACCTGAAGTGGCAGAAAGTGTTGCTTCCAACAGCCTGCTGTAATAAAGTATTGGTGAAGGGAAATCAGTTTTACTTGTAGGCCTACCTCAAATTGCATTTTATATCTTGAAGATCAGAAACTACAGCTATCCATTTTAAATCCCTTTTTTATTCTTCTGTTCTAAACTAAACTTTATTGACATGCTTCTTAAGGTATCTTCATATTTTATATTTTTTTATATATTCTGTTCAAAAACTTTTTTCCATGCAACAATTAAGCAAACAATACATTTAATAAGTGTCAACTAACCCTTTTCAAATTCAATCAACTTAAACTTCAGATGGCTAACGTCTTCAGTGGCTCTTCATTAGGAACAGATCTCCTTATGTAGCAAACATAGTTTTTTTTTGTGTTTGTTTTTTTTCATTATTTACATATATTTATTTTTTCCTGCATTGAAATTCCATAAGAACTGAATGTGTGTAATTTTTTTAATTTAATTTTTTATTTTTTGTCCTATGTATTTTCTTATTTATGTTCCTGCATTTTTATTTCTTCATTATTTTATTTAATTTTAATTTGTTTTAAAACTGCTGAAAAGAGTACGTCTCTGATCAGACGCGGTATCACTGCGCCCTCTACTGGCCAGAGGTAATATGGATCTACAATGTACTGGAACTCGATAAAAAGGTTTCCCCTTGTTGGAAGATACCAACTTCTATCTGGAAAAAAAAAGTAACATTACGTCACACCACTCGTTGATGATAAAACAGTAATTTTTTGTAGTTTATAAATAATTCTCAGATCATTTAGATTAAAGATCTGCTTTTCGGAAAATCAAGTAACACCCCTGTTGTTTTCACGGCTGTGGTTCGGTCGCTTAGTGTCATGGCGCTGCTGGGGAGTATGTCTGCTAAATGTTGTCGGTCGTTACTTTATAAGCCGTTCAAAGGGTTGTTCTGTGAAGTTTTACGGCCAGACCGGATTCAGGGTTGCATTGTAGGTAAGACAAAGGAAACATTGACTGACAGCTGGTGTCCTATTTTTATAGAAACATGTTTGTAGAGTAGCAACTGCTCGAGGTTTTCAAAATGGAACGGGGGGGGGGGGGGCAAGAGCCTTCATTGTAGAGCAAGAAAATAATAAGACTTGTCACTTTAGGAAATTCATTCATAATAAACGCTCCTGGTCAGAAATAATATTTAAAAACAGACTAAAGGCCTGGTGTACTGGCTGGAGTGAATAGGTTCACTTCAATGGGAATTGAACCAATCCAATGGACTTAAAGCCACAAATATGAAACTTATGTTCTGTCTTTTAAAGCCTTACTGAAATTCCTTGAGAACTATAGTCAATAATATGGTAGTAATAGAAAGGATCAACCTGAGTTTTACCCTCTGGCATCCTATCCACAGGTAAGAGGCATCTGTTGTCAGAGGATGTTATCAGACTGCAGGAATTTCAGCAGAGGAAGCTGGCTGTGGCTCACCTGGTTTCGGACTCAGAAGGTGAGACACGGTTTGACCAGGATCTGCTCTTCAATAGGAAATGAGCTCGAAATTAATTTCAGTCACGCCTCTTTAGGTAATTATGTCGAGCTGTTCAAAGAGAAGATGCAAAGGAATGAGCTGATCCTGCGAGATGATCTGAAGTTGCTTCTCCACCTATGCCAAACTCCAAATGATATGCTAATAGCCTGGGACGCTATCTATAGGTAGGTGCTATTCTCCCACAGATACAAGGTAGCATTTCTAAAGATGAATAAATAATGCATTTTATGAATTGTAAAAAAAAAAAAAAAAAGGTATCATGCTGAGAACAATAACATTATGTGTGGAGACTTCCGGTTCGGCCCCCTCTTTATGAGGCTTTGCTACGAGCTGGGGATGGAGGAAATGGCTGCTGCAACACTAACGGATAAGGTAAAAAGTTAAACCCCGGCTGATTGATTATATTCAACTTAAGTTGCACCGTTAATGTGTTTCCGTTCTTCTCTTGACAGTATATGAGAGGCTTCTTTATCGATTCAACTTCTTTTAACATTGGCATCAACATGTTGTTTGTCAAAGGCTCATATGAAAGTAAGACACAGATCAGCCTTCGAATCTGTACATGTTTATTTACACGGATCTGATGTTGTTAAACTGGATTTGTTGTTCTAGGAGCCATGGACGTGTTAACAACCATGAGAAGTCAAGGAGTAGCATTCAACAAAGACACGATGATACTAGCAATTGCTACCTGCTATAAGCTGGTAATGCTAAATTACAGGGCCTACAATAAGTATTCACACACCTTTAACTTTTTCAGATATTGTCGAATTAACAGTGTAATTGTATGTTGTTGTTTTTTTGTTGTTTTTTTATAAGTATATATAAAACAATAAATATAAATAATTTTTTAGAAAAAAATATATTAACATATGCTTTCATGCTAAATGGAATGGCTGAGAACTTCACATAACCCTCATTACAACCATCTAAATATGTTGGTGGCAGCGCTCTGTTGTGGGAGTGCACTTCAGGAGGGATAAGGAAACTGGTCAGAGTTGATAGGAGGACAGATAGCACTAAATGTTGGACAGTCCTAAGAGAAGGAAAACAGTTGGAGGGTAAAAACGACCCTTCGTCAAAGTCCAGACAACAATCCTCATTTTCTTTTCCATTTTCCAGTAATGCATTGTTTGTTTGAAGTGTTAATACGTCTGCAACCGACTTGCAGACGTATTAACCACTTTCCCTCATCAAGTATTGTACTCGTGTAGAGCTTGACCTCTTTTTTTGTTGTTGTTGTTTCTCAGAACACAGTAGAATCCTACAGAATCTGCAAGTCTCTAATAGAAGAGGCGCAGACCAGAGGACAATGCCTCCCCCGTCGTGCGTACTGCTTTGCTGTAGGTTTAGCACTGAGACGGGTGAGTTGAATCCCCTATGCAACACTAAATATGATGGGTAAAAATGTGCAGATTACTTTGAACAACAGCACCCTGTTTTCTTCTGGGGTTTTTTGTATCAGAATGACCTGGAAAAGGCGCAGTCTTGGTATTCACAAATTATGAACACCGATAGCAAATTGTGCCAAAACCTTAAGGTAATTGTGCAGCCTTTTGTTTTTTCTTTGGGGTTGTCAGTCCAGTATACACACTTATTTGCTTTTCAAATTTTTATAGGTTGTGATACTTGTCATATCAGGAAACCTTTTAGAGGCTGTCTCTGTCCTTTCGGCAGCCATGTTGCCCAAAAGCCCCATTTTTGTGAAAAAGACAGAGTTTTCACAGGAAGTGGTAAGTGGTTACAAATTGTGTCCAAAAATAATATCGGTGTTTTGAATTTATTATTGCTCATTATATATATATGTTTCAAAACAAATCGTGTCCCTTTTTCCCATTTTTTCATATTACAACAATATTACAAAATGCCTCTAGTAACCTTTAAATCAGGCATCTTTGGCAACCATGTCACTCATCTGAATAGGCCAGATTTGTCACATGACGTGCATCAAAGTTTCAGATTGTAATGTGAAAAACTTTTAAGGGTATGGGTTTACTTTTTTTTTGTGCTTTAAATTATTTGTTAGTTACCCACTACTGACTGTTTTTCAGATCGATTTGCTCTGTTTAAGGAGCGAGGGCAGATGTTCCAAGATGAAAGCGGAGAAGTTAGTTTCTCAGCTCCAATTGGCCAGTCAGGTGACTCAGGAGACCCTCGAAGAAATGCTGTGCCGTGCCCCAACAGGGAAGTGGAACCCACCTTTAAGGGAGGAGCATAGGAGGGTCAGTCGAAGGACTCTGAGGCCTCTACAGTCAAATCTGTTGTCAGAGTGAATCTAGAGATGAACGCTTAAAATCAGCGTTCTGACTGGCGATGAACTAGAATATTACATTTTCCAACCTTTTATTGTGAGCACTGTTACCTGCACCTTCATGAAACCCGGTGGTGTTTACCTACTAATAGAAACATTTTAAATTCCAAAAATATGATTGTAACTTTTTATTTTCTCATGTTCTCACTGAAGAGAATTTATCTTATACAACTTTAAGCAACAGAAATCACATCTGGTGTGAAAGGTTCCCAATATTCAATGAAAAATATATTACCCAATATGCTCATTTGAAACTGTTCTGTACCTCTAAGAAAATTATAGTGTTCCTTTCTAAACCTTGCTACTTCCTTAAGTCATAATAAGTCTGTAGGTACCTTGTTCATCCATATTACCTCTGATTAACCTCCTAAATAAATGCAAGGGGTACAGACAGGTATTTGGATTCCCTTGCTGAAGCTGCTGATGGAAATGAAAGAATACCAGTGTTTGGACTCCTTTGTAAGGGGTTGTGTTTTGTATATGTTGTATAGATTGTTGAGTGCATGATTAAAGGTTTGCAAGATATTTAAAAATAAAATAGATTTGGAATGAATAAAATCAGGAAAGTTTTTTTTTTTTTTGTTCTTACATGTTGAGTTTGAATCGTATGCTCATTACTATCCTTGCCTCACTTAAAAACATAGTTAAAAAGAGGACGGTGTCATCAAAAATAAGCTCTAAAGTCTAAAATGTCCAAATTGCTTACATTTTCAGCTTGAACAGGCTTATTATCATCCTTATGAATAAGTGTCAGCTTGTATAGACTTTAACATTTCTGTAAAATGTTTTTAGTGCCTTGTTCATCATTGCTTTAGTTTTTTACCTGATCACATGTTTTAAGGTTTCATTTTGAACCTTCATCAGCTGAAAACCGAACCCATGGGAATAATTTATTACTCTTTCAATGTCACGTGTTTCATGAACTTAATTGAATTATACGTTATAAAAACGGACTATTCTGAACTACCTCTACACGTTTTTATTGCCGTATCATTACATTAACACAGCACGAAAGAACTGTTAAAGCTAAATCCGCGGCTAGCTTAGCCGCTAGTAAACAAAGGATGACGCGTTTTAAGCTCCTCCCACCACGCACAGCTGACGCAGGCAGAGCTAAGAAGGAGAGCAGCAAAACAAAAGCTTGTACCTGATAATACCTGCGGTTTTAATCATTTTTGCGTTTGTAGACGGGTATCTACATTGGACATTTATTAAGTCATAAGGCTGCTCGGTGGCTCCATGACACACACGGAGGTGAAACGAGCTCCTAACGACAGCTGGAAGCGATGCTACAGCTAGCCCTAGCTTAGCCGTTTCAGTGTGACGGGGAGAGGGAACCGTGGGCGAAAGCAGCTGGTAATACCAGACAGCTGACACCAGCACACAAGAGCAGGGGGGGAAAATAAGATAAAAAGGGTAAGAAAGTTTTAGTTGAATTTGGTTTTACATAAGGGCGAAGTAGTGTCTTAAGCTAGGTTTGTTGCCAGGACAATTATTAGACGATCTCAGGCTGTGAAATCTGTGAAACGTAGCTGACATAAAACACACAATGAGCTCCGAAGAGACAACAGAGCCGAGTAAAGCCGCCCCGGATGATGATGGCATGACCTGGTGGTACAGATGGCTCTGCAAGATCGCCGGTGTTGTGGGAGGAATATGTGAGTAAGCCTTTGATTTATTGATTCTAGATATAGCTTCGTTATGTGACAGATTGCCGTCTTTGCCTCTTGTTTTTATTAATACTTTTGTTCTCTATGGACTTCATACTTGTCTGTATTGTCGATCCAGTCAATATATTTCTGATCACGTGTGTATAGAGACGGTGTTTGAGATAAGATCAGCTTTGAATATGAAGCTTGTGTCATTGTCCCTTCACTGCAGCAGGGCGCCGCCTGTTTGTTTGATTTCTCGTCCACCCAGCCTTCATTTAATGCTGTTCAATCAAGGGTACGACAAAATCTTATTAGTTAAATACTCCCTTCAGGAAAAACACAATCCATCTCAGCATGAGACAGATACCCTGCCTGCTCTGCAGTTTTCCAGCAACACTGCGGCCCTCCATCCCCTCCCTCTCTCTTCCTTGGTGACACCAGAGTCACAGTCCCTGTATCACGTTAACCACCGCATATTCTGTGGCTCCTCTATTATTAAGGATCCACGGTGTACAGATGCAGGCTGTGCTGCATTGTTTTTTTTCCAGTCTACGTGATAATGTGACGAAATACAAAAGATCAGGGGCAACATAAGAGTTTATTTATCAAGGTAAACTCATTGGTTTTAAAAATTTGACATATTTTTTAGGGATGTCCCGATCCATTATTGATATTGGAAAATAGTGGCCTGCATCTAAGGTCTGCAAAAGTGATAAAAGTCTGCATTATTTGTGCAGATATCATATCAAGTCAACAATGGTATCGGCAAATACTCAAGACTGCAATATCGGAAACGGATCGGGGGTAAATAAAAAACCCTGACATTTTAGACATCTTAGTTGGTTCAGAGTGTTAATATAATGCAATTTAAAAACAAATCTCATCTGAAGGCGTTTACGGGGCAAACGTGTCCATCATGTATATGCAGATAATGCTTAAGTTCAGATTTAGTGCAAATCGGCAAACATTTTCAAAAATAATTTCATCACAATCACATCAGTTTCAATTACAAAGAGTGCTTTTCTATCCCAATTTCAAAAACTGTTATATTCAGTGATGTATATTTTGATCATTTATTGCAAACAGGGAATAAAGCTTTAAATAAAAAGTATCTGAATTTGGAACATTCTCCCATCCTGAGCAAGAATGTGTCAACAGTGGGAAGGAAACGTTTCCTTTAATAGTAGAAGAAAATTGTACATCATTAATGGCAGTAATATATAGACTTTGTGTCTCTTCATGGGAAATATCATGTAACTAAACAAGTAAATAAAAACACAGAATGAAGAAAAACAGCAAAGGAACACAGGTTTAATGGCAGCAAAAGGTTTGTCAGTGATTCCTTCCAGGAGAAATAGAAACCGTGCTCACAGTGGACAGAAAGCGGAGCACCTTTTCACATAGACCGCTTCAGCTCCGCTGTCCTAGGGACAGATACAGAAAATCTTTCCTGCCACATGCCATCTCACTGTACAATAAAACATTGTTTGGTACTATTTATCTGTTAAGCTTGGACAACTGCATCTGTTGCACATTTGCTTTTGCACATATAATTTAAAGCATTTTTATATTTTACACTTTTTTTTTTTTTTTTATCAAATTTGTAATTAGATTACCACACCTTGTCTGTATGCTGCAACTGCAAAGTAATTTCCCTGCGGGGATGAATAAAGTACTTCAATTCTATTCTCTTCTATTAACACAGATCTATTGAGCCAGATGGTCTTTCTATGAAATTGTATATACCTATAAATTAATGGCAGCAATAATGACTATTAATATATATATATTTTTATTTTAAAGAATATATTTTACTATGTGGTGCCTGAATCATCTGGAAATCTGTGTTTTTGGTTAGTTCTGAAATAGTTTTTCAGGTTCTCACACCAGCCTCTCTTTTTAAAGCATGCTGATGCACCAATTTAGACCCTACTTTGTGTTCAAGCATCATCCTTTTTTTCAATACCCTTATTGAATTTGAATTTCAAGACATTTCATACAAGTCTATATGATTGGTTTTATTGTGATTTACTGTATATAACATAACCTCTCCTACTTCCTCTAAAATTAAAACTAATAGTTAGAATTACCAATGCTTAAAAGACTGGGATTTAAAAAAAAATCGTATCGTCTGAAATACCGTAGTTAATCTTACTCTTAAAAACCAACCCTATTTAGACAGTCATGACTTTATCTTATTTTCTTTACTTAATTCAGTGATTTAAATTGAAAGGCCAATATTGCAACTTCTAAAACGTTAAGAAAGTGAATCACTAGTCCATGTGATGTACGTTGGTGTGTTCCAGGTGCGCTGTTTGTAGTGTAAACGGGCCGTGTTTAACTAAGCCGTGTACAGTACTCATGTTCGTGTTCATGTTTTTGTTAATCGCAGAAGTGGCTGTCAGTGCTTCTATCACAGCCACACCTTAGATTTTTTTCTCTGATCTCATGACCTGACATCTGTTTCAACTCAAAAACGGCAATAATCTTGTTTGCTTTTGTTTTGTTTTTTTCTGCATTCAGCCTGCGCTGTCTCAGGCGTGTGGAACTGCGTCACCGTGAACCCGTTAAACATCGCCGCTGGAGTATGGATGGTGTAAGTTTCTCAAATGAAACTTGAAACCTGAATGTATTCTTACAGATTTTTGACAGGTCTTCTGGTGTCAATGTCTTTTTCAAAATGTATATACTGCTTTATGGCAACAGATTCTGCACCAAAGTACTGTATAGCAATTGCACAAGATGCAATTATACACAACAGTAAACATTATTAATGGGGATTCATCGATATTATAGTCAAAATCCAATGATAATATGGTCTTAATGCTTATTAAAAGGTATTTACGGATATCATATATCAAATACACCTTTTCATACTATTGTCATTTGACTCTGCAAACAATAAGGCATCTAGATTTTTACTCTGTTTCAGTCAAATTGAACTCAACAAGATGAAAATAAAAATTGGTTGATAATATCGCCCCAGTTTGACTTATTGGACTATATATATATATATATATATATATATATATATATTGCCCAATACCAATATTGATTCTAGTATGTAGTGTTTTAATTAATATTGATCATAAATATGATTACATTGAATTAAAAAAAATCCTTAAACAAACTGAAAATCTGATACGTTTTCCAAACATTTATTTAACCCACCAATACAGAGTGGGTTTATTTATTTTATTTAATAACGCTGTAAATCGTTCAATGCAGATATTTACCCATTCTCTGCATTGCTAGCAGCAGCTCTGTCTCTAAGGAACCCCGGGCCATGCCCACTACTCCGATGCTGTAAGGCGATAAAAAAGGAACAAAATGTAAAACCACAGATCAGCTGTTAGTCTTTTTAAACTGGATAGCCATTAGTTATACGCTCCATTACTTATGTTCCTTTTTTGGAAATAAAAGCAAAATGAAAGGTATTGTTAAAGGAAATGTCTAACAATTCTTTTAATGGATCGGGGTGACATTTGACCTTTCAGCAAGACAACAACAACAAACACACGGCCAGAGCTTTAATGAAATGGTTTAGATTAGTGGTCCTCGATCCGGGTCCTTAGGGCTCTCCATCCTGCATGGTCAGTTGATTACCTCCTGCCACACACATGCAATAACTAAATGTGTGATTGACAGGCCTCTGCAGCATTCGATGTGCAAGAAGGTGTGCTGGATCAGACGCACATCTTAAATACGCAGGAGAATGTCCAGGATTGAGAACTACTGCTTTAGATGTCACTATAAACCTAACTGGGAAATCGTTCTCAAGACATGATAATCTGACCTGACTCACTTTTAGTTGTGTGGTTAGGAAGAAACATAGAAAAAGGTCTCAGTTTCAACAAAAAGTTGTTTTACAAATTACTAACCGCCTTTCTCAAGGAGTTGATGCTTTTCGACAGTGACCCTGATTTTATGTAAACTCCCAGTTGTGTGGAATATTCCCCCCTCCATTTAACTTGTGAATGACCAGAGGGAACTCTTTCTACCAGTTTATAAATATGCACTCGTTTGTGTTGGTATTGCTCATGAAATGCCAACAAAATGCGTAGGAATTTGTAGTTGGAATCATTGTTCACAGCTTTTATTCCTATTTTATCTGTATGTTGATTTGTGTTTCTGTTTTGGCGTGAGTTCTGCGTACACAGAATACCTCACTGTTTTGCCGTGTCTGTGGCCCCGCCCTCTCGACTCTAGGTTGAATGCCTTCGTGCTGTTCCTCTGTGAGGTCCCATTCTGCTGCCAGTTCATAGAGTTTGCAAATGCAATTGCGGCCCGCGCAGACAAGCTCAAACCCTGGCAGAAAGCCCTCTTCTACTGTGGGTAAGAACAATCCTCCATTGTCAAAATGTCTGACATCAGTGAAATCTGATTCACTCTTAAATAGATTTTTTTTTTTTTTTACTTGGAGTAAATTCATGTAATTTCATTAACTCTAACATATACTGCACACGCTAAATGTTTCTACCATCTGTTTATTGTCAACCTGGTTGCCTCCCTTCAGCATGGCGCTGTTTCCCGTGTTCCTGAGCTTCTCCTTTACAACGCTGTTTGGAAACGCTATCGCCTTTTCGACGGGAGTTCTTTACGGCCTCGCATCCTTGGGCAAAAAGTGAGATGGCTTGTTTGAGTTAAAAAAGTGCAACTTTTTACCATTTTCTACTTAAACTTGTTGTTTTTTTTTCATTTCCCAATGGCTCACATAATAACAGGCTCCCATATTAAATGATGTTTTAAAAGATTTTAATCAGTTAACCTTCAGTTTTGTTTTTTGTTTTTGAATTACCAAGTCTAATCAGCCTCCTATTTTCAAATATATTTTAACTGAGTTAGTTTTGCACTAATCCCTTCTAACTTTTCTTTAATACCACCCCTCCTTCGCTTCTTGTCTCCTCTTTTTTTTTCTTTCTTCTGCCGTCTCAGGGGAGACGCTGTGACTTACGCCAGACTACAGCATCAGAAGCAGGGAGACGAAGAAAGGATGGCAGGAACAGCCAATGGAGGTCCAGAGTGAGGCGGCTGGTTTTTCTAGCTCCCTCGTCTTGTTTTACAGTTTTTCACTTGGATTTTTACCTCTCTCGCCTTCCTTCATCTTAACTTTTATTCTGTGTCCTTTTCCAAACACTACATAACTGTGATGTTTATTTAAATGCTTAGTACAGTGCATCCGAACCAATACCATCAACAAATGTTTATTTATTTAACCTTATGTCCTAAAAAAAATGCATCATTATGAGTCAAAAGACTTATTGAGGTTTTAAACTCTTCTTGTGGATCATATTTGCTCCTGTCTTATTGTTGGCGTTCCTTTGCAGAAACATTGTTTCCCTAAAGCCTTGCAGTAAATTAGACATGAAAGGATTTTGAAGAAAACACTTGATTGAGCTCGGCTTATTAACCCAGACTTTTTAGGCTGTGACTCAGACATGCAGTTAGGCATTTTTATTAGCAATGTAATAAAGTATGTCGGGGTGGGGGGGGGCTCACCAGCAAAATATACGTTTTTATTATTTACAAAAAATGAATGACAGTTAAAGAGGTTAAATCTGATTGCAATTTTCTTCGGGGGTGGCCCATTAGAAGTGGGATAGTCGACTCACCAGCTAAAAACGAATGCATTTAAATGCAAACATTATTATATATTTGTACGGGAATTTCCACCGATCTTTAAGCTAAAAGCCAGGCTGTTTTGGGAATTGTGGTAAGGAGGTTACACCCCAGAGAGGTATGGCTGCATATTAAACTGTAGGGAAAATAAAAACGCTTGTACTTGAAACTACGGAGTCTTATCGGTGACAAGATAATAATATTTAGTGTCTGAAAAAACATGACCGAATGGTACACAGCGAATATTTTATAATCTTAGTTCATCTCAGCTTTGTACCAGAAAGGCAAAGAATTTAAGCTAAATCTTTATCTGTAGCTAAATACACATGAACACAAAGGCAATTACAACAGTGGAATTTCATAAATAATGTGAATATTTAGCTTACATTTATTAGTTTCTTTCATTGTTATGGTGGATTTTATTCAGATGTGAACGGATCCTAATAATTTCTTTAAAGAAGATGTTTTCTCCGCTATGTTTGTTTAAGACTGGGGCATGGTGGCATTGGATGTATTTAAAAATATAAAAAATTACATATTGTTATTTGAGACTTTTAGGACAGTTTCCTGAGATTATGCTTCTGTAATAAAAGCTGAACGAAGTGTAACGCTTTGTAAAATGTTTTTGTTTTTTTCGTCAGGGATGAAAGTAAATACTGAGGTTGCTTCTCTAATTTTTTTTTTAAATGGTCATGCATCATAGCTTTTCTTGTACCCGTTTTAATTTTATTGTTTTGGTTTTGGCCAAATAAGGAATCTTGTCTTGTCGTCGCCTTTCGAATGGTTTTGATTTCTTCATTATCTGAAAAGGTTTTAGATTGATCTCATGAGTTTTAACCCTTGTTGAGCCAAACGTGCTTCTATCAAGTAATGATAGAAGTTTTTTTTTGTTTTTTGTTTTTTTTAAGATATACGAACATGGAGCACAAGTAGCTTCACACTGCAGCCTGAGGGCTTTTATGAACAACTGCAAAAGGGATCGAATGTATCTGGTATATCCAAAGATTTACCGCCTAAGTTTCCCTGTTTTTGTGTTAGAGTACATCCTTGTTTTATTTCAGTTAAGCTGATATAGTGTAGCTCATCCTATGTAGCCTATTCATGGTAGGAAAAAAAATAAATAAAATGCCCGTCAGTTTTTGGCAGCAGATTCTAAAACATGGAATTGGAATCTGTTCATTCGTGAAACATTTTTGTAAACTTTTTTCTTCGCTTCGTCTTTAAATTCAGATTGTTAATGATTAAAATTGAATGGAGGGAACCGTCTTCATTCGGGACTGCTGTCATTGTATTCAAGTGGGATAGAGGTTGGAGGATTTTAGTTTTTTTATTATCTTGCCACAGAAAAAAATTTAAAAATGCTGTTAGCATGTGTCTCTTCCAGGGTTTACCTTCTATACCCTCTACCCAGTCAGATATCAAGAAACGTTTTATGTACCACCACGGACAGCTCTCAGGTATCATACAGCAAACTAGCGCACGTATGACTGCGAAGCGAAGTTACCGAATCGTTTTAGCCACATTAAGCTCATTGGAATGTTTTTTTGACCAGCTTGGATGACTGATTAGGTGTCTCCGGTTAATTTAAACAGCTTACTAGTCTCTCTTCTCCTTGTCCACTCTCATTTAGCTTATTTTTGTTTAATTCAAGCTAAAAAAACGTTCTATGGTTTGCAGATGTGTATCGCTGCTTTTTGCTGTAAGAGGTACCTGTACAGTCAGTTTGTGTTGTGATGTCTGATTCTGAATTTGTTTAAATTAAACTTGCTACTACTAGAACTGGGTTTGTTGTTTTTGGTTGTTTTGTTTTTTTGGGGGGTTTTTTTGTGTGTGTGTGAATTTTTCTATCGTGAATTAATCGATTAAAGTGGGAACATGCAAAAAAATAAAGACCCCTCCCTGTCTGAGGCTCTCAATCAATTCTACACCCGCTTTGAGAACCCTGACACCCCTCCCAGCACCAGACTCACACCTTCATCAGGAGAAGAGCCCCTCAGTGTGACACCAGAAGAAGTAAGGAGGACGCTGAGGAGCATCAACTACCGGAAAGCTGCTGCCCGGACAACATCCCCGGATGGGTGCTGAGAGAATGCGCGAACTAGCTCTCGGATCTCCTGGCGGACGTTTGCAACGCCTCCCTCATCCAGGCAGCTGTCCCCACCTGCATGAAGACCGCCACCATCGTCCCAGTCCCCAAGAGCCCCACAGTGACAGGTCTGAATGACTATCGACCAGTAGCCCTCACACCGATAAGTCACAAATTGCCTTGAAAGACTGGTTCAGACTCGCATCAAAGCCACCATCAATGTCAGTTAAGGATCCACACAAGTATGCGTACAGGAAAAATCGATCCACAGAGGACGCCATTTCCTCCATGGTCCACACTGCCCTCACCCACCTGGAGCAGAATGACTCATGTTTGTATGCTCTTTGTGGACTTCACCTCTGCCTTCAACACCATGATTCCTCAGACTCTGCTAAACAAATTTTCCTCACTTAGACTGAGCTCTTCCCTCCACAATTGGGTCCTGGACTTCCTGAACAACAGGCCACAGTCTGTGAGGATTCCCACCATCTCCTCCCCCACAATTACCCTCAGCACTGGCTCCCCTCAGGGCTGTGTGTTGAGCCCCCTCCTGTTCACACTGCTCACATATAACTGCTCGCCTATCCATCCAGGTTGTCATATTGTGAAGTTTACGGACGACACAGCAGTGGTTGGATGCTACAGGCAGGAGGTGGAACAACTGGAGGGCTGGTGCAGAGATAACAACCTCTGCATCAACAAAAAGAAGACAAGGGAGATGATTGTGGACTTGAGAAGGGGTCAACATGCCCCCCTCTGAATATCGGGGGGTCCGCTGTTGAAGTGGTCAACAGCTACCGGTACTTGGGTGTGCACCTGAGTAACAACCACACCTCGAGCAATAACACTTCCATTCTGGTCAGGAAGGCACATCAGCGGCTCTACTTCCTAAGGAGGCTGAGAAGAGCTGGACTCGGGAGCTCAGTCCTCACCTCCTTCAACAGATGTGTGGTGGAGAGCGTATTGTGTTCCAGCATCAACGTGTGGCATGGAAGCTGCTCTGCTGCAGACAGGAAAGCTCTGCAGAGGGTGGTGAAGATCGCACAGAGGATTGTTGGAGTCAGCCTCCCCAGCACCACAGACATTTACACCTCCAGATGCAGGAAGAGGGCCACCTGCATCAGGAAGGATCCCACCCACCCAGCACACTCACTTTTTGTCCCGCTCCCCTCAGGCAGGAGGCTGCGGAGCATCAAGTGCAGAACAACCCGTCTGAGAAACAGCTTCTTTCCTGAAGCTGTGAGACTCTTGAACTCCACCTGAACAACCACTGCACAGAGACTTTAAATGGACAATACACACTGAACACCTTCACATACCCGCACCGAGACACTTTACTCCCATATATTTTCTGAATATTTTGCGTATTACATTATATTTTATTAATTTTACTTCTTTTAACTTTATTTTATCTATTTTCATATTAGCTCTTGGACGGAACTGGACCGTGAGAATACAATTTCGTTCCACCTCATGTACCATGTGTTGAAATGACGATAAAGTCTCCTTGAATCCTTGAAAAAAATATTGCCATTACAAGTTCTTCTGGCAGACTGAAACTGGATAAGGAAATAAAACAAAGTTAAATGGTCTTGCATCCTCCACCACAGGTTTAGGTCTTTTACAACTTTTAGCATTTATTATTGCTCTACCCATCTTTGTTCAGACCAGCTTCTCTTTCTTCTAGAGAAAAAGAAACAGTATGGTGATGCCTTCATCATACCTCCATTGTGGAAATGGCATGCTACACACATTTTCAAGGCCAGAAACTTACCTTTTGGTCTCATCTGAGCAAAAACCTTTGTCCACATGTTCGGTTTGTGTTTCTCGCATGGTTTGTGGTAAACTCCAAACAGGACGAACAATTGTTTTCTTCTCGCCATGAACTTCACAATATAAAAATTAAATAATAATATATGCAAAGCTTTGGATATTGTTTTATAATTTAGCTGTGCTTGCAACATATTTCTTGACCTGCTGCTTGGTTGCTGAGGCTCTCTACCAAGTCTTCGAGGCGTTCACATAGCATTCATGTTGGTATTAAATAACATCTAGGTAGATATCTGTGGTACACAAAGTCTTTTACAGACAGTGCCATAAAAACCTATTAATGCTTTTTGCAGGGCACTGAATTTTATAATTCTAAGACAAGCTATATTGTTTTGCTCAGCTTTGAGGAAAATCAATAACATCAGACCAGTTTTAGGTCTATTAGTACATTTGGACCACCATGCAATGTTGACCTGGCCATAACATGGGATTTATAGCCCTCAAAAGATATTAACTCAATTAAAGTGATATCTAACACACTCTTAGAGAACAGCAATGGGAATCAATTAGGTGCACGTAATATAACATGAAAGGACAAAGCCTGTCTCTGGAAACATGCCATGTAAATATAGAAGAGGCCACATCAGTGTAACTCATGGATTATTAAGATTTATTTTCTATAAAAGTAAACTTTTAGGGTGGTACTCATTGTAGGCATGAAATTAAAACTTATAAAATCTTTTCAGTCCTCTTTACCCTAAAACCTGCTCTACATAAGAACTTGGTTGCATATTGCACAACCAGCGCTTTCTACCTCTCTGCACTAGACATCACAGCGATGCCCTTCAAAACAACCTCCAGATGTATTAGGGGACTCATCATAGAGTGCTTCTCTACACTCACCATGCTGCTCCTTGCAGCTGCACAGTCATAATGTACCAAGTCCAGGTTGTAGAGCTCTAGTAATTTAAACAGGCTGATTAGTAACTAAAGGGAAATAAAAAATGGGATTTAAAACCTGTAACATCTGGATAAGACCCCCCCCCCCCCCCCCCC